>JAQJZZ010000004.1:1800000-2236078 GCA_030077755.1 Filosporella fistucella
AAAAAACATCTCGACCGCGTACCATGCGTAGTTATCAGCTTGAAGGAATGCGTCAGCGATGTCTACTGAATTTTGAGGGATGGGAAAAATTACCATTCTTGGCAGCATACGTGGGGAATCTTCGTGCCATCTGCTCAGCAAGTCTGATTCCGTAAGACTTTGGACCCTGCTGGTTGACGGGATCGGCCAGGAGATCTTTGATGATAGCTAGTTCGGACGTCAGCCGAAAATCACGATTAAGATGGGGGGTGTTCTCAATGACATACTTATGTCCTCCTCTTCGATGGCAGGGAGATGCGAAAGTTCGTGTATCATGGTAGCGGCTTTGTTCATCATCTGATTAGGGTCATGTCGTGCTGAGACATCTCTTTGGAGATCCCTTTCCCGCTCGCCAAGTGTGAAGAGAGTCGAGGCGAAAAATGGAGGGCAGAACACGATGGTGTTGTCGTGGTACTCTTTGCTGGTTCCAAACGCATATGCACCGAGTCTTTCTACATCTGCGCAATTGCTCTGAGTGCCTGGCAATGGACTCTTTTGATCCACACAAGATACGCGGATCTTAGAGCTTTTACTGCGGAGATTGGCAATGTTGTAGTAGACCTCTGAGAGAACGGACCACTGATGTCAGTGATCGAAGTTCGAAAATGTCAAGAGTTGACAGGAGTGCAAAACTTACTTTGAATCAAAGAGTACTCGTTAGGCCGTTTGCCAATATCTTTTCCCCAGAATCGAGTCTCGAGAGTCCCTTCTGTGCAGATGCCGGTGCAAGGCGTATCGAAGAAAGTGAAAGCATGGTTCAAGGACAGCTGTGATGGCAGGGCCACAAGCCTCAATGCATCTTCGAAGGCCTGGTTGATAGTGTTGGTCTGCTTCTTGCTGCACTCGATGTATCCATCGAACACCGGATCGGCTCTCGCGACTAAGTCTGCATGAGGAAGAGTTGGCAAGGCTAAAGCCGTAGAGATTAGAGAGCCTCCAAGTAAGAGGGAAAATGGTGTCATGTTGACGAGAATTGATCGAGAATTGATCAATGCGTTGATGGAAAGTGGAGAGGTTGGTTGGTTGGTGCGAATGATGCTTTGTGAATTGCTGTCGTTGTTGTGCTGATATTCGATCTCACTGGCGGTACTTCGTACTTTATATCTGCATCGGTGAACCTACCTCAAGAACGAACTGGCCATCCTCGACTCCCGAATCGTAAATTCATTCCCTACATGTTTTATTTCGGGTCTGTAAGTTCAATTTGCAGGCTACAAAAAGGCACGGATCACTGCGCCACAGAAACTACCAAGGTACCTGAATTCTCTGTCAGCAGTAGTACCCGAAATACACAGAAGCTGGGGAAATCGTGAGGAGCACAGAATGCACAGCCAATGTCAGCTTGCCATAGGCTCAGGCTGAGCTTTGCTTGGCTCGCTTAAATGCAGACAAAGCCAAGGCTTTGCTTACGGCTGCGGCTCCTAGAAATCAAGTATCGTGCAGCGCTCGTTAAGGTACTTTTTCACGACAGAACCAGGAAATGAAGAAACTCCTAGATATCTAAATATCTACTCTGAGTCGAGAAACTTTGAGGCGGAAACAAAACTAGTACGGGCCCTGATAATTGACAAACCGCCAAAACCCTCTTTAGCGTATAAAATCGTCAATTTAGAAAGGTAGGTTAAGGCATAGTATAGCTCTCTTATTTCTTTCCCCCTTATGCAGCCACCCGTAAAGAGCCTTCTCCCTCGGACTTCCCTCTAGCCCTCCTCCTTCTCCTCCTCCTCCTCCTCCTCCTCTCACTCTCGCTCTCGCTCTCCTCCTTTCTTACCCTCCCGCGCTCCTCCTTCTTCGTCCCTTACTTTTCCTCTAATAGGATAGGAATAGAGGCAGAGAGAGGCGAAGATAATCTAAAAGAAGGGTAGAAAGCCTCGCGGGGAGGTAAAGGAAAAGGGAAAGGGGAAGGGGAAGGGAGAGAGGGGAAAGGGAAGAAGGGAGTGATAATTTTCTAATTTTTGCTCTACTCGGGATTTCGAAGTTAAGTGCTATGCCCCCTTTTGTCCTTGTCTATATATGTAAACTGCGAGTTTATACGCAAAAGAGGGTTTTGGCGGTTTGTAAGCTATGGTGACCCGTAACTAGCCTCGACCTAGGGTTGAGCTCGCTAAGGCTCCACGCTAGTACCCTGCTAATGCACATGATCTGACTACACGTGACCTTTGCTGTGACTGGTCGTCACAGCACACTGAACTCCAACATCGTTTATCTACAAAAGGAGCAATAACTATTCGGCATCTGGCCCCTAATTCTAATTATTCAAATAGATAATCTGATATCTGAGGTCCCGATTCTCGGACCTAGGAATTGAAGGATAAGATTATGTGGTAGGTGCTCGAAAGTGATCTCAGGTATGGATTCTTGAGATATATTTTCTGGCTGTTGAAGCCAATGTTTCGGAAGCTATGTAGATAGCCCAATTCTCTATAGTCTATGGTCGTATGTGTCTGTCCTCTACTTACTTTATCCCATATCCAGCCTTCCTCTGTCCACTTCCTGGATATTATCTACTCAACACAGAGGTCAAAAACATAGCACGAAGATCTCGTCTTAGACCTTAGAAATCCATTATTTAAACTCTCATTATTCCTATCTCTACTTCCCTATCTTATCCTCCCTCCTCCCTCTCTCTATCAGTACCAATAAAGAAACAATAACCAAACACTCCCATTCCCTCCCTAACCCCACCATGCCCTCTCCCCTCAAAAACCGCATCATTCCCACCACTTTACTCGGATTCCCTCCCTTAGGCACAGGCCCCATACCTACATACACCGCCACCGTCTCATTAGTAGAAAGCCTTATAAGTTTCAGCGCCGGTGCATCATTCGTTCTCGATTGAATTTTATTTTTATCTCCCTCAGACAGAGATTTTTCTCCTTTCTTCGTATCGTTCCCCATCTCAATCCCACTATCTTTCCTGAAATGTCTTCGTAAAGATCCAGAGCCTGAGATTGAGCGCTTGAGACCTATTCCTATATTCGCTGGGAGAGATAGAGGAACGACTTTCCTAGGCCTTGAGTCTCGCCATTCGAATTTCTCGACTAGGCCTGAGACTGGGAGGGTGTAGCTGAATTGATGTTTTGAGACTGAGGGGGAGAAGAGTGTGGGTGTGCTTGGGGAGAGGCGCGTGATGATGTATTTTGGACGTGGTTTTTGGGTTGATGGGGAGAGAGATAGGTTACTGGTTTTGGTGGAGAGGGAGGGAGAGAGTGGTGTAGTTTGCGAGGAAGGGGGGCGGGGAAAGGAGAAGTTGGGGGGCTTGGGACGGATGGGCGTGAATTGACGTGTGAAATTGGAGTGCGGTGAGAGAGGTGGTGGGGGACAGAGAGTTATATCTGTGGCGGGTGTAACGGAGTGGAATTTTGCGAACTGAGAATATGATTAGTATATCTGTGCTACTAGTGAAGAGGTTTGCGGGAATAAGGCAAATTTCAGAAACGTAATGTGGGAGTGAGTGTGTGGAATTTGTGATCAAACACTTACAGCTAACACAGCATCTTCTGTCCCAGGTCCAGAGTGAAGAAGAATATCCGGTCTACCTGTACTCGACAAACTCTTAAAACCTTCTTTCTCTCCAATTTTTACACCCGGATCCCTCTGCAGCGTGATATAAAATAGATGCGGCGGCGCCGGTAAAGGTTTCAAATCATTGGACGAGGGAGCAGGCGACGAAGGCGCGAGTAAGATATCACCATGTGAACGAAAGAACGTAATATCGCGTGGAAAACGTGGATATGTCGTTTGAGGAAGAGGAGGAAGAGGACGATAGAAGTAAGGCAGAGGATGGATAGAGGTATAGGAAGCATGGCTTCCTTTCCGTGAGGAGATAGGAGTATATCCATCATCGAAACCGAGGACTTCTTTCCATTTGCTGCTTGTATTGGGTCGAGGCATGTTGAAGAGGGCATATAACCGAAGGAGACGAAGAACAAAATTATAAAAATGTAATTCCAGAATGACGCTCAACTAAATCAGAGAAAACACGCTGTTGCGACCAATTCAAAGGGTAGATAAATAGCTGCACCTCACTGGAGATCAAAACAAGAAACCCACAAGGCTGAACGGCTATCAATATAACAACAAGTATCCGCTATCACCAAGGTAGGCAAAACGTGTTTGCAAAACAGCCTAAATGACGGACATATCCAGCTCGGACTGAAACCTTCATGAAGATGTAAATCCCCCTTCCTATTGGATAAAAACTCCATACAAAACGTGATACAAATGCAAGCAGCATTTTGCGGAGATAAATGACAGTGGAGAAGTTGAGGAGAGGGCATGAAGTTTGGTAGCGAGTGCTAATCTGGTCGCAGTGCGTGTATGCGGTGCGATAAGAGGGAGAGAGAAGGGATGGTGAAACGCATTGACGGTGTGCCGTTTGCATTGACATTCTTGGAGAGGGAGAGGTTTGTCTTGTGATTGGGATGCGGATGATGGGTGATGAAGTGTTTGAGTTTCGGTGGGTGAATGATGGGGTTGCTTCCTTGATGAGTCTTTTACAAAATGGCATACTCTGAGGCTGGCGGCGATCAAACGAGGAAGAATCTGGCAAGAGAATAATACTCCCATCTCTTCTCACGGAAATACGCATAATTAATGATTTTCATAATTGACAGCTCGATACTCCACCAAGTTGCCAGTATCAAGCAATAATTCATTCCCCTCTCAAAACGGGTGAGCACACCACCTCTATATTTCAGCTCAGACCTCAAAAGTTTTCATGTGTACTGTAATGCTTACACATCATCCCCCACCAATAGATAGCAAAATCTTGAATTCATGACACCCATTGCAATTGACAGACCGCTTCTTATACTCAGATGATAGTTCATTCAGCGGCTGGTTTTATCCGGAGAATAATGAGGTGGTTTAGAACGCACGTTCGCTTCCCCGGATTTTCAGAGGAAATGCAGAAGCATATTTGTACGGGACAGGCGACCTGAACGATGACGAATGAGGTTTTAGGGCACAAGTCGGGCAGAACCATACTGTTATGCGATACCTCTTATTTTTCTCTACTGCTGAATAAGTTCGATCTCAAAAATTGTTAGTCCTTTCTCTTTCGTGGTACGGGGAAAACCTCACAAGGATATTTTATCTTGTAGAAATGTATAGTTGTTATAAATCTGATGGTATATAATTATCTCCTGTCCTTACTATAACAACTTCATGAATCGCAAACGCCTTTGTTGTCCCTTATCATATGCCTAACCATCTTTCATATACTCATATTGCCTCTTCTCCTCATCAAACGCTCTCCCTGACCATTTTCGCAAGTTGCATTTCTTCATTATTGAGAACCCTTTCTCTTATACCATTTACATCAGGGGAGGCTCTCACGGCCCAATTCAAATCCCAACCACCTAACTAGATTTCCAAGCCTGAGGCACTGGCGGAGGCGGTCCATAGTTAACCTGTCCATTAACCATCTGCTGTTGTGGCTGCTGCTGAGCAGGAGCACCCCACTGCCAACCCTGTGTTCCCTGCGCCTGTCCTTGAAATTGCTGCTGAGGCTGATACTGTTGCTGAGGAACCTGCTGAGCATTTTGATATTGTTGTTGAGGCTGAGGCTGATATTGTACTTGTTGGGGAGCTTGTTGATATTGTTGCTGAGGCATCTGTTGCTGAGCTGGTTGATTATATTGAGGCATTTGTTGTATCTTCCCCATTGCGGCGGCTTGGACAGGTCTAGGTTGATATATCTGTGGTGTTTGTAGGGCTCCAATTATCGAATTCCTATTTTGGTTCTGGCTTTGAGCTTGAGGAGCAGGCGTGCTAGAAGCACCAGGTGGAGGAGGAAAGTAAGGGGGTGGACCGGGTGTCATCGGTGAAGGGGCATATGGAATCGAAGCTACAGAAGCTGCACGATTATGTGCATATTGATTTTGATTTACATTTTGCATAGAGGCACCTGTTGATTGAGGCGATAGCATAGCGTAACCTTGTTGTGGCGTTGTAAATGGTTGTTGGAGCTGGGGTTGGGGCTGTGGTGTTTGAGGAACGGAGGGAGGGAAAGAAGATAGTGTGGTTGTGGAAAAGGCAGAAGAGTGCCGGGAAGAAGGAGGATTGGAGTAATATCCGCTGTCTTGACGTTGAATAGGTGGCTGAGGAGATTTTGGGGGAAGGGCGTAGTTTTGTTGTTGTTGCTGGGCTTGGGGATTGTATTGGGGTTGAGTTTGGTTCTGATATATAATCTGAGGTTGTTGCTGTTGTGTAGCAGGGGGTGGGGGAGGAGGGAAATAAGAGTTCTGAGGTGTCTGCGGGGGAGGTGGTACTGATGTAAATTGTGGGTTGGGACTTGGTGGTGGTGGCGGATAGTATTGTTGCTGCTGCTGTTGTGGTTGGGGGGTAGGACAGGGCGATACTCCCATTTGAGGTTGCTGAGCAGAGGGAATGACAAGCTGAGGAGGCTGATATTGCTGGGTTTGAGGTTGTTGCTGGACAGGTGGTGGCTGCTGAGGTTGAATTGCTTGCTGGGATGGGACCTGTGGCTGTTGATATTGCTGGACTGGAGCTGAGGGTTGATCAGCGGCTTGGGGCTGCTGATGTTGAGCTTGCTGTGTCTGGCCATCATTCTGTCCCTGGTACGTAGGAGGTGGTTCTTGAGACTTTGGTGGTGGCAAAACCAATGGGGCGGGCTTCAAATCTTCGAGATTTTGCTCGTGTTCCTTTTCCTTGTCCTCTGGAATGACATGCGGAGCCACAGAAGAATCCTGTCGGGCAGTTGGACTTTGTGGCTGGCTGTCGGATCCATTTGTTTGAGGTTGGGCTAATGTGAAAGCTCCCATACGTTTCTCTAGCTCCATTTGTAAGATTCTGGCTTTCAGTAGTGCAATCTCGTCTTCCATCGTTGGGGTTTCGGCTACAGAGCTGTGTCTGGAATCAGTAGGCGTCTCGATCTCATCGGCTGGAAGTTCTTGCGGACTGGAAATAAAATTAGAACAAGGTTCACACAAAAATGATGAAGGGACTACTAACAATTGTGAAGCATCAAAATACTGGAAAGTGGTCTTTCCGGTACCGGTCTGAGCGGGTGTGCTATCAAGAGACTGCTCTTGAGCTCCGGTTTGTTGAGCATATACCGGCAATGGAGTTGGACATGGATCAGGAGCAACATGAGCGTTCATCTGATTCTCTGCTTGACCAGGCACATTCTGCTGTTGAACTCCTTGCTGTGGCGAGTAAGGTGGTGCTGGTTGACTCATATCGTTCTGAGGTGGAGGAACAAAACCTTGTTGATGTGAAGCCGGAGCATAAGATACACCAGGTACCTGTTTTTGAATATAAACGCCTGCTGTGGCTGTAGAAGTTGATACTGCAGCGTAATCGAATTTTTGATCTTGCATAGGGGGCACAGAGTTGTTGGCAGTGCCAGGTGCAGGAGCGTATTCGTACTTGATATCTTGCTGAGGTTGTTGGTATTGATATTGCTGCTGAGAAACCTGTACCGTCTGTTGGTAACCAGGTTGGACCATCTGCATTCCCGGTGGATATCCCATAACCTGCTGTGGATTTTGCATCATAGGTTGTTGGACTTGGTAAGTAACCTGCTGTTGCTGATACCCCACCATTTGGGGTTGACCCATCATCTGGGGTTGTCCCATCATCTGAGGTTGAGCGTACTGCTGCTGAACATTCTGGTACTGTATCTGCCCTACCATTCCAGGTTGCTGTATATATTGCTGTTGAGGATTCATTGGTGTTCCTTGTGGTCTTCGATTTCCCTTCTTCTTCAAATGTCCATCATGTTTATGCTCAACAGCAGCTCCAGCCCCATCCAAGATTACATGTGCTGCAGCATATTCCGCTCCTTTCCCTACCGCTTCCCCAGCAATAACATCTGCTCCCGGCCCAGCCAATCCCAACGTCAGCGTTGAAATCGTACCCGCTACAGCCATCGGCCCCAGAACATCTCTCTTTCGCGTATTTGTAGTCGCCCCCCTCTGCTTCAACCCAGACTCGATAATCTCTCGTTTCTTCCGCGCATTATGAATCCGAGGGGCAGAAAGTCCTAATCCGACAAGAGAAATACCCGCAGTAAGAGGAGAAAAAAGAACGGAAGTAGCTGTACTAGTCGCTCCACCAGCGATTTGACGAGTATAGTTCTCCCATTCTAGCTGTAATTGTTCGGTGGAGAGTGTATCACACTTCTTCTGATACTCGACATAATCGAAAGGCATAATGAAGGTATTAAAATGTGAAAAGCTTCACATTCACACACAGTAAAGAATCATGAAATGAAGAAACAAGAGTGAGAAAACACGGAGAAAAGCAGGAATGTGACATGAAGGAAAGGGCACTCATAGTGCGATGAGACGCGCCAAACAGGCCTCTGCAACAAGTGTTATCGAGGGTACCAACGAACAGGTTGTAAATCAGCCTTGCCGTCCCACTGGGCTTGATTGTGGCATCCCCATTGCACTCTCTGCCCAGCCGTGTCCATTTATAGCGCGCTAAGCTTGGGGCTGAAAAGGTTTGTGCAGTGCAGAAGCAAATATTGGGCTTGGCGGTGTACAAAATGGGATGAGAGGAAGGCCTAGCCAGATGCCAATGAAACGTGGTCTGAGGATTATCAAAGCTTGGTTTGATAACCTTAATAATCGAGCTGAGCTGGTGAATGAGGGTGAAGAGAATGGGTTATTACCGTGCAAGTATATTGATAGATTGAGACATCATGACTGAGTGTATTAAAGAGAGAAACATGAGTGATACTTGTCACCCCTCGTTCACCCCACGATCGCACGGTCGTGTTCAGTGTCCAATGTGTCAGCGCCTCAGAGGCTCACCGAGTGTGTCCATTCTTCATTTAACTTTCCCCCAGCTCGGCACAGCCTGCCAGCCTTCCCCTCCAGCTCATGCAATTTCCAAAATATTACAAATCCGTATGAACCGTCTTTAGCCTCAAATCTTCTTTCGAAATGCACCAATAACTGTCGTATATACTGCCATTTTCCAGGAAGAACTTGGTACAAAAGTGGGAGGATCCTTCAGATCAGCAAATCCTCCGCATCTTCAGCTGCCCTGCGCCAAGGGCGTTCCCGCTGCCAAATTCGGGTGATAATTTGACCAGGTTGAGATGAGGCTCTCGAGGAAGAATGTACATATATATTAATGACAGGATAAAATAACAAGTGAACACAATTATATATATAGTCGCTTCAGTATTACAAAAGCTAATTAATGCTCCGAATACTGCAATCCAGTCACTATTCTTAATCTTCATCAGATTTCCTATGCTACTATCTTCAAGATTCTCTCACATATCATGACAGACCAGACTTCATAGTCAAACGTATTATTCATGCAACACAGCATCATGCAATAGACCCTTCCAAACTCCGAACTCCATTCAAACCCATTATATTCCATTCCGGAGAATTGGGTTCCCAAATCCTGACCCTAAACGCCGACGCTACCAGAAAATGCCCAGTGCATCAAAACAAAAACGAATACCGAGTCTGTCTCTCGTAAAACCACAGCGCATCACTCATGTGTTTCTCCCTCCAAGTTTTGCGATGAAGCCATAGTCTTCAGCCTGGTACGCCTCCTTGGTGGTGCTTTTGGAGGCAGTTTCTTTCCTCCATTTACCTGTAGTAAAGGTGGAACTGGAGGCGGTGCTTGTCGTCTACTCCTCACAGGCGGAGGAGGTTTCTTCCTTGGTGAAGTCTCTGTTTCTACAGTTTCCTTCTGGCCCTCAGCTCCATCATGTAATGCTTCCTCGAATTCGGTTTTCCGACTTGGGGTCTGAACACCTGGTTTCTCCATTACAGCTGCGACGTCTATCACACTGACAGAACTAGCTGTATGCTGTGGTGAAAGTGATATGCCAAGTAGTTTCTTGGCTACCTCGCCTTCACTTACATCTTCGTCTCTGAGCCAGGTAACTTTAGCTACCCGCTCAACAAGTCGAATAGTTGTCTCATCCACAGGCTCCCAATGCGCATTCGCAGATCCACCTAGTATACTCAATACTTTCACAATTTCATCCCGTTTGTAATGTGGTGGTTGATTCAATTGTGTATGTGCTAGTAACGGGTATAGGACTCGAAGGTAGGTATGACGCAAGGAGACCAATTCATTTGGAAGATCCAACAGATTTCGGATGATAACATCCAGCAAAACTCGCAGATCGTTTGTATAGAAGTATTCGTATGTTGCGCGGGTCGTGAAGAGGAGGTAGAGGAGTTTGAGAATTAATAGCTGTAAAGAAGTCTCGGTTTCTCGATTCAGTAGTAATATGATATTCTCTCCGAATGTCATGTACGTCGATCCGTGAACAGACAACACTTTGATGACTCTATTGGTGAGAGATAAAGAAGGGTCATGCGACTCGACTGGAGATCTAGTAGATGCGACCATCCACTGCTCGTTCAATACCAGCTACACACATCAGCAGTTGCTCCGCCAAGATCATGCCTTTCTTACCAAGACTCGAATGACGGGATAATGATAAGGATCATCCACATCATCCGACAGCTCCTCAATAATCTGAAAGAGATAAACGACGAAATCGTCATCGACCTGCGACAAATCCTCGAAACTGAGACGCTGCATCCGCGACATCTCGTACAATAACTCCAGAAGCATACGATGTAGTCTCTTATCGTCCCTATTCCCCATCTTAATCAGTTCCAATAATCTCGGAAAACAGCTCTCGCGATTCATCATTTCGAATGTAGCCTCGTCTTCCTTGCCGTCAAACAGCAAGAAGCTGGCTATGACATGTAGCGCAGCCGGCTCATCTTCTTGCAGCAGGCTATACACAATCTGCGTCCTAACATAATCCTTATTCCCCTTGAAAAGTTCGCTCTGTAAAAGTTTCTGCGAGCATCGTGCGATCTCGTACTCGGAGGGGAGATACTCGTCTTTGAAGTTTGTCGTGAAGTGTAGGTAGGAACGCAGCGCATTATCGATCAATTGATGGGTAGCGCATTTCGCAGAGACAATATCGTGGAGTTCTATATTCCAGGGAAGTGATTAGCTAGTTTCCTAGATAGTATGCAAGGGAGAGAAATACCGTCCCAGAATTGCTGTTCGTTTTCGAGAGTGTACTCGAATTGCTCCATGGTCGAACAATGGTGGGGGAAAGTGGTGCTACCGAAGAAGCATAACGGAGATGCCGTTTGGCAAACAAAGAGATATTTGCAGATGATGCTTTTGCAGACAAAGATTGTAGCGTGAGGTGTTGCCGGGTTATTGGCACCAGGTTTGGGAGTGAGTGGCTGTTCTTCAAGTATGAGGAGTGCTGGGTGGGGCAGAGGCACTAGGGCAGTTTCATGACGAGGCTGACAGTGCAGCCCTATTTGGCCGGTTTTCGGGGTTCTGGAGAACGTTCTTCCTTTGTCATTTATAATTATTCGGAATTCCTTCGGCTTGAGAGCTACTTTTTGTCTCGGAGGAATTTTTATATCATTAAAATCGCGGTTTAAGTGGACTTCATGTTTGACTAAGTCTCAATATCCATCTTTGGATTACCAAATCTCAAGCTTCCAGCATTTGAATCGTGCCACCTCGTCGTGTCAGCGTCATTTTCAGTTTCTTGGTTGCTTGACTGGGTTTTTTTCCTTACCAGTCGGCACTTTACCTCTTTCATTTCGCGTCAGAATCCTAGTGCATATGTCTATATTCTTAAACTACAGGTTTTTCATCTCAATTTCAGTCATTTTCTGTTATAATAGTTACCAGTTTGACAACACTGCGTCTTTCGTCCTCATTTCGCCAAAACACCTATCTTCAGTGTCTCTCTATTTCTCCTATGTAATTTTATTATACTTTCTTAGTCTCTTATTTAGTCTCATGTCTTGAGTGAATCAATTCGTGAATTTGTCGACTCTCTCCACAGTATGTGTATTAATTCTGTCAACTTGTTTATTCAATGTCATCAATTCAACTCTATATATGTTAGTTACATTGGACTTTATTTCATTATATATTACTCATGGGTAGTGTAATTCCATCTAGTGTGAACTATCAAGTCACACCAGTCTTTTAAGCATTTGATGTAAATCTGTATCTGAACTTCAAATCATGCCACTTTTGCTTTTTGAATGCTACCATCATCCCAGCCCCTCTCTTACTCTTTCCAGGCTTTCAAGAGGTTTAGATCAATTACCTATTTATGTCCCGCGCTCGTTACATAATGCTGTTTGATCCTGATTTTTGATAGTAAATGATGGGTGGAGCATACAAGCGTCATCAGCGATCAGCCGGGAAGGAAGGTGTAGACAATCACAACTACTCCTTTGATACAAAGTCAGGGTCGTGAGAAGGCATTTAGGTGCAATACAGCTAACCGTTTAAACGTCTGTCGAAATCACTTTCCAACCTGCCTAGCAACTTTACCACTTTACGACACACGTTGAATAATACATTTACAAAAATTTCCCCTTAAGTCTAAGTAAATGGATGGCAATGTTTTATTTACTTGGACTTTTGAGGTCAGAATGTGGGATGAGCAAAGATATACAGGATTTGTAGGTACGTGGTTTTTAGAAAAGAGGCTTCCCATCCCCGGGCGATTGTGACAATAGATTCTCAATGCTGACGACACTGATAGACAGCGGCCGGCGAACACGCCCCGAGTACATAGCCGCACCAAGTATCATTAGATTCTCAGGTTGACTCCTAGGAACATGGAGTGCACGACTATAAGCACCCGGCTGCGGCGTCTGATGCACCTCCCACATATCTAGCATTCCAGCATGGCTATTCGTGAAAACGTCTGAGTGATTATTATCGCTCACGATAATCGTTCCGTTCGGTCCACCCGCTGGGCTCCAGACAACATAGGGACTAGAGCCTGGCTGAACCCCTCGCACGATAAGAGGATAGCCGCGGTCATTATCGAATTTGAACGGAGATTTTGAGAACCGGTAGTACACAGGGTAATACCCGTTTGTTCCCCATGCATCACCGCCAGCGTAGTCAGGAGGCGTGCCAGGATACTCGTATACGAGTATCCATTTGTCCATCGTGGGAATATATGTTATAACCGTCATACCAGGTCTGTCTGTGTACGTCTTGTAGGCGACATCGTTCACCACTGGTCCCCAATTCAACAAGTCTGTTGATTCCTGGTGAGCGAGTTTCTGTGCATGAAGTGGATCACGCTGGTCAGAGTAGAATACGCCGACTGTTCCATTGAATGGTCTGGGGGAGGAGTAAGTTCACGTTTCAAAGTGGAAGAGGAGATGTTACTTACAGAATAAAAGGCTCCCAGATACAAGGGTTTCCATTCTCAGTTCCCGGTCCACTTCCTCGTGCCACATTACTGACGAATTTCCAAGTGTACCCCTTATCCTCGCTGGCATACAGATCGATATTAGTGCTGTTAGAGGTAGCATTCCGACCAAATCCACTCCAACTATTTCCACTGGCTAGCACCGTGCCAGCAGGGAACGTTCCAACTGCGAATGGTAACTCAGCGAGTGCAGGCTGCGCACTCATGCCCAGGCCGTTGACTTGGTCCGTCATGTTGGAAATCCATTTCCAAGATGCGCCGCCGTCGCTGGAACTGAAGATTGGAAAAACGGGAGGAGTGGAGTTCAATCCGGCTGTGGCGAGAATGGTGCCGTCTGAGAGCTCTGTGATGCGGGGATAGAAGATGCTATGCTTGGAATCAGGCCAGTAAATGGGGTTGTCACCGAAAGTTTCGAAGGGCTGCGGTTTATTTGTGGAGTTCTGGCCAGCTGCAAGACCGAGGACGAAAAGAGTGGGAGCAAAGATTTTGAGTTGCATCTTCGCTGTTGCAAATGATCTGGAATGCAGACAACAACATCTTTGTGTTTTCCACGATGTTATATAACTTCTCGAAGAATACTCTTACTTGTTCCAGGCTATTGATGTCGAGAAATAAGCTTAATGTTCGTAGGATTTTACCCGGTCAGGGCCTTCAATACCCCGCGGCGGCTGAGAAGCGTTCCATGCGCACCAATCGCCAAAGGAAGCTTCAATTGGGAAATAGCAAAATCTCTATATCTTGAAACTTATGGCTTGCTGGAAACGAGTTTGGCTTGAAGATGGCTTCGTCGGCAGGACGTTCGGCAACGAGTATACGCGTAGACTACGCTATTGCCTTTTGCCTATAGTATTAGGAAATGCTTACGGTGGGTTCAGCATATTATTAAACCATTTACGGACTAGAGAACATGTTATGGAAATATGGTAACGACTTGAAGCTAGAGAGTTCTTGATAAAGCAAACGGTATGATAGTCCACGCGCCATAAAACATTGATTGCAGTGGGATCAATGAGGTTGATGTGATTTGACATAACAGAACCGAGTTTGTGGAAACGAGAAAACTTCTTGACAAAGATAACTTCAGATGCTGACTTAGAATTTTTGTGTTCCCTCCTGGGAGGAACAAAACAATTCCGTTATCGAAAACTCATCTGATAGGTTCCAGATATATCAAAGCAGACAACTGTCCGAGAGCTATCATCGTGCTGATAACCCTGAAAGGTATAGGGTATCATTTCGAATAATTAACTGCATAGATCAAACTTTAACCCCCTTCAACAGAATAAATAACTTGACTTTGAATTCTGCCCAAATACGCTGTGAAGGCCTCTGGGTATAGGTTGACTTGAACTCAGGGGCTCGCTTGGCTGCCTGAGCCTGCCTGCCACACACCGAATCCCCCACCTGCTACTTGCAGTGCAATCAGATCACTTGTACTGTACATTCAAACAATTCTGTGCTTTGTGGTTATACGCAGAACATCTAAAAGTCTTTGCTATTCACTCTCTTGTGCTAGTATTGTTCTACACGATTGCCGAATAGAAAATTCCAAGAGATTCATTAAAAATTTCAAATTTCATCATACCTTTAAGCATACTCATTAATCGTTTATATGAAAATAGGTATTGTAGATGGGGATTACATGTAAACGAAAGCGCAGGGAACTGATCAGCTTCACTTAACAACATCTCGTTGCGAAAGAAAACATCTCGATACTGTTTGTATATCGAGAGAGCTATTGATAACATGAATATGCAGTGTGTGATGACAGTGTCATGAGCCTTGATATGATGCCATAGCATCAAGCTTTAATAAGGAACTTCAAACTAGATAAAAGAGAAAACACATTATGATACATGAATCGATCAGCGACGTTGACAATCTCAGAATAAGGATCATAGCGAAGGAACCGGAAGGGGTTGATGCAAATATGACATGTGAAGGTATGATTTATTTCCCACTTCCACTTATAAATGAGATACCGACGTGTAAATTTCTCATCAAGAATAGAGAATAAACACCCGCTATCAGATCACCACCGATCAAACAAGCATTCAAAATCTACTCTACAATATCTAGCTCAATGCCCCCCCAAAACTCCAATCTCCCTCCTCCCTAATAATTACTATAAGCATAACCATAAAAACATACCATAATAACCTCATTCCTCCACCTCATGCATCCATCCCACTGACCGCCCCCAACACAGAGAAAAAGAGGGTGTGCACTCCCGCATACAAAAGCAAGGTTCTTAAACGCCCTGTGGCGTATGGCGTAGACACCGAGTACAACTACCCGGGACAGGGTCAGGAGATAGTGATGGTGGTAGTGGTGATGGTGTGTTGTACAGGAACGCCTCGGGGAAGGTTCCGGGGCTAGGAGAGATACGGAGTTTTGTGATGGGGGTTGGGGTGGCTAGGAGGGTGGGTAAGAGAGAAGGTTGGAATAGATGGGTAAGGGAAGGGATGTGAGGAGTAGGATGTATTTCTTGGAGGAAAGAATTCCTACCAATGTAAGATTATTGAGAAGCTTTATAAAAATTTATTTTCCTACTTTACTCGTCGAACCTGACGATACTCCAAATTGAAACAACTTATCAACGCCCTCGTGATCGAATCCTCAAGTACCTACTAAAGCCATAAGCAAACGGGATGTATCATGTACTCGGCAGTTGCATCCAGATGTCTTGCAATTTGACACACGATACTAAAATAGATCGCTATGTACGGAGTATGGCTATATCATTCGGTCTTAAGGTAAGAGTTGAAAGCAGGGATATTTGAGCTTAGATACGAGATGGAAGACCGTAGTTAAGGAGAGAAGTTAGGAACGAGGGAGCTAAGAAGTTTTGGGTGGATTCTCTAATAGCGAGAAGTAATTAAAGATAATCCCTTTTACTTGAAATGCATTATATTTGAGAAATAAAAAAATTGAGTTGATCAATTATAAGGGCATTTTTCGATACTATTTTGATAATAAGACGAATCCTTATAAAGTACTTTATTAAGAAGGAAGTGCTTCGAAGTAGGATGTATTCGTAAAACCAATTTACATTTCTTTTTTCTATTTTTCTTCGAAATATCTTCTCTTATACTTCTGATTCTACATACCTTATTATCTTTGCCTCTCTCCCTTTTTCACTTTATTGGCTACGTTACTCTTCTCTGGATATGAACCTGCGTATCACTGGAAATATCTCATGTACGTAATATAAACAAGAGGTAACTTAATTGATATAGATATCGAGCAACCTCAAATCTATATATCAACAAGTTGGGACCGATATCCTAGAGGGCAGATTCATCAGGATACACTGAGGAGGAACAGAAGGGGAGGGAGAAAGAGTGATAACATGGAATGGTAAGAATAGCTGGTTAGCAGCTTTGGCCCGAGCATAAACTAGAGCTTCTGCTTCAGACGCACCGGTGTTCTATTCTGAATGAACTCACTTATCTAACGCTCACAATCGCATTTTATATGCACATCGAACTTTTCTGGACTTCAAATTCTATGGAAGATTCAACACTTACATCCCGCCCAAGAATCTGAAAAAGGGGAGGGAGAGCTTGGACCATAAAACTCGCCAAGACGGCACGACCCTTCTGACAAGCAGAACCCGCAGAGCCTCCTCAAAATCCCCAAAAAATCACTCTCAAAACTTGTCATTTCATACTTTTCTCAAATCAAATATCGCATTGTGTCAGGCATCTCGTGCGGGCCGTTGATCCCGCAGTTGCATTGGTGTATGCATGCCGCATTATGCCTGTTATTGGCACTGGAAAAGACAGTTTTGGCAAGAAAGATGCGTAAAATGCGTTCTGGTGCATAACACGATAACAATGTGTGTGCATTTGCATTAGGGCAAGTGAAGCAGAGTGACTATGCAGCTGTGTTAATTTAGTCAGCTTATCAGGTGCAACCAGCTGCCTTAGTTTGGAGTTTGCGTATCTCGTGCTTCGTCCCCTGCATATACAGAACCTCGTACATGCATGGTTGCCGCATTTACGTGGCCAGGATTGGACATGACTCCGTTGGAGGTGTGGGGAGAAAGGATCGAGCTTGGAGTTTGAAATCGGGAATGCAGAGTAAAGGCTGGTGAATCTTAAGGCGATCTGTTATTTTTATTTTTATTTTTTTGAAAGTGGTGGGAAAATTCATGTAAATGCTGAGATTATAATGCAGACTACTAAGGACTTTGACAATACTCTGTCGCTTGTCACCTGGGTTTCGAAAACTCGAGTGTAACACTGCCATATGCGGGCAATGTTGTCAATCTAAAAATTCTTGGGATGCATGCAAGGTGATTGGCGCTTAACGAATCCGGAAGTCAAGAATTCTTCAGCGATGATCTATAAAGATTCGTGTCGGCGTAACATATCGGGTGATGCTGATTCCTGCAATTGAGATTGAATGAAGGATGTGCAGGTTTCAGGATCTCGCATTTGTGAGATTCATCAACCTGCACAACGAAATTCCTCTTTCAGCTGGTATGAATTGCCACCAGCTCGGGGAGAAATCCTTTCCCAGTAAACCTGCAAATGGCGTCTTCGAAGAAGTAAACGCCAGGAGGCATGACGGGAAGGCTGATGGGATCAACCCCTCTTTAGCATCCGTCCGAAGCCGTCAGTGGAGGATTTAATCAGTAGCGAGCATAATGGCGACATGTTAAGTAGAGAGGATAGTGATTTCAGAATCATAATTGGCTAACTCATCACTCAATTCTCCCCGTATCTACTATAGCTTGCATCTGAAGAAGACACCAGGCAGCAACGGAGGATGTCGATTCGGCGAGTTTATGTGACATTTTGATACGAATGCTTCGCCCTACAGCAGCATGACAGGGCGTTGACAACAGTGCATACACGGCTCTATAGCAGAAAAGGCAGGCCAAGACGACGATAGCTGAAAGTGATGTTAATATATTTCACTTCTGGTAAGAGAGAAGAACAGAGAATTGCAAAGAAAAGTACAGAACGGAAAATGCAAGACAATGTATTTGCGAGTATACTCTGTAAATTACAACGAGAATACGTGCATCAAAGTACGACATATACGGAGCAGGCAGGAGTGTAACTCTTGATCCTCAAGAAGCTGGGCTATGCCGTTGAATTGTGGAGGCAGTTGAGGAGTGTGAGTGGAGATGACATGCAAGGGGTGGAGGGAAGACTGTACCAACGAAATGTAGTTTCTCGTTCATGTTCCAATCATCGTGAATGATAAAGTGAGTGCGAGTATTGGCTGTTGAAGTCTCCGGTATTGATATGGCACGACCCGTGTGTTGCTGGCTGTACCTCCCTTACCGGATGTTGCTGTTCACCACTTCATTACTTTGATCATCATATAATTCGCACCGGCTTTTTCATGCTAGCCATGCCCAGTATCAAGTACACCGGATCATCCACACCACACCACAAGTCATTAGCATCAAACCCTGTTTTGCCATGGCTTCTATGAGCATGGCATGCTGCAATTCGAAGCCATCCCGCGCAACTCACGGGAGCTATTTTGAATTAGCAGGTGGGAAGTAAAGGTGATGATGGAGGTGGTGGCCGGGTGCGGGTACGGGTAAAGACATGCAGATGTTCGTCAGAGGAGACGATGTACAGTATGCGAGGGAGAAGACCTGAGGGAGGGTAGGGGAGGAAGGTGGGAGAGGAGAGGAAAGGAAAGGAAGAGGAAGAGAACCATGGAGAGTGTTGAGTGGATACGAAGCGAGCCAATAGAACAACAGAATTGCCATTTTTGGCTGGCGGCACAGACCACTCTTGCAGAAAGCTCTCACAGCTCGCACTCTTGGATCCTGCAGCTGGGTTGATGCCTCATGCTGACCTAACAAGTTTCGGCCGAGCTCCACGTCTGCCTGAGGTCCCAATTTTGAACATGAACGTCCAAGAATAATCGCATCCATCGCGTCTCTATCCAGCTCTGTTGTCTCCCCTCACTCAAACGTGGCACTGCAACCCAACGCAACGCAACCATCCTGCCTGCACTGCATCTCGACAGCCGCTGCATCACAGACTGAACCTGCTCCGCTTTACGCACCCGCCCATTCTTCCTTTGTTCACCCTCTATTCCGTCGGTCAAGTCAGTTCAACCGCTTTGTCATTCTTGTCATTGGCCTTCCGCGTTCTCGGGATTTCTCTGTACAGCTTTGAAGAAAACAACAATTGGCTGATACGTAGCAGCTCCACAGTACCTTTCCAGCGCGCTGCAGATACAGAAACACCAAGGTAAGCAAAATCTTTCTGTGTTGAGCACTCTCCGGTGGGCGGCAATAGGTAGCAGGACGTCCAGCTCCAGCCTGGTTTCAAGGCGATTTTCTCATCGAGATCCATTGTACCTACCTACTACTGTCGGCTTGTTTGCAGTCCAAGGCAACGCGAACTTGCCGCCCTTCTGCTTCTGTTTCTGCTTCTGCTTCTCCTTCCCCCCTCTCTCCCCTCTTGCTCTCTCCGGAGACGCGCAAAACTTCTCACACACTCAATACATACACACACTTCCGTATCCATCACGGTTTACTCCTGATTGGATTCTTCCCTCCCCTATCTTACCTACCCTCACCTTACTCACTCACTCCATCACTCCCTCACCACCACCTCACCCGCAAGTCGAAACGAATGTCCCACTAACAGAACCCTTGCCTCTTGTCAGGTTTTTTCCCACAGCCCAGTCCGCTCTGCACTGCACCTTAGAAGCCTCACTCAACATCCTCCGACCTTTACCCAAGGAAATACCATCTTAGCCATAGCCATGTCAGGCGCAGGTTAGTTTGTCCCCCAACATTCCCTCCTCTTTGGTCCATTCACTGTCGATTGATCCTCGGTCCTCGTTTATCAATCGACAAGTCGACCAGTCCAGCCTACTTCTATCTCTTCTTGTTGTCTTGCCGACTTCACCACCGCATGCTTCTTCATACTAACTCTATTGACCTTGACACAGACGATTCATACCGTCCAGGAGTAAGTTATCTACCCTCTTCTTCTTCTTCTTCCTCTTCCTCCTCCTTGACCCTCTTTCAAGCTCTCTACTCGTTCGAGTCCAAAGTGCGCGAGGCTGCAGAGCCCATGCGCATTGTCGCTGCTTCTCAGACGTGGCTTCCCTTCACCAGTTTGCAGATGAGGTCCAGTCAGGCCTAGTTGCCGCAACTAAGCTACACACACCTTGATGGTTGCGGGCTAAATCACCTTTGCCGGTTCACTCTCAACCACATCCCACGAAATCGAAATCGAAACGGCGTTCGAATAATTTCGATTTCGAACTACAAAACATCCTTCATGATTCAAACAGAGACTTACGTGTCGCAGCGCGAGAGATCCCCAAGACGTCGGTCCAGATCACCACGTTCTTCCAGACGCCGTTCCTACAGCCCACGTTCGCGCAGCCGTAGTCGTGAGGACCGTCATCGCAGTGACAGACGATCAAGAAGCCCTATCAGCGGCGGTATGTCAGCAGGAGGAGGTGCCCCTCATCGATCGTTCGAGGAGCGAGCTCAAGCACGAGAGCAAATGTTGTCCAGTTTGCGCGAATCTTCCCAACAAGACCGCCGGTTTGTCATACTACATACACTAAGGGATGGGAGGCTCAGTTTGATATAGGGTCTACGTTGGTAATTTAAGTTATGACGTCAAATGGCATCACCTAAAGGATTTTATGAGATCTGGTTAGTTTTCAAGGGTGGGGTTTGAGAATCAGGCTGACGGGGATAATTAGCTGGGGAGGTTCTATTTGCAGATGTGTTGTTGCTTCCGAATGGAATGTCGAAGGTGGGCGCCTATACGTAGCTGGCATTTTGAGTTTTTCTTTTCTGGTCATTGAAGGAATGTTGGATTGACGGATTGGGACGTTGTTCCGCGGGTTATGTAGGGATGCGGGTAAGTCAAGCTATCAGATGCCATGAATCAAGCTAATTTGAGTAGCATTGTAGAATATGCCACGAGGGAGCAAGCTCAACAGGCCGTCAATACGCTCAGCAATCAAAACCTCATGGGAAGACTCGTTTACGTTCGAGAGGTATGTTCGTTACACATTATATTAAGGCTTAGCTGACAATATCAGGATCGTGAGGCCGAACCCCGATTCACCGGTCCACCTGCAGGAGGTCGAGGCGGTTACGAAGGTGGTGGAGGTGCCCCCCGAGGCGGATTTGGTGGCGGGTTTGGCGGTGGCATGGGTGCTGGAGGTGGCGGCCGTCAAATCTATGTCTCCAACGTTTGTTATTTCGATTTCCCTGTTAACTTGTGTTGGGTGAATATTGACTGGATTTAGCTTCCATACACAGTAGGATGGCAAGATCTGAAGGATCTCTTCCGTCAAGCTGGTAAGTCCTGTCTTGAGGCTAACATGCTATAGACGCTTGAAATTAACTTATTACTTTACAGCTCGCAATGGTGCCGTTATTCGTGCCGATGTTCATGTTGGACCTGATGGTCGTCCCAAGGGTTCCGGTATTGTAGCATTCGAGTCCCCCGATGATGCCCGTAACGCCATTCAACAGTTCAATGGATATGATTGGCAAGGTCGCCCTCTTGAAGTTCGTGAGGATCGCTTTGCCGGCTCTGGTGGCCCAGGGTTTGGTCGAGGTGGATTCGGTGGACGTGGTGGCGGATTTGGAGGAGGCTTTGGTGGCCGAGGCGGTGGATTTGGAGGTGCCCGTGGTGGTTTTGGAGGCGGCTTTGGAGGCCGTGGTGGTGGATACGGAGGTGGATTTGGTGCTGGAGGTGGAGGTGGTCAATATGATGGTGGTGCTCCAGCTGTTTCCGCTGCGCCAAATCCATTTACCGACTATGCTACTGCTGGTACTGAGAGAAGCGAGACTATTTATGTCCGCAACGTAAGTCATGTCTGCATTTTCTAATACTCAAACTGACATATTTAGCTCCCCTGGTCAACAAGCAATGAGGATCTTGTTGAACTCTTCACTACCATTGGAAAAGTTGAGCAAGCCGAAATTCAATATGAGCCAAATGGTCGATCCCGTGGAACCGGTGTCGTCAGATTCGATTCCGCTGAAAATGCCGACACCGCCATTGAGAAGTTTTCTGGTTACCAATATGGAGGTCGGCCTTTGGGTTTGAGCTTCGTCAAGTACCAAACTCCCGGAGGTGGCGGAGATGCCATGGAGACTGAAGCCACCAGCTTGACTCAGGATCAGATCATGTAGGAGAGGTCAGAATAAGCTCGGGCACGTGCCACCCAGCATATGTCAAAGCAATCCTGAACCCTCCTTGTTACACCACCACTCTTTTGCGATCAACTTTCATTACCTGTACTCAAATTTAAACCAAAAAATCGAGGATCAGCTTTTCGGTACACGACAGACGGCGCTGACCTTATTTTCCTTTTGCGATCGTTATCTTTTTGCACGGTTATGAGGATGCACACAAGGATGAATGGGACGGTGGAAATGTGCTATTAATTCCTCACAAAAGTTCTCTCTCCGGATCAGTGTTATCTGCAATATGCACGTTAGATGCAGGTAATAGTCAATATGATGATTTGGAGTATTTTGACGTTCTAGATGTGATTTCTTGTCGTTTGACTTTGTGATATTTAACTCAGAAATGAAGCAATGAAAGTTGTTCAACATTCGGTGCCCAGCTCCAAACCTTTTGTTTCTTTGGTATCAGAGCTTTCAGTACTTGTATTGAGCTATTGCAATATACTAGATATGGCGAGTGTATTAGTTGGAATAGCTCATAATTAAGTTTGGTTTGTTTTATAAACATCAATTTTGCCTTTGAACTGCCTTTATTTAACTATTTCACTTCACTTTTAATATACTTAAGAAGTATTATTATTTTATAAGAATGATAAAATCCTTTGTATTGATAAATTTTTATATTTATAGTCCTTCCGTATTCCCGTCTCGGCTTGAGCTTGAGCTTGAGCTTAATAAGCAAAATTAAAGGCATATTGTCTAAATAGTTAAAGTACTTGCCTTGTTATATTTCTTCAAGTGAATGGAAATCTTCTTATCATAGTGAATGGTTTTTATACCGTCTGAATAGCTTGTGTACTTGCTCTAACTTAATTCTCCAAGTGAACGGGACTGTT
Source organism: Filosporella fistucella (assembly GCA_030077755.1). NCBI lineage: Eukaryota > Fungi > Ascomycota > Leotiomycetes > Helotiales > Filosporella > Filosporella fistucella. The sequence continues at coordinate 1,823,333 of JAQJZZ010000004.1, forward strand.
CTTATTCTAGTGGACAGGAGTAATGTCGTCTGAATTACTAGAGTGTTTGCCTTGTTTTATTCATTATGAGCGGAATGTTCTTGCTGCAGTGAACGGCTTTTATGTCGTCTGAATTGATAGAGTACCTGCCCTGTGCTACCTTGTCAGTGTGAACGAAGTATTCTTATTGCGGTGAACGATTTCTATGCAGTCTAAACATCTAGACCTCTTGCCCTGTCTTCTTCAGTATGACCGGAATGTTCTTGCTGCAGTGAACGGCTTTTATGTCGTCTGAATTGATAGAGTACCTGCCCTGTGCTACCTTGTCAGTGTGAACGAAGTATTCTTATTGCGGTGAACGATTTCTATGCAGTCTAAACATCTAGACCTCTTGCCCTGTCTTCTTCAGTATGACCGGAATGTTCTTGCTGCAGTGAACGGCTTTTATATCGTCTGAATAGCTAAAGCTCTTGCCCTGTATCTTCAGTATGAACGGAATGTTCTTATTGCTGTGAACGGTTCTTATACCGTCTGAAAAATCCGTGAATCACAACTTCAATACACTTCGCCTTCAGTCCAATACTGCGCAAGTCTTTTTAAACCGACCTCGACATCCTTACTTCCCCAAAGTCACCACAAATCTTCGACAACTTTCCAACTTGCAAAGCCTTCCCAAGCATAACAGCTTACCAAGTCCAGCACTTGAATAAAGATCAACACAACATACATACTCATACAAGCTTCAACAAAGAGAGCCACAATCCTATTACTGATCGACTGTTCCATGTGTCAAGTAACACCCTTCTCTCTCCCTTGTTGCCGCAGGGTCTACGTCTCCATCACCCGGCTCCCCTCTTGTCCTCCATCATGGCCGAAACGCAAATGCCCCCCTGAACTCTGCATGCAGATCGGAGCATGGGAGGCAGAGGAGCGGGATGAAGGAACATGCTGGCGCTGTCAAGCAGAGCAGAAGAATCTCAGCAAGGAGCAGAGAGAGAGAATACGTCCTGGTGTGGATAAAGCGAGTCTTTGCATCGGACTTGACTATATTACGGTTGGGGAGCGCAAGCAACGCGTTGAGCAAGGTGGAAGATGCTGGTTCTGTAATGCAGAAGCGGGATGTGATGCATGTGAGGCTGATCCAGAGACGATTGGAAGGGGTATTGATGCGTTGGTCAAGGCGGAAGAGGGAGGTAAGAAGAGGCCCAGATGGACGGGTTTCAAGGATATGAGCAAACAACCCAAAGGAAAAGGTAAGGAAAGAGGACATGGTAATAAGAGAATTAAGCTTGAGCAGTTGCAAGCGAGGAGAGTAAGAGACGAGGATGAGGAAAGCGAATATTCGTATCCTGATCCTGTTATTACGCCTCAATGGAAACCAGCTTCGAACGCGATACCTTCGAAGGCAGTCGGCTTTGCGAGTGGAAGTGGAACACAACATGCATATAAACCTGGAGGAACTTCCGCGGCCGTGAATGTTGCAACGACATCTGGTATTCCTGAGAATGTGATTGATCCACGATTGATGGCTACAAGTGGTCCCGTTCAAACTAAGTCAGCACAACCAGCCGCAATGCAAACACAAGGACAAGTCATCCCTCCTGGTTGGTATAATGTTCATAGCCAACAAGGACAGCGAGTTGGAGCGCAGCCTACGAGCACATATGGTCAAGTGAAGGTCAACCATTCAAATCCTGGAGTGGTGATAGGATCTGGTAGTACCGGAAATAGTCAACAATTTAAGCAGCAGGGAGCCAGCAGACCCGTTCAGAAAGTACCGCAAAACCAGCAGATGAAGAGATCAGCGAAGCAACTATACCAGGCACAAAATCCTATTCAAGCCAGTCAGCCCCAGCCAAGTCCGCAACAGGAAAGAAGTGACTGTCCTGCTCAACAGACTTTCCAAGCACAAAATACACCTCACCTTGGTACCAAGCCTGAACATCAAGCTCAGCAGCAAAGAGGCCAGAAACGAAAGGGGTTTGGTGCTGCCTTTGCTCAGCAGATGCAGCAGAACATTCAACAAACTCAGCTGATACAATTACAGCAAGCAATCCCATCTGTACAACATGGTCAGATTGGTGAAGGTAAGGCTGCGAGCATTCAGAATCAGCAGGGGAATGCTCAACAAGGTCAACTGCTTCGTGGACAAGTGAATCATCCTGCATCTACTCAAAAGAATGTTCCACCTACTCCAAGAGCGCAAGGACTGCAGTCAAATATCCAGCGGGGTCAACAACCTCAAGGTCAACAGAGTAATAGTACAGAAGCTCAACAAGTACAAGTACAAGCAAATGCCAAAACCCCAAAGCCCGTTCAAGGCCAGCAAACGAGACCAAATTCTGGTCAGGAAGTGGAGCAAAAAGCTCAGCGCACCCAACAAGATCCAAGTCAAAGACTAGGAAATCAAATGGGCACACGGTCAGAGGAAGATCCAAAAGTGAAATTAGGTCAGCAGCATAGCAGTCAGGTCGCTCAGCAGGGACGGGTGAGTCAAAGAAATCCTAAGACAAAACAGGGCCACAATTTCCAGGCTCCTAAACAGAACATTGGAAGTTCATCTACTCAAAGAGCACAGCAAGGCCAAGATATCCTAGCCACTCGACCAAATCGAAAAAGAAAGCCTAGTCAATCTTCACCTCCCACCCAGGAGAACCAAACAGCACAAACTCAAGTGCAAAGTAGTCAACCAGGTCAAAACACTGCTACTGGTCTATCTCAAAACAGTCAACAACAGCAGATCGTTCAAGGACCCGAGCAAAGTTCAGTTCCTGATGTCGCTGTTCAAAAGGCACCACAGAGCAATGTCAGAGCTACTGCTCAAGTATCTCCAACCATACAAGCTCAAGATAAAGCCCAAAATTCTAGCACTGAACAACAGAACATTCAAAACAAGTCAGTGCAAGAAACACAATCAGATATCCATAAGAGCCAAACGGATATTGGATCTCAAGCTCAAGTCCAGCCACAAATTCAAGCAGCGGAACCCACAAGCATCTCCACAGATCCAAATCTTACCGTATGACCCTTCCCTTCCTCTCCCTCTCATTCTCGATTCCTTCCTTTCCACTAGTTCCCCAAGTTCCCCCTCCCAACAAATCTAACACCTCGCAGTCCCTTGACTCCCTCCCCTTCCCCGAACTAACCGACCTGGAAATCGATAATATGCTCCAAGATTTCCACAACAGTAGTGCAGGAGATGGCTTTTCTTTCTTTGACCAAACACAGGGGTATGATGCTTTTGATAAATGGGATACATATGGATTCGGTGGATATAATGCTGAGGTTGGAGAGGGAGAAGTTTTCGGTGGTGGTGGTGCAGATGGGGAGGAAGGAGAAATGTTTGTGAATCCGCTTGATGTGTTGCATTTTAAGGGGATGTATGGGGATGGAGAGGTTTGAGTACCTTTTTTTTAATTCTTCTTTTGAGGGTGCGGAGGAATTTGTGTATTATTATTGGGTTTTTTCGAGGACTTTTTTCTACATTAGGGAACTTGTGCGTTGGGTGGGGTTGGTTATATTGATAAGGAGGACGGTGCATGGTTTACGATGTTTTTCGGACGGTAAGAAGTTTCGAGGAAGGACTGGAAGACGGGAACGGAACGGACGGTGATATCATGGTATTATTTGCGCTAATGTCTGGATTGGTTTAGTTTAGCTGGGAAATCTATGTTTTATTCTTCTGCATTTAGATCTTGGTAGTTAATAGACGAGATGTGTGAACACTAAGCTGAGTATAGGAAACTAGATACGTTAGGAAGACATATCAGCCATGATTTTATAATTCTTACTTAGTGAGATATACAAGACGTTCAGCTCAAAGGTAATCAGCAGACGAATACAAGTTAAGGGTTTTGAGAATAGCGTACAAAGGGCAAAGGTTGGTTATTTTTAGGTGCCAACCCTACCCTAAGATGAGGGAATCGATGAATTCATCAATATGAGATTCCGCCCGACCCATACTGCAATTTATCGGTTACTACCAGCTAATAGCGGATGGCATGCGCGAATACATTATGCCACGTACTCCAGTATACGCAGGTGACATGACCTTTATATCTCGGTGCCTCTCAGATGACATGGCTCAGAAAAGATTATCTTCAGAAAGGACAAGGACATACCTGGCATGTAATTTCTTGAACTTATAATCATATGTGATTCACACTACGGATGATGATACTCATCCTCCTAAGATATAAGTGAGTTGATGCGCGAGTCATAATATCCGCAAAGATAGTAGTGCGCGAGTCAATGCATGATTCAAAAAGAATAGCTCACTCGTGTAATTTGATTTGGGTAAGGTTATATTTAACGTTTTATCACACCTTGTGCGTAACCATAGCTCTTTAAGACTTTCAAAAAGAACCAATTTTGCACAAAAAATACGTTTTTCTTGGTCATTACTCCTGGAGAATATATTCTAGATTCTCCTTAGCGTCTGGTTCAACTATATATAAGCTACTCCTAAACTGAATATTTTGAACCAACATTTGAGTATTACTCAATCCAAGGTGTGGAGTTTGCCTTAAAACTGCCTTCTTTGCAAGTCTGGAGACGTAGATATTATTTTACTTTGTAGGGTGGTGTTGTATTGTTTCTAAGATGTGACCTCTTCTTGAGTTGATGAACCTCAAATACATTCAATTTATTGCAAAGACTGCACGGAATTATGAGTGGCTACACTGTGTACTAGCTACTGCCCTAGCAATTCATAGTACTTGCGGACCTTCTTACTCAAAGAATGTGTATTACTCTTCGTAACAAAAATTCAAGATTGAACTCTTCTAACTGAAATCATATTGTTTATCAACCCCTGCCTTTGCGCGAGTTAGGAATTTAGGATTATCTATGATCTATGTATTAAAGAATCTCACCAATGACTTGACACTTTCGAGTTGTGAACAACGGTATTTGGTGGGTACAATACACAAATCTTGTTCACTCACTACTTGTAAAGTATACTTTAGGTATATATATTTATAGCCATCATGTTTGCAAAGTTGGGAAGAATATTGACTCGCCAAGACCGTTCCTCCCCCCATATTTCCCTTTGCCATCATTTGCTATAATCAGTTTGTAAAACAAACTTCTTGTGGCTTCAAGGCGTGCAAGGAAGAATGAATCGGGTGGGTATGCTTTCTTATATCACTAATCTGCGGCCCAAGGCACTGTATCGCTGTTGACATACCAGAATGAAACCGAGCACTCGCATAAGGAATGCGAAGGAAATCTTTATTCCCAAATTTGGCAATTGATGACTGCTATAAAACCTGCCAAAAAATTGCGAACAAAAAGTTTGGTGGTACACTTGCTCCGAACGAACTCTGGATTTTCCGACGCTTGTCAGGATCCAAATATTCGGAGTAGTTTATACCACCAAACCCCAAATGTATTACCACTTGTTCCATCCGCATACCACCATCAAGCCACTACAGCGGAGCTGGCTCAACGATGGCCGAGTGATGGTTCCTGACTTATCAGAGTATATGTAACTCCATTTTCGACTTTGTCTTGCACATGATAACGCTAACAACTTGCAAATACGTGAACATAAAATGATTCGAAAGAACATGGACTTGCAGGTCTGGGTTTCCTTGCACTAGCTGGAATTTTGTAACACCATGACAAAACACATGCAGCTACTACCAAAAGCTTCAACCAGAACTGCCCAACTGGAAACTTCCATCATGGTCGGTTTCTAATTTCAGTGATACTAGCAACTAGAACTGGAATACCTCCGCCTTCCTCAAATTTGGACGAATGGAGCAATCATGCTTGCAAATGGTATCATTTGACCTGCCATCAGATCTATTCTTCAGGCCCTTTATGTACCCTTCCAATCCCTCAGAGGTAAGGTTTACTTCTTCACCTCCGCAGCAGCCCCAGCCCCAGCGCCGGCACCTAGTTTCTTCTTCTTTGCCTTCAATTTCTCCTTCGCTTTACTCCTATCCCTCTTCTTTAATCCACTCATTCCCAGCTTGCATACCTCCGCATATTTCGCATAAAAGCTCTCCAAAGCATCTGCCTCAACTATGGTAGACAACTTGATCTTTTTGTCTCGCTTCTCTTTCGATTTGCCATTTGTGGCACGGATTATGAGTCGGAGTGGGGAAGAGGGGTTGAGATCGGGGAAGGAAGAAGGATCTGTGGAGGGGGCGTCGGTGGATTCAGAAGGGGAGTCTTCATATGTCACTGGGAGAATTAGCATATTTCTTCATTCATGGGATATAGGAAGTAATTACAGCGCTTTTGACTCAGGAATACACTGCCATGATCTTTCTGCCTCCGCTCATCAAAGAGCTCTGCAAGTTTCTGGAAGAACTGTTTATTGTTAATCGGGCGTATCATTTCCACGGGCTTGGGTACATACATCATCATTGCTCAGATGACCTGTTGACATGTCTGCGGCTCATTTGGATCCTTGAGGCGCGTGAGGTTGTCTGGGATATTTTTGGTGGTGCGAGGTCAAGGTGGAGTGTCGTGGTGGGGTGACGCTTTGTGGGGTCGGCAATTTGTGACCTGACGTCCGACCAATTTTTGGGATTTAAAGGAACTTTTTGCGCCAGGAAATAGAAACACAAATATGGCGTCACAACAGAACAAATTGAAGCTTCCAAGGTCAATTATTGACCAGATCGGCGGGGAGGGTATGTTAAACTTCTTGACCGGGTAGAAAAAGATGAATGAGGAAATTAATACTTCGCAGATGCATTCTCTGGTGGAAGAAAATCGAGGCCAAGGCCAGGGACGAGAAAAGATGTTAGGAAAGCTGCAAGAAATGAAAAGAAGGCACTGAGGACAGGACCACCTCCTCCAAAGCGGACGAAGACTCAGCATCAAGGAGAATTACCAAAGCCTTCCTTAGGAAAACCGAAGAACACTCCTCGAGAACAGCCAGATGAGCCGAAGCCCAAATCAATTCTCAAATCTACGAAAAATGCAGATACTGTCGCCAAAGAATTGAAGAAACGTCGCTCACCATCGCCCCCCCCTAAAATCTCGAAGTCCGTGAAAGCGAAACTGGACGAGGATGACGAGGAGATTGCGGCACTGGAGAAGAAGTTAGGCTTGAAAGGCAAGAAGAATCTGCCTCAATCCTTCAAGGATGACGGGCTGGACGAATTGCTGGAAGGATTAGATGGCGGAGAGGACTCTGATGCTCAATCAAAGAAGAAGAGAAAGGCAGAGGGTGACGAGTGGTTAGAAGGGAAACGAAGAGATGCCAAAAAGTTAGCCAAAGCAAAAGCTCTACTTCTGGACGAAGAGGACGAGGACGACAGTGAGGAGGATGTCAGCGGTGGATCTGATTCTGATGGAGCTTCAGACATGTCATTAGATGGTCCGGAATTCCCAGACGATGTTTCCGAGGAGGACGAAAGCCAACTCGGAGATGAGGAGCCAGCATTAGATGTGGATGATGATTTCGATGGGTTTGATTCCGAGGAATCAGATGACGACGACAGTGTTAAAGCACCACCGCGAGTACGAGAAAACCCATATGTCGCCCCTACTACCGGAAATGCACCTACTGAAAAGTATATCCCACCGTCACTACGAAAAGCAGCTTCGTCTGACTCAGAGGATTTAGTACGACTAAGGAGGAGGACGCAGGGATTGGTCAATAGGCTAACAGAGGCGAATCTCATTTCAATCTTAGGAGACATCGAGAAATTATATCGAGAAAATCCTAGACAACATGTCACTTCCACTTTAGTGGATATCTTGTTAGTATCTATTTGCGAGCCTACAAGCTTACCAGATACCCTCATCATTCTTCCAGCTGGATTTATTACAGCAATTTACAAAGTAATCGGAACGGATTTTGGTGCGCAGGTCATCCAGAGAGTTGTGGAATTATTCGACGAGCATTATACTCGTGCCACTGCTACGAGCCAGGATGGACCAGCAGCTGCCACATCTGACAGTAGCAAAGAGACTTCAAATCTCATCATGCTATTGTCAGAGATGTACAACTTCCAAGTTGTCGGGAGTAACCTTATATTTGACTATGTCAAGTTCTTCCTCGAGAAGCTGACTGAGTTAAATGCAGAGCTCTTGTTGAAGATTACCCGCACATCTGGACCTCAATTGAGACAGGACGACCCTTCTGCACTCAAAGATATCGTTGCTATGCTTGGACCAGCTGTTGCAAAAATTGGGGAGAGTAATCTATCTGTTCGCACGAAATTCATGATCGAGACAATCAACAACCTCAAGAATAATCGGGTCAAAACTGGTGCCGCTGCGTCAGCGGTTATGTCTGAACACACTATTCGGATGAAGAAGATGCTGGGAACTTTGAATACTCGAAATATTAAAGGAAGCGAGCCACTCCGAATAGGTCTCAAAGACATTCGAGAATCTGATAAGAAGGGCAAATGGTGGCTGGTGGGTGCTAGTTGGGCAGGGAATGCTGAAGATGGCGACGATGAGGATGTTGGCGAATTGGCCAACAAAAGAGCGCCAATGGAAGACGGCGGGACATCAGATCTCACTCAGCTTGCGAAAGAGCAGCGAATGAATACCGACATTCGGCGAGCTATTTTCATCACGATCATGTCTGCAGAGGACTATCAAGATGCATACGTACGGCTGATGAAGTTGAAGCTCAAGAAAGTCCAAGAATATGAGATTCCAAAGGTTTTAATACACTGTTCTGGAGGAGAAAAGAGCTACAATCCTTACTACACCTTGATAGCCAAGAAAATTTGCGGTGATCGCAGATTCAAGATGTCCTTCCAATTCTGCCTCTGGGATCTTTTCAAGAAGATGGGAGAGTCAGACGACGACGACGACGCTCTTGACGATGACGAAGGAGCAATGGAAATGAGACAGATTGTCAATTTGGCCAAAATGTTTGGTACCCTCATCGTTGAAGGTGGTCTAGGTTTGGGAGTTTTCAAGAACCTGAATCTGAGCTACCTGCAAACTCAGACAAAGACCTTTATGGAAGTACTATTCATCACTGTCCTTCTTCAGTCGCAGAAACAAGCCGCGGATAAGAGGGATAGAGGAGCTGTCATAGGAATATTTGCAAAGGCAAAAGATACACCAAGTTTGATTCGAGGTCTACAATACTTTTTGAAGAAAGTGGTTGGGAAGACGGATATTGCAGGCGGGAAGGAAGAGAAGGAGACTGTGAAATGGGCGTGTAAAGTGGCTGTTGATACCCTTGAGGAGTTGGTGATTATGGATAGGGCGAAGGACTAAAGATTCTCGTAGAAAACATTAGGTAGAAATCAATCTATCTCCGTCTCGACCATCTTCATTGTTTGTTCTGCATTTGTTGCCCCTGAACACGGTTGCTTGAATATTGCAGAAAATAGACTCTCCTACTACCAGCTTGAAAAGGGTGTAAAATGCAATCAGTAATAACAGGACAAATCACACAAGCACACATTCGAGACGGTAATGACTCCTGCAAGAACACCCTATAATGGCTTTGAAATGAAGCGGCGAAAGTGGAGCGGTTAACGACGGGTTGGGCTGAGACACGTGACATCGGATATTATCGCGATGGGACACTCTCAACATCAACCTTGCCGTCCAAAGATTCTTGAATCAATACAACCCCCTCTTTAAACATGCTCCGAAGCTTAATAGTACCTCGAGCGGCCGTCAGGTCAGCTTTCAAGCATCAATCCTCGTAAGTTTTCTATCAATTGCCTTCCGCCTGATGGATCCGGTAGCTGACAATATTTTTTTTCCAAGTCTTCCTGCAGTAGTTGCCCCTTCATCAATTGCAAGATGGTCGAAACGAGGATATGCTACTGAAGCTGGTTAGTGATGCGCATACATATGAAAAACTATGGCAGAACTGATGGTGTACAGAGGAGCAAGATTTGGTCATTATTGGCGGTGGTGTCGCTGGTTATGTCGCCGCCATCAAGGCTGGCCAAGAGGGCATGAAGGTACGACAACAAACAACGACAGAACAAACGCAAACTATCTTGGCAGATCTGATATATTATATAGGTCACATGCATCGAGAAGAGAGGCACATTGGGAGGAACATGTCTGAACGTTGGATGTATCCCCTCGAAAGCTCTCCTCAACAATTCGCATCTCTACCACCAGATCCTACACGACACGAAAGCACGCGGTATTGAGGTCGGCGATGTGAAACTAAACCTGGCACAAATGATGAAGTCGAAAGATACTGCTGTTTCCGGACTGACAAAGGGTGTTGAATTCTTGTTCAAGAAAAATGGTGTCAACTATGTCAAGGGAACTGCAACTTTCACCGGCGAGCACGAAGTCAAGGTCAACTTGAACGACGGAGGCGAGCAGACTTTTGTTGGAAAGAACATTCTTATTGCCACCGGTAGTGAAGCCACTCCTTTCCCAGGTCTCGAGATTGATGAGAAGAGAATCGTCACTAGCACAGGAGCCCTTGCTTTGGAAAAGGTCCCTGAGAGTATGGTGGTCATTGGTGGAGGCATTATCGGTCTTGAGATGGGTTCGGTCTGGTCAAGATTAGGAGCAAAGGTCACCGTCGTCGAATTCTTGGGACAAATCGGAGGCCCCGGTATGGATAATGAGATTGCCAAGTCTGCACAAAAGATCTTGAAGAAGCAAGGCATTGATTTCAAGCTCAACACCAAGGTTATGGGAGGCGATGCCAGTGGCGAGAAGGTTAAACTTCAAGTCGAGGCTGCAAAGGGAGGCAAAGAGGAGACTGTAAGTTCCGATGTATGACCAAATTGGGCAAACACTAACTGTGACACAGCTCGAGGCAGATGTTGTCCTTGTGGCAATCGGTCGACGACCATACACCGCCGGTCTCGGACTGGAAAACATTGGTCTCGAGACCGACGATAAGGGAAGACTGGTCATCGACTCAGAATTCCGTACCAAGCTGCCTCACATCCGTGTGGTGGGTGATTGCACATTTGGACCCATGTTGGCACACAAGGCGGAAGAGGAAGCTGTGGCAGTCGTTGAATGGATCAAGAAAGGATATGGTCATGTCAACTATGGCGCTATTCCCTCAGTCATGTACACCCATCCCGAAGTGGCCTGGGTAGGACAGAACGAGCAAGAACTTAAGGCTGCCGGTGTGGAGTACAAGATTGGCACATTTCCTTTCTCAGCAAACTCGCGTGCCAAGACAAATCTTGACACAGAGGGCATGGTCAAGATGCTTGCTGACGCTAAGACGGATCGTATTCTGGGTATCCACATCATCGGTCCTAATGCCGGTGAGATGATTGCTGAGGGTACTTTGGCACTCGAGTATGGTGCCTCGAGCGAGGATATTGCGCGGACGACACACGCTCATCCTACGCTGGCGGAGGCATTCAAGGAGGCTGCGATGGCGACACATGGAAAGGCAATTCATTACTAGGCATACCCCCTTTGTACGATAGTTTAGATATCAAAACACGCAGGAACATTTGTTTGATTGAGAGGAGAAACATGAAGCTAGAATTTGGGGGTAGGTGAGGTGAATTGACTGCCTAATTTTCCTGTCATCAGAATGCCGACCCAAATTGAAATAGCCGCTAGCATGGTCTGTTGGGAATTGCTACCTCTGATCTCGAGCACTTCGGTACGCAAAGGGGTTTCGAGTGAGTGTAGCATATTGATCGTGGAAGGAAGAAAGGTCTCGCTTCCTTCATCTACTGCAGCCCTTTGCACGGGACTCGAGTCTAGGTGTAGACACATTGGGATACAGCAGAAGAAGAATGGCATCTCTCCCCTCTTCGCGGATGTGGAAACATGATTAGGAGAGTCATGCAGTTAGGGAATAAAATGGCAATGCTATAACAAAACTGATATGCCCAATGTCACATGCATCGAACAACAATTCTCCCAAAAGATATCCCAGAGCAGACGGTTGAAGATGGTGAAGGAGTGACTGAAAGCAAGACTGGCATAGGAAATCTTTTTGCTGTTTTATGAAGTTTCTGTTGGAAAGAATGTCCTGGAGGCATCGTCTTCCATCGGCGCTCTGTGGAAACCAAGTGCTGGTTGTATATCTTGTCGAGATCTATCGTACAGTATGTTAGTATTTGAACCTTTACAAGCCGTGGAGAGGGCTTTTATTCAGGATGGGAGATATTTACCTGTTGGAAGCTTTGCCGTTGAAGAGAAGCAAGAGAAAAGAGTGTGTGGGACCGAATCAATACTGCAGCTGAGTTAGCGTTATATATGACAAGGGAATGGAACTTACAATTGCACACTCTTTACGGAATAATGGAACAAAGACAATGATATCAATATCAAAACACTATTCCTCTTGGGCGATAGCTACCACTACCTACGCCCCTGAACGTATAAGCTGAAGTCTGCGGTAGAGATGGGTGCCAGATGCTTACAAAGGATTAAGAGCGTATGGATCGTATCCATAGGCTCCAGCTTGCCAGCAAAGATCACAGTCGCAGCCACTTCGTTCGACATATTCCTCCACTTGACAGGTACCGCATATATGTTCTCCTGTATAGGGATCCATTACGCAGTTTTGGCAAGCTCCATACGAGTTGTAGTTGCTGCGGCCAAGCCCACTGAATCTAGGCCATCTTGAAGAAAGATTCGAGGTCAAACTGACGCGGCGTGAAGGCCTGCCGGCATGATGAGGGGAAAAATTGAGGAAACTGTTGTTTATTGATGGGCGAGGGATAAGGCCCATAGAACTACCACCAAGGTTGAGACCAGGGAAGATGCGACCCAGACCCAATCCAAAATCGTGGGGTGAATATAGACTGCGACGACCGCCCAGCATCATTTCGTTTGGTGGGCTTTACTTGAAGGTGTTTTGAGTTGTGAAGACCTGAGGCCTGGGAGTATGTTTGTAGTGTGCAGTAAAGCTTGAAAATTGTTCTGTGAGGGGAGTATGAGTGGGAATGGTTCTTAAATAGCAGACTATCCCTCCATTTGCTGCAGGTAGGGAAGGCATTCACCGAACATCTTGGTACAAACACAGTCAAAAATAGGTTACAAACAGCGCCCCGAATCCACGCCCGGCGGCTGTCAGCCCCATCCTTTGTACTTCTTCCTCGGAAATGTCAATTTGAAGAATGTTTTCAACCTCCAGGCTCTTGTGCAAGTAGGGGGAGAGTTCCGCTCGCCATGAAACCATACATACTCCTATTAGGGAAATTTATGAAGCTTGCTGTGTTCTTCCATAGAATCTTGTTGGCAGATCGCAGTCTCGAAGCTGTGCCAAACATCGCAAGCAGCCTACCATCGAAAACAAAGTGGTACTCACAAACTAAGGCAGGAGATGGAAAATTCCCCGAAGCCTTCCGAAAAACGATCCACAAACAATTCGAATCAGGAGTCAGGGTTTCGGTGAGGACTTGAGAAGAGGGGTAGATTTCAAAGAAGTGGAGTGATGTGCAAGAACGGGTGAACTGGTTCATCTCAGCCCTTAGCCCACCCGTTCTATCTGTCATCGGGATGGCGCTTGTATACACCTCGGAAGAATAACGCCTCACTGAATGACAATCACATCGTCTCCTCGCAAAAATGGCTTGAATGGAACCAGAAAATATGTGGAGGTAAGGGCAGTGCCGGAGCAACCTGACCGCCAAGTCTAGATTTGATTGAAACGGACCATTTCCATATCGTTATACAAGTAAGCAGCTGAAGAGTAACCGGTAAAGCACTTTGCTTGTCAAGGGTGTCTCACCTTAAAGGGCTGTGTGAATGACCTCGACAAACAAGCACCCCTCGACCACATGAGACAAGTAGCTGTCATGAGTATCTTCGGGACCATGGAGTACGAGGCGGTGAGCGATTTCACTCCCTCGATTTTCGTCTGAAAAGACGGTACGAAAAGAGCCTACTGAAAGAGTCGACCACTGCTTAGCTTGGAGTGACAGCTCTTGAAGCACAAAACAAGAAACGGCAGCACAAGATATATCTCCCCAGATGTGAATCATGGAATGTATAGATTCTTTACTTTCACCGACAATCTGCATTTTCTGGCCAGTTGAGCAGTGAGCTGAAGACTAGAACACTCTCTGGGCCAGAGTGAGCCGTTATCATCATCAATTTTGCAAACCTATATCCGGTTTTGACACCTGGTCTGACAGCGTCACACGTGGCAATACATGTAACATAGAACAGCAATGTCTCGACAGGCGCACTCTGATGCTAGGTGGGGAATGGAAATGATAACAAACATGACGTCCATGGCACGTGAGTCTACCAAGGCAAGCTGTTGAAGAATCGTGAAGTGTGCAAAATAGCAGATACCGGATTGAACTACACAGAGAATTTCCTTGTGTTTCCCACCTCAAGATTCCACCAAGACTACGGCTATATGTTTAAATGACAGTACTGTGGCTCGAGGGTATACAACAAAGTGGAAACGCATATAAAGAAATTATCAACTGCAGGTAGGTAACAATATCTAAAGACGAGTGAGGTTAAGATAAATCTGTAATTGCAGTCAAGATGTATTGAAGCTCAACATAAATAGAATACTTGCTCGATTATGCTGAATTGACGAAAGGCATGTCGTTGAAAGTCCTCGATCATGCTTTGGCACGTGTGAGCCCCCTGTCAGGTACCAAAGTTAGGTAAGTGGGAAGGAGCTCCAGCAACCAGTGAAATGGGTTTAGTGGGGCACACACCCGCCGCCAGTTTGGATTGTGGCTCGATAATCCTCACCGAGAGTTCAAACTTTCGAGGACACTTCCTAATTCTCACTCATTGCAACATATTTGGAATCGGCTCAATTGCGTGATCCCAGGGGCAATTCCGAAAACATGTCATCTGCAAAGCTTCAATCACGGAAAGACGCCTTACTCTCACGGAGACAAGTCGAGGGGCTCATTGCAGATGGAAGCTCCATAGTTATTGTCGACCAGACTGTATTGAAAGTCGATGCTTGGTTGAAATACCATCCCGGAGGTGATAAAGCTATTATGCACATGGTAGGCAGAGATGCTACGGACGAGATCAACGGGTGAGTCTTCTTTCTATGGAAATCGTACCATCAATTGACGATATTCCAGTTTCCACTCTCCTGAAGCACGAAAGCAAATGGAAAGATATCGGATCGGCAGAGTTGAGGGACGCTGGGCCAATTTCATTCCCCCTATACAAGGAGGAAAATTTAGAACGTATGTGGAAGGTTGCGTGGAAGGGGAGGAAGAGACGGACCAAGAGCAAATCAGTTCTGACATTTCTCGAACCCCTTCGCCAGTGTTCGACACGGAGGACTCCAAAATACGGCGGCGAATACAATCCAGGAACGACCAAGTCATATCATCTGCATCTTCAGTATCATCAGCACCGGAGGACGATGGGATGTCTTACTTGGATGCACAAACGAAGGAGCAGATTGATCTAGACCTCGCCAAGTATCCACCATTAGATCTCGATACCCAGGACGAAGTCATCCGGAAGTATCGAGTCTTGGATCAGAGATTACGGGAAGAGGGACTATACAATTGCAACTATAGAGCTTATGCGATCGAGGCCTGCCGATACACATTTTTGTTCTGCATGATGCTCCTATTCCTGCATTTGGAATGGTACGCGATCAGCGGAATGTTTCTCGGTTGTCTGTGGCACCAACTTGTGTTCACTGTACATGATGCAGGCCACATGGGAATCACGCATAACTTCGTTGTTGATACGACTATTGGAATCGTGATCGCCGACTTCATCGGAGGCTTGTCTGTTGGATGGTGGAAGCGCAATCACAATGTCCACCACATTGTTACCAATTCACCAGAACATGATCCAGACATTGAACATATGCCGTTCTTTGCTATCTCACACAGATTTTTGGAGTCACTTACTTCTTCTTTTTACGAACGAGTGATGACTTACGACATCTTTGCCAAGTTTCTATTGCCTTATCAGGCATACTTATATTACCCTATCCTTACATTTGGCCGTTTTAATCTGTACTTTCTCTCCTGGGAGTATCTAATTCGTGGCCTCGGGCCAAAGAAAGGCCCAGCTTGGTGGCATAGATGGCTGGAACTGACTGGCCAAGTTTTCTTCTGGTACTGGTTTGGATACATCATCATGTACAAGACTATTCCGACCGCCTCGGGACGTTTTGCTTTCCTTATGGTTAGCCACATGGTGACCATGCCCTTGCACGCACAGATCACACTGTCTCACTTCTCCATGAGCACAGCTGAACTCGGTCCGCATGAATCATTTCCCCAGAAGATGCTGAGGACCACGATGGACATTGAGTGCCCTCAATGGTTGGACTTTTTTCATGGTGGATTGCAATTTCAGGCTGTTCACCATCTTTTCCCAAGGATGCCACGACACAATCTCCGCCGAGCCCAAAGGCTGGTCCAAGAATTTTGTACGGAAGTTGGCATTCCATACGCCCTATACGGGTTCGTAGACGGAAGCAAGCAAGTGATCGGGAGACTTGGAGATGTCGGAAGGCAGGCAGCGATTTTGGCGAAATGTCAGAGGACGATCGCTGAGAAAGGTGACATACTCCACGGTCATTGAGCCACAGTGTGCCATATGTGCATATATTGAAACCAGGATTACTTCGGAGACTTGGCCCATTGCCGTGATAGAGAGAGTGCTATCTCCAAGAATAATATTCTCCTCCCAGGCGGTCAGCCCCATTTTGGTCGAATTTGCCTCAGAATCAGCAGTTAGCCTCTGCATACATGCATTCGTGCATTGATGTGACACAAATAAAATGCTGCAATCCGCAACGCTAACACCATACCCTTCAAATCGTAAGACATCAGGGTCTTGAGATACAAGCCTGCCATGGTACTGGGTGTATGGCTGTTTTGTGCCGCTAATCTCGAAATTCTTGTACTTGCTTCCTTGACAAATTATTCTTCAAGCCACAAGCTTGTAATGATTCTTCAACATCTTTCAAAAGGAACTTTTGAGCAAAATCATCAGGCCATCTTTCTCATGACGTTCTCATGATAGCTACTTTCGCCGCTATAGGTAGGAAGTAGGAAGACACATTTCTTTTGACGCCTGGCTTCTTGTGGTACGAGGTATCTCGATTGAGAGGTTGTTGGAAGGAAATCTTGCTCCAATTGTGGCGGAAACATCGGTCCCGTGCACGTACACCACCGCAATTCGAGGTACTTCAGGGAGTTTGTGTGGCGACCGGAGCGAGCTCGAGTCTTGAGCTACTCTAAGACATGGGGAACAATCCGACTAAGATGTTAGTTCCCGAGACTTAGAGTGAGAGTTGGTGCCATCGCATTTGGCATCGCATTTCCAGCCGCTCTATCATTAAGTTTCTCATGATCGTGCCGTCTGCTAGTCTTGAAAGTGGATCTAGACTTCTTATCAGATTGTTGGAGGTTTAGTCTGGAGGATTGGAGGAAATTTGTAGGAATCTAAGCTTACTCGGACCGCGATTGCCGCAACGGGTGATGGTTGCTTATTCCTAAGCAAGCAGCAACAAAAGTAAAGTCGTCATCTATCATATTACGGGTAGGAACGTTATGTGCCCATTGACAGGGTCAGATCTCATAGAAAATCGAGGCATGGAGACATGGAGCATGGGAGGTGTGACCCTGCTGCCTCGTGTACTTGTATAGTCCCGACGGGAGAGATTCATGGTCATGGTGCATGGGCGAGTGTCGACTCTCTGACAAAAAAAGCAAAAAAGATCTCCGCCTCCCTAGCTCGTACACTAGTATATAAGTTCTTCTGATCCCACTGCTATAGAGTTTGATATTGTAAACCAAGCTTCCTTCTCACTCTTCCTAAATCACATCATTTGAGAAATCTTTGTTAACACCGATCGTTACTTGACTTGATATTTGACTTGACCTGACTCGACCCCCTCGTTTATCACACATACCTTACCGAGACGAGACAGCTCCCCCTATTCTTCCAATTTGATTCAGCCCCACAATCCGAAATCATGGGTAAAACACGTTTATTCGACAAGAAATCCGCCGATCGATTTAGTAAAAACCGCGGAGGCGTAAGCATCCCTTCTCTCTCCAAGAGACAAACTCTAACCCTCATCTAGACCCGCGAAGCACGCGCCGCCATCGCAGCCGCAAAACGCAACGAGGAAGCTCAAGGCGGCAGTTCCAGCTCCGGCTCTTCATCAAGTCAGACCTCTTCTCATGATGGGGAAAACACGTGTCCGTACACGAACTCGTACGGGACGCAGTGTAATTGGGAACAGCCGTGCGATTATCACCTCTGGGAGAGCGCGAGATGTCAGGAGAAGAATGGGAGTGGACGGGTTTGTAGGTGGGAGGAGCCGTGTCGGTTTCATGAGACGCCGGGGAAGTAGGGAGTGAGGGAGGTTTGGAGAAGGAAGGAGGGGGTGGGAAATGGGGAGAATGGATGGGAAGGGTGAGGGAGAAAATGAAGGAGGGAGAAGAGAGATGGGCACGATCTGATCTGATCTGATCCGATCTCAGCTTCATCTCTCACAGCAGTAAATCCACCGCTACCTCTACTTCGTATACGGAATTTAGCGATTCTGGTTTCTTTTTTTCTTTTCCAGCTCTAGGGTCCTATTTGCTTTTTGCGTCGCTTGGCGTCTGGGTCTGGTGTTGAACGGGAAGAACGGAAAGGGATTGAAAAAAGTGTTGCGTACGTAAGAAATGTAAGAAAGGCGAAAGAGAAGATCGACATGAAGGAGGGCAAAGAGGGGATATTTAATTACTTTTTGAAATAATGAAATATGAGCTACCTTACCATAGCTGAGGAGTGTTGGTTTTTGATTGAGATGTGGTGCCAGAATGACATCTTTGATTTAGGGTGAAGAGGAGAGGCTAAGAGGCGGGAAGGATTCTATTGTGGAGTGAGTGAGTGCAGCGGAAGCCATGTGATTACCTGTTCTGCATGGGGTGGTGGCTGAGGA
Source organism: Filosporella fistucella (assembly GCA_030077755.1). Lineage (NCBI taxonomy): Eukaryota > Fungi > Ascomycota > Leotiomycetes > Helotiales > Filosporella > Filosporella fistucella. The sequence goes on from JAQJZZ010000004.1 coordinate 1,842,111, forward strand.
GGTGCCGTTATATGGGAAGGGCTGAAGTCAAAACTCGGAGAATGATTTGTTACCAACAACAAACTTATATACCCCGATCTATAGATCTAGGAACAGAGACTTAGATCGTAGGGTACCGATGCACAGGATACTTTTTTTCTTCAGCAGTTGAAACGAAGGTCGTCTGTTCGTATGCGTGACGGGGATGCAGCGTAGTACTACGAAGACAGGGCTTTGGCGAAAAATGCACCGCAGATCATTATTGCTCAGGGATTACAAATGGACCTTTTTTCTTTGCTTTTGCGTGACCCTGAGTCGGGGGCCATCGAGATGGAGATGGGACATGCAAATGTTGGATTAGATCGGATTGCTGACCAGGTCTTTATTTAGGCAGAGAATGATTGGTTGTGTGCCTTTTGGAGAATGGACGGTATCCACACTTGGTGGAAGAGGAAGGTCAATGGCTTTGTGTATGTTGCGATGATGAATAGTCTCTCAAGGCAGAGTCCGATTGATGGCAAATTTGCTACGCCATTTGATAGATCCCTATTGCATTCAGATTCTACAGGCTAGGAAATCATTTTGAAGTGTCGACACCGCAGCATAAATCCTACAATGTTGGACAAGGAGTCTAAGAGCATCATTGCCATCCACTCATCCACAACCTCCAACTCATCACACATACCCACTCAATTATACGTTGGCTAGTGCCCCATTTCTACATAGGGACATTATTGCAGGTACAATTGTTAGTGATAATATAACATTAAACTAATTCGGACAATAAACAACTCAACAACACAACACTTTGCAGAAGAACTCCTCCCTACTAACCAAAAAAAACAACACAAGTGTTTTCATTAGCCAAACTCGGCCTGAAGTTATGTTTCGTTATGTGATTCATGTCATTCTGCTGTTTTATGACCGTTCATGTACTTGTAGTCATGGCTGTAAACACAATGTATCCTAACGCTCTTCGTATTGTTGTTGAACTTACTCTATTTACTTCAGCTCATACTTTATTTCAACACGAAGTACAAGTATCACCCCTTACGCCACAAATATCAGGAGCCTCATTGGGCTTTTCCCTAGGCATCATCTCAGTACCTTCAAACGAGAGTCTACTAAATGTGCGCAGAGCTGGTGGCGATGCAGAAACCTCGGTGCCAGTAGGCGAAGAGCAAGTCAATAGCCTCCATTTGCTATCAAATACTAACATGGCTCAGATGGTTCGTCGAAATCTACGTAGGGACGCCACGGCAGAGCATTTTGATCCAACCAGATACAGGAGCTCCAGATTTCTCGCTCAGGAGTGGGAGCTGAATATAAGAGTGTGATTTAGAACGAAAAGTTACAGAATTGATTTATAGGTAAGGCTGGGGGAGAGAGAACTTATATTTCGCACGTTACTGCGGCGAGTAAGGATGTGGCGGATTGGAATAAGTTTTTTATTCAAAATAAATTTGTAATTTTTGATTATGGAACTGGAGACTTGGGTTTGCGAATAAGAATATTTTGTGATCGGGGTCCAGAAGTCTTGTTCTCAGATGATTAGCGCATCGAGTGTGCTCAGGAGAGATCGCGATCAGTAGAGCTGATGCTGTTGTTTGATCAATTCGCTTCATTACTCTGATAGTAATGTCACAAAGAGTGTGAAAGAGCAATATCAAACCTATACCGTGCTTATTTGGATATACCTGAGCAAAGCACGACGGTCTATTGGAAAAATAGATTAAGCACGATATGTAGATATCAGATCAGTCATCTGGAACAAGTAGGACGGCTAACCCGGAGCTCGAACAACAGTTTGCAACTCAATGCCCTGGCTCTCAGCTCCTACAACCTCATTACTGTCCGAATGACTCTCCGGAGGAGTAGCAATCATATTCGGTTCAGGTCTTGGTTCAAGCAACGGCCTCCTCGCCTCCTCATCCTGCCTATCTCCCTGCCCTCTGTAGAACCAAATCCCAGGAACGTAGCCAAACATATGAAATATACAGATGAACATGCTCGGTATGCCAGTGACAGCGCCGTATGCTGCACCTGCTCTCGCTGCAGTGGATGGAGAACAGAGTATCATACCTAAATTCGTAAGTCTATGATTGAGGAACGAGATCAAGTTTTTGGGATTGTGTCTGAAGTAAGGGTTCACATACCGTGCCTTGCTGCTACGCGAACAAACACGCTGCCGCCTATGGCGTTGAGAGGGATCAGAAAGAGAGGCCGAGATGGCCAGAAGGATGCCAGTGGTATACAACATGGGATACAGCAGTAGATGCAATTTATATCACAGCATACCACGGTCACTAGTTCTGGAACTGTAGGGAAATCTTGTTAGCTGTTTTTGGATCCGGTGTTGTGCGTTTATTTTGAGCAAGTTGTGGGTCAGACCAGCTTGGACTTACTGATCATGTGCTGTGTTAGTTGGGGATACAAAGGTATTGCTGCCCATATAGCTGCTAGAAGCAGGGACTCGGGAGCTATTGCTAAGATCAGTTATTTTTTCAACTGATTCTAAGTAGAAGGAATCGAACCTTTTCCCAACACCAAATTGGATATCTCTGCAGTTATAAACACACCAACTCCAAATCCACTCGAGAAGATCATGAAGATGATATTGGCTGTGGTAGGCAAGTCGGTATAACTCAAAAATCCTACGAAGGTGATTATTCCAGATTTGGTCAGCCCGGCTATTGCTCCGAGTTGGAGCATTCGGTTGGTAACGGGAGTATTATTGGCGTGTGCTGCTGTTGATACGGCCGCGAGTCCAGCACATATGTTCAGCATGATGTCGATGAACGAGTAGATAGCATAGACAGTTACTATAGATGACAAAATCAAATTGGATTCTTATCGAGTCCATGTGATAACCTACTGTGTGGTCTCACTCGTGGTCTGGCTTGATCTCGGTCAGGGAACATGTCCCTGTCTGGAGTATCAAATTCCCACATTTTGCTCAGATTGAAGAAGTCCTCATAGAAACATGTCGTTGTTCCTTTTGGACATTGAAAATGGAGCTCGTGGGTTCCGCTACCGTGAAGGATCGCGAGATTTAAACCGTTGTGATCTTGGGGTGGTGGTTGCAGGACCCTTGCAGCACCGCCACCACCATTCGCACTTTGCATCCAAATCAATATTTCTGGTCTTGAGCTTTCTCAGTTTCCTACATGAAAGTGAACGGGGGCTGCGAGGCTTATGCAACGGCTACCTAGTGAGGCTGCGCATGGTAAGTTGATGATAATTCGAAGCCTCGTTGAGTTTTCCTTCTCATCCTCTCATGCAAGATCGGCAAGATCAGATGTGATGAACTCCACGTGTGTGATTGAGCCTAATCCTGATGTTTCAGGAACCGGCGTGAGTTTTTGTTGCGATCAATGTCCTGAACGAAGCTGATAGAAATCGTAGACTCGAGTTTCGATTTATATCATGGCTATTAGTCGTCCGATTCTCACGCTGCTAATTGACCGCATCGGCTCACCAAATGATTCCTTCGAATTATCTCGGAGCATCTCTTCTGCAATGAGCATTCAAGGACTTGCCCTTCTCTGCACTGCTGTTTATCAACTATCACAATCAAAACTCACCTTGTTCCATGCCATCGTCGTTATTCATCTTCTTGCCTTACTTGGAGTAAGCGTCGTGAACAAAGGGAACTACGAAAACTTTGGCCGCTACCGTGTCGCTGCAGCTATTTTTGTTCAAATAGTTGCTCTCTGTGTATTTGCGAGCTTCAACTGGAAGGTTTGGAGAGCAGCAGACGTTTTCGGAAGTCAGGTGGAATGTAACTCGAGTACGGTCTACGTCATCTTTGGCGTTACAATTGATGCCACTTCAAAGGTATTTAGGTACCTGATTTTGGCTACATTCATCACCATCTGCATAGGTTTCATACTCTCTCTATTGTTTGCGCTACCAATCATGGTATTTGGGATTATTCATTATAGGAGGCATCGAGATGAGTACTATGAAAGTCCCGCGCAGCCTAGCGTGGTCGCGAGCGAGTCTGTGGAGACGAGGAAATTTGTGTCAGCAGTAGGACATACGGTGTTCTGTATCTACGCAGTAGTATCATTGGAACAGACAATTCAGTGGAACAATTTATCCGCTGAAGAAAAGCAATGGACCTTTGGACAAATCATCGCCTTGTTCCTACTGTTAGGAACAGCAAACGAGCTACTAAGCACTTTGCTTTCGGTGTTTGAAGGAAGGAGACAGAAGAAGAACCAGACGGCGCAAAGTGTTGAATTGTTGCCAAGGAGCGTAGGTTCGAGTCAACGGTATCTGGAAGACACCTAGGAGCGCGTAGAGAAGGAGAAAGGGTGGACAGTCCTCACTCGAGTTATGAGTTGGAAGATTTTAAAGGGCAAACATCCTAGTCGGGAAACGGATAATCCGGAAATCGTACCCATGCGCTGTAATAGTCTTCAACACCATCCAAGAAAGCCATGATGGGGCTATCAAGGCAGTCCAAAAAGAAACTTTAATGGACGAATCGATTTGCTGATGTAGCCTGAGTATTTGACAACACGACTAAGCTTTATGAAGACATAATTGAGTCGCGTGAAGATCATCCTAGGTGTGCATCTTTAGTTGGCAGGCATATCCAGTACTCGGGTCCTGTAATCCTCGGCCCAAAACGATCTTGCATGGTACACTTCCTGAGCGGAACGTTGTAGGCTTGATGACTCGATGGCAGCGTCTCGGGCCGTCCCGTGTTTGTGTCTGGTCTGGCTGAAGATTGTCTTGTCAAAATCAGTCTACGTCGCTTGGTTAATCGATTCCAAATCTCAGCATGCCAAGTCATTGCCGTATCATCTCCGAATAGCCAGTTTGGTATGATCGAAGCAAACAGGCAACCTCCTGATACAGTTGAGCTGGGTTCATTCATCCTTGGAACCGACCACCAGCCTCACTTGGATCAATGGCTCCGAGATAAGGAAAACCAACTTTATGGTCAACCTCTGGTAGAAAAAGAAAAGAAAGAGGCATATCGTTGCCACTCTAAGCGAGTGAGTTGTACTCCGTACAGTACACACTTGTAGTTCGCCTTGATAGAAAGCGCATGGGTGCCCCTGCGGGGAACTTCAAAAGGAAAGCGACAGAATGAAACATGGAGAAGTCGTGTTCAGGGTCCCCAGCTCTGTGGTCAGATGAATTCCGAAGAGAACACGGACGGGGAAGAAAGCGTCTAATCAAACTCAGGGAAACAATCTTGTGACTTTTGCTGCTTTTTTGAGCCCTTCTCAAACCGTGGCACCTGCCGCTCACTAGCCTAGAGCTACTTCTTAGTGAGAGCTCTAAACGCTGCTCTAATTTCCAATGCAGTGGCAAATGGTGCGTGAGTAGGTAGGATAAAAATGGATTGTGATTATCAGGTGAGATCCAAAGCCCTCGAGTGTATAGTCGGCAGATGTCGAATTGTGCTGTGATCTCAATGGAAGAAGAGACTCCCGTCTGAGAGGACCCTCAACTCGAAGCTGGGCTAGTGCACGTGATACTATGAAAGTGGGCCCGGCTTGCATTTCCGAGCTGGCATCAAAACTCCAGGCTGAGGCTCAGCAACGCTTGGCTTCCTCATCATCAGCATTTCTGTCTGTTTTGCTGAGCAATTTGTTGTTGCCTTATCACCCTGATCGAAGTAAACAAACTTCTCATCTTATCACCCTGATTGTCCCAATAATCAACGCCTGCCATAAACCGGGTAAACCCGCTTTGCTTTCACCCTCACGTGCAGCTCTTCTGCGCCTTCCTTGATTCCTAGTCAGAGCCTTGCACATCACCGGACTCTTACAACGCAACATGAGCAACACAACAATTCGCTGAAGCTTTAAAACCCCTTCCAGAGAGCAACCGCTATACCATACCATGCTTATTGAGCTAGCATAACACCCAACATGGATCCAAGCATCCAGCGCGCTTTGAATGACAAGCTCTACGATAAGCGGAAGGTCGGCGCTTTGGAGTAAGCATTTGCACCCCTGAAAGCAGCTCAAGCTGACATGGTCCACAGCCTTGAGCGAGTAATTCGAGATCTCGCAGCCGCAAAAGAATATGATCGTATCAAGAAGATCATTCAGCAGCTTTGCAACGATTATGCCTATGCTGTAAATCAGGCTCACGCAAGAAATGGCGGCCTGATTGGCTTAGCAGCAGCGGCTATTGCCCTGGGAACAGTAGGTTCAAAAATCAACCAGGAAATCCGATTTCTAATTTTTGGCAGGATCTAGCACGTTATTTAGATGAGATCGTTCCTCCCGTGCTTGCGTGTTTCACAGATCAAGATGCCCGGGTTCGTTACTATGCGTGTGAAAGCATGTACAACATCGCCAAGGTGGCAAAGGGTGAAGTTTTACCTTATTTCAACGACATTTTTGATGCTTTGTGCAAGGTATATAGCCTCTGGAAATCTCCATATCAGAATCATACTCACATCAAACAGCTTGGAGCCGATTCAGAACTTTCCGTTAAAAATGGAGCCGAGCTTCTCGACCGTTTGATCAAAGACATTGTTTCCGAGTCAGCTGCTAGCTATGTGTCGATGCTTCACACCTCTGAAGATATCTCCCCGTCTGAAACCGATAAAGAAACTCCTGATGGCTCCATCGACTTACCCACCGCCTTCTCTCTTCAAAGATTTATTCCTTTACTGAAAGAGCGAATCTACGTCATCAACCCATTCACCAGAACATTCCTCGTTGGCTGGATTACTTTACTGGATTCGATCCCAGACTTAGAGCTCGTCTCATTCTTGCCAGATTTCCTGAGTGGATTATTCAAATTTCTTAGTGATCCGAACCGCGATGTTCATGTTGCTACTCAAGGTTGCTTAGAAAGATTCCTGAATGAGATAAAACGAATTTCACGTATCAAGAAAGGGATAGTCGAAAGTCGGAAATCTCGAAGTGACGGCAAGCGAAAACGATCTGGCTCAATGGATAGCGAGAATTCCATGGCACCCGACCAAGGAGGGGACGATGATTCAGATACCGCTGCCGAAGACAAGGACGTTAGTAGCGACGATGATTGGATTCCCGGTCAAGACGTACAAGTCAATCACAAAGACATAATGGAGATACTCACGACTAACCTTGAACCACCACTTGGTAAGTATAGTAAGCTTGAGTTGCGATGTTCATCTAACATGATCATAGAGGAGGATAGTTTGCTCGAGTCTTTAAGATGGATCGTTGAATTTCTCGATATCTGCCCTGAAGAGGTCCTTCCCTTCGCCCCCAGGATACTGGCACATCTCCTACCGGCAATGGCCAGCGGGGTCGAGACAATTCGGCAAGCTGCCGCTCGAGTGAATACGTCTCTGATGAATTATGTGGTGCTCTTGTCAGGTGACAGTGCTCCATCAGAGACTGTCTCAACGGCACCCTCGCGGATCCCCACCTCCGCTATGAGAGATGCTACAAATAGCGAGCGGCGGGATTCTTCTACAAACCCACGAGGCTCATTATCGAACTCACGTGAACTTGATAGAAGGGAGTCCGAAGTTCAGACACCACCGCCACCTTATAACAAGTCTTCATCACCCTCATCACCTCCTCAAGCCCAAGTCGATTTGGACTATGCTGCAGCTGTGGACTCATTGACTTTACTCTTTCTCAACGACCACGAAGCGACGAGAGTTGCGGCTCTCACTTGGCTTTTGATGCTACATAAAAGAGCTCCAAGAAAGGTTCTAGCATTCAATGATGGGACCTTTCCTGTACTTCTTAAAACACTCTCGGACCCGGCTGAAGCTGTAGTCACGAGAGATCTTCAATTGTTATCTCAAATCTCTCGCAACAGTGGTGATGAATACTTTTCCTCTTTCATGGTACAACTTCTCCAACTATTTTCAACGGACCGAAAGCTCCTCGAAACTCGAGGAAATTTAATTATTCGCCAGCTTTGTGTCAGTCTAAGCGCGGAACGAATATATCGCACTCTGGCCGATTGCATTGAGCGGGAGGAAGGGGATGTTGAATTTGCAAGCATCATGGTGCAGAATTTGAACAACAATTTGATAACAGCTCCCGAATTAAGTGAGCTTCGGAAACGACTCCGAAATTTGGAAACCAAGGTTTGTTAAGACGCTCTCCGACAGGAACGGGACATCTGCTTACATATCTCAGGACGCGCAAACCTTCTTTGTCGCTCTTTTCAGGTCATGGTGCTACAATGCTGTAGCCACCTTTTCCTTGTGTCTTCTTGCGCAAGCATATGAGCAAGCATACAACCTTTTGCAAATATTGTAGGTCCAAAATAACTATGAGAATCAGCTTGCTGACTTCAACAGTGCGGATTTGGAAATGACTGTGAACATGCTGATTCAGATCGATAAATTGGTGCAACTCTTAGAATCCCCCGTATTCACATGTAGGTACAATTAATAGACTCGAATAGTTTACTGATTCAATCCTAGATCTTCGGCTCCAATTACTAGAACCGGAAAAGTACCCTCATTTATACAAATGTCTCTATGGCCTCCTCATGCTTCTCCCTCAATCGTCTGCATTCGCTGCACTGAAGAATAGATTGAATAGTGTCAGCGCAATAGGCTATCTACATATAGCACCCCGAGCGTACGTATCTCAATCTCGTAGTGGCAGTGTGGTGGAAGCCATATCCAATTTCACACTTCATCAACGTCAAAAGAGCAGTGAAACTCATATATCTCAATTTAGCGCACCAACCAATGCAGGTCCGTCGACCTTTGACAGATCAAGCAGACTGAAAGGTAGAGACGAAGGGGGAATTCGATGGAATGAGCTGCTAGAGAAATTTAAAAGCGTGCAAGAGAAATCGAGAAGGGCACAGAGACCCGGTGGGGAATTTGACGATTTGGGTTTAAATGAAGCGAGGGCGGGCGATGGTATGGATTCGAGAGCGTTTAAGGATCTGGCTCGATTGCCAGGTCCACCAGTACCTTCGAAAGAGACGCCTGCAGTACCTTCTGGATCACAACCGCAGCATAAGCAGAAGTCCAGTCTTGGCAAGTTTGGACGTTTGGGAGGTGCGGTTGGGGGGAATCGACCGAAGAGATGAGGCTGAAGGTGTAAGCATTATATAATATCATCCTGCGAGAACGTAGATTTGTCATGAAATAAATTCCCTCGCACTCAAAGCTGGACAATACTTGGTAACTGAATTTGAGAATTCGAAAGTTTGTGCTCCATTAGTCTCAACATGAACATTTCGATGCATGGTATATTCCAGCTTAAAAGCTATTCACGACCTTGTCTTTTTCGGGCTCTCCCTCTCCACAAGCCCCTCGAACATCATATCCCTCTCCCTCGTCAGCCCTCTCAATTCCACCCTCAGACTCTCCAATTCCAGCCTCGCCAAATCGGTATCCTGCGGCAAACCATGATAACTCTTCACTCTCTTCTCTAATTCCCTAACCGTGGCCCTCATCTCCCGGAAGCGTTCTTCCTCCGCCTTAACATCCTGAATCGTAATCTTCTTTTCTCTCCCTCCTCCTCCTCCGGCAGCAACTCTATCCCTCAATTCTGGTAATTTCGCAGCTAGCGCTTTGGCTTTCCTTTGATAATCCGTTGTCTGTTTACTGAGTTCTTTTGGTGGTTGATAAGATTCACTTTCTAGGTCCTTGATAAGAGATTGGATACTTTCTAATTCCGTATTCAAATGGTTCTCTAGTATTGATATCCGTTCACTCGTTTGTGCTAGTTCGTCGGCTGTAACTTGCAGATCTAGGATTCGTGATCCGAGGATTGGGATGGAAGGCAGAGGAAGACGCACTTCCGTGCTAAGTTCCGCCAGGCATTGGAGAGCTGTTTGGCCCTCTTTACTCAAACCCTGTTCGAGCTGACCTAGGAGCTCCGCATGCGGGTTTGAGGATTCTTTTGCTTGCAGCTCCGAAAGAGCTTTTGCTTCTACTTTACACAACAGATCTCGTTCTTCGTCCGCAGATTCGTTTATTGAGGCGAGAGCGAGAAGAGCTTTCAAGGTATCGGGGTTTCGTTCGAAGGGAGGTGGGGTCCGGTTGTGGAATTTGGAAGACAGCCAGCTGTCGATGTAGTTCCAGTCTTTTGCGGCGGCGGCTTGTTGGCGTGCGATGGAGGGGGAGAAGATGGCGGAGGGGGAGAGGTGAGCCATTTTATTATGGGGAAGTGGAGGGGATTCGAGATTTTTTTCGTAGGTACGAGTTTTCGAAGTTTTGAATGTCTTTGTACGTTTGTATTTGTTTTGAAGGCTGTAAGGTACACATACAAAAGGCTTGGCAAGGCTGAAAATCTGGTTCGAGGTCGCTAAACCTTAATTTGGTCCAGATCCCTGTGGGTGCAGCAAGTAAAAGTGTCCACTTCAACAATGGCAGCCGATCAAGACATGTGTCAAGCTTGAATTATCCTCCTCATATATTAATTCCTATTCGCCTTCTTCCCTTCTTTTCCACCCCAATTGCTTTACCACACCACCCCGATTCTCTGCACGACATCGCAAAGATGATTGTCAATCTATCGGTTTTGGCCTTCGCCGCGACACTGCTGTCTTCACACTCTCTTGTTCGAGCCCTCTCCCCCGCAGACGTCCCACACGATACACCCATCTCTGCACTCCTTGCATCCGCCAATGCGCATCTTGCCAAAGGAGAAACGAACGATGCGCTCACTTACTATGATATCGCCATCTCTCGAGACCCAGAGAATTATTTGACCTATTTCAAACGTGGTGCGACATATCTCTCCCTTGGACGAACGGTTCAAGCTACACAGGATTTCGACAAAGTTCTGAAGATCAAACCTGGCTTTGAGGGGGCTCTGGTACAAAGAGCCAAAATCAGAGCTAAGAATGGAGACTGGGATGCTGCGAAGAAGGATTTCATCGCTCATGGGCATTCGGAAGAGGAGATCGCTGCATTGGAGGAGGCGAAGGGGGCAGCTGCTCTCGCGACGGCTGCAGAGAAGGCAGGCAATTGGGAGGAGTGCGTCTCACAGTCCGGAGTCGCTATCTTAGTAGCGGGGAAAATGTTGTCTTTAAGGAAAACGAGGGCCCATTGTCGGTTTGAGCGGGGAGAAGTGCAGGAGGGTATGAGCGATTTGAAGCATGTTCTACAAATGCAACCTGGTTCGACTGAACCGCACATGCAGATCTCTGCTATCACATATTATGCCCTGGCGGATTTCGAGCATGGTATGGATCAATTGAGGAAGTGTCTTCATTCGGATCCCGACTCGAAGAAATGTAAGAAGTTGTATAGACGGGAGAAGACGCTGGATAAGCAGATGAATCAGATCAAGCAGCGCTTTGAAAAGAAGCAGTATGCTAGTGGACTAAAATTACTACTTCCTGCTGGTGAGGATTTGGGCTTGTTGCAGGATGTCAGGGATGACGTGAAGGAGTTGAGGGAAGCTGGAACGATTCCTGAGCAAGCTCCTAATGATCTTGTTGTCTCTCTTGTTGAGATGGTTTGTGAGGCTTATCATGAGGTATGTGGATTGTTCCTAGGATCTGTTGCATAACTAACTGATTCAGTTGAAAAATACCAAAAAATCCGCTACTTTCTGCGATGAAGCTCTTACACTCAATGAACATTCGCTATTTGGTTTAATGAACAAGGCCCAACGACAAATGGAAGCCGAGGAATTCGACGCTGCCATCGGAACCCTTAACACAGCCAAAGAACACCACCCAGAAGCTCAACAGCTCAACCAGCTTCTCCACAACGCACAAGTAGAACTAAAAAAGAGCAAAACAAAAGACTACTACAAAGTCCTCGGTCTTCCCCGTGGCGCTGACGAGCTCCAAATCAAGTCCGCTTACCGCAAAATGGTCAAGGCTCACCACCCAGATAAAGCCCACAAGCAAGGTATCACCAAAGAAGTGGCTGAGAAGAAAATGGCTGCCGTCAATGAAGCCTATGAAGTCCTTTCCGACCCCGAACTCAAAGCCCGCTACGACCAAGGTGATGATCCAAATGATCACGAGCAGCAGCGCCAGAACCCCTTCCAAGGCAGTCCATTTGGTGGACAACCCTTCGGCCACAGTGGAGGTGGACAACAGTTTAATTTCAAGTTTGGTGGTGGGGGTGGAGGATTTCCAGGCGGGTTCCCATTTGGTGGATAAAGTAGAGAGAGGGGGACTGATGGCGTTTTTGCATTGGGGGAGTTAGATAGTCTTTTCAATGAGATTTGGATGTGGTTGATGGATATCGATCATTTATCTTATTTTGAGTTTCTAGGATGAGGATTGACATGTTAACTTTCAGGCGCTCAGAAAGGTGTTAAGAGTGGGCTTAGATTTATTAGTGTGTCTGTCATTGAGTTTTTGAGAAAGCTAGAAGCGTCAACATGAGCATGAACGTAGGCCCAGATTCCGAATAGGGTCTTCTAACTGCACATCTCCCATGGTTCCACTGCAATCAGGATAGACTCAATGCGCTGCATTACCTTGTCACTTTCACTCGATCATTCTTGGAAACAAAATATAGTCTGAAGTTCCTATTCTGCCACGTTGCTCGCAACCTCTATAGGTCCATCCGTGGCCATGTCATGAACAGACAGCATGGGCTCATTATAACTCCATCCGGAACGCCACCCACCCAGCCTTGCCATGCCATGCAGATCGTAAAAGCAGTATTCACACCTCTGAGGAACCTTACTCGTCTCCTTAAAATCGTTTGGTTCCCTTGAACGGCCTTTAAAAGGAGGGTATATGGATCCAAGCAAATCAACTAGGTCTCATCTAGCCACCCATCATCAGCTCACGCAGGCTGCTCATAAGCCCGTCTAATAACCCTCGAGAACTGCTCCATCTTCACATTCTCCCTCACAATCGTTCCCTTAGCCTCATTCTCCTTATTCAATGGAACCTTCACAACTGTTCCCTCAATCCCCCATCCACAAACTCCGTTAACGAATTTATCAAATGCTTCTCCCTGCATTCCCAACCAGGACTCTAGGACCGATCTCTCGATCTCGCGCACGGTTTGAGAGATGGTGAGAGCGATCCGAATACGGATCAGCTCTTCGAAACCGGCTACGTCGGCGATGAGATCAGCATAGAGATCGTCGCTGTCAAGGGTGCTCCAGAAAGCGGCGTAGGAAGCGGAACCGAGGAGGTTATTGAGGACATTGAGTTTTTGGACGGCTTCTGAGAGAGGAGCATCGCCTGCGGCTGGGAGGGCGGAGGATGCGGAGACGGGGGTGAGGATGTGTGGGGGCAGGAGATGGAGGGCGAGTGAGAAGTCGGGGGAGGGGAAGACGGTGAGGGATTTGACGAGGATGTTGGTGATGGTTTCGTCTTTTGTGAGGTGTGGGTTGAATTGGTATCTTTTGTTGCAGAAATTAGTATGGATCTCTGTGTATGCTGACATATAGTATAGGAGAGAAATGTGTTTTCAGATAGAGCTAATAATAAACTTCAAAGGCTGGAGGGATTCATTCTCCATGCCCATTCAGGTAATAGGAAACGTTTACAAAACGATCATCACTTGACACTTTTCTTCTTCTCATCCACGGGAAGAAAAATCGAACTTACAGCTTCAGTAACGCGAGATTGGCATAGCAATCATAAAGACGCTCTTCGCATTGCAGAGTAACGTATTCTTGGAAGATATTTGTGGTTTCGGGGTTGTATCTGTCGAGGCCGTTGAGAATGGCATCAATATGTTCTGGCCGGTCAGGCGCGTAGTCGAATGGGATACCCATGATTGCGACTTTATGATGGAGAGGAAGATGAAGCTTTTGATCTTGTCGCAGAGTTCGAGGTTGGAGGAATTTGTTCTGTGGCTCTAGTGGGAATTTAGCGAGGAGGTGGGGTGTCATGTGACTATACCCCTTAACCTCCTTTCATCTCGCTCTGCCTCTCCTGATTACTGTATATTACGAAACAGGCGATTTTCTCATTGCGAACCGTTAGGATGCGCAATATCTCCCACTGTGCAAAATTTAACGATTTCCACTTGGTGACTTCGTCAAGATTTACCTAGATTTCGAACCCACTGTCAGTCTGTCATGCAACCCCTCCCATCTACCAGCTCTTGTCGTACCATGTCAAGATGCATGCTTGAAGTAGCAACTTGAGGAAAGAGCTATTTTGGGGTCTCTTCAAATTTGCAGAAATCATAGAGTTAAATTCAAACTTTCATCTACAAACATCCTCTAAACAAATTGTCCGTAAGGGAGCAAAAGCCATTGTCGCTCCCCATCTCAATTCTAGCGTCTTCGAGGAAACACAAATAGGGTCTCAACAGACGAGTCCGAATCATTTCCCTCTTTCTTGATGGTCTTATGCTGAGTTACTGCTTTGCCAGAAGTCTGTGCTGCGCGGCTCCTCTTCTTCTCTCTGCCATTTGCACTAGAATCTGCCCTTTATTGCATCTCCTTTTCCCGTTCTGCCTTTCATTCGTGCCAGATCCTGCTTCAGTTTTTTGGCATCTTTCATTGGATCTCCCGAACCAGTCCATCTAATTCAGAGTCGCTGTCTTCCCGACAGAGGGCATGCGTCGCTTATTGCCCCGCCGGGGCTGTACTTTCTTCTTGCCAATGTCTTATGCTTCTGCTCTTCAACTTCAGAATTTGGCTCCGTTTCGGTCTCGTCACCTGATAGAGCCATGGATCGCTTCTCAACCGAGGGCTGTTGATGGTTCGCCCCTGTAACTGCTGCCCGGACTCTGTTCTTTCAAGCTTTTGACTCTAATATCGTTCACTGCGGTGTTCTACTCGCAAAGGTTATTAGTGACTGGAAGGAAAGGACTTCTCGATTCTTTGACTCACATGCCTTGAGTTTTCTCTGCAAGATCTTGGCTAAAACTGATCAGCTGATGTTTCTATAAATGTCGATAATACAGCGAGCATACAATGAACGTTTGCCATCTTTTCCAGGTGCAATGCCGAACTCCGAGTCTTTCGAGATATGTTTCTGACACACTTAGTGATACTTCTCTGATATGACATAACAGTGGGAAGTACTTACTCTAGCATGGTGCCTGAAGTTGGCTGCTCCTGGGCCTGGATAAGCATGTCCACTATAGTTGTCAGTTTTTGTAAGGCCAGTCCGTAACTAGTTATTAACTAGTTATAATGTCATGCAGGTATCTTGGCAAAACAGGGGCAAGGAATGACAAAATCTGACACGTACGTCGTGCACCACTTGCAAACACGTTCACAAGCGTGTATATGGTGGTCCGCCGTCAATGGCAAACTTGCCCAGATGTGTTCGACGTGATTTGGATATTGGCAAAGCATTTCGATCAATTGCCACTTGTTGCAGACGCGTAATAGAGTGTTGAGGAGTAGAAGAGGTTTGAAGAACGAAAGATAGTAACAGTGTCGGATTGCACTTGCCTACTTCTGGTGTGGTGGAGACACCACTCCCTCCACTCCCCTCCTCGCAACGCAACGGCGTCTCTCATGGCTTCTCCTGAGAGGAGCATTTACCGAGAACAAGCCCCCCCCTTCTAGAGCATCCCCTAGTATAATTTAAAGCTATTGATCAATAGCGAAAGAGACTAGAAAGTGTAAATACTGTTTAAGTGTAAGAGCGTAAAAGTGAAGTAGTATAGCTAAAGCTCACATTCGGCCTTCCGTACTTGATAATTGGGCACTCTTCAAATGGGAAATTTCAACGAAACCAATGATATCAAAACATTTCTGGATTGAATTTCTGTATTTCGATAACTACATTGGGAGCCTTGAGCAAGGCCCTGCATTCCGAAGGGTATATAACTTTTGCCACTTTTCTGAGGATTTATATCTCAAACCAGGATATCTTGACATCACAACTCGACAATCGTAATCTCTCGCGTTACATCTTCACTTATACGAACCAAATTCTGACTCTGGCTTCTGTTTCCACATAGCCTAATTCAATACGGAACATCAGCATCGATTTCTACCAATAGATTTAGATAATGACGGAAATAGATAATAGCTTTTCAGACATCCAGGGAAGTATAACTTTCATGAATTGTCCCAAGATAGGTTCTAGTGGGACTCAAGTGGAAACCGCGAATGTACAGTTGTGTTTCATTATAAAAGCTTATGAGACGCCTGAGCATATTGAGGAGATTGACTGACCTTTCTAGAATGTCCAGGCATGCCCGGCCTGCAACTTCGATTACCTCCCTTTTCTTTGACCGCAGGCATATTGAGTATCTTCATATTAACACACCCCTGAGCCTTCCATCACTCATCGATTCACCTCAATCCTGGAGATCATGTCACCGCCAAGTCTTGCGATTTCAGACAAAATCGCAGTCTTGTCAATGACAATCTCTCCCTTGCTCGTATCCCCGTTATCCTCTTCAACTGGCTTGGTGGCATAAGTGAGGTTGACTTTGAATGGTCGGGCATCAGCTGTCTGGGGACTCCACAGTCCTGCAATCACAGATCCTATTACAGCTCCATTAAAAAATACGATGCTGTTCGTGTAAACCTCTTGCAATTCCTTAACAAAAAGTTGCATGGGCTCGTAGCCGACCATCTCGGTATTCATCTCAGATTGTAGCTCCAGGTTCTTGAATTTCGACTTCGTGCTGTTCTTGCTCTTCTGATCGCTAGCGAATTTGGACGATAGGTGAATCACGAAGTCGTAGTCGGTGGTTGAGCTGACGAACAGCGATCTCGGGTCCAACTCCAGGTTCTTCTCCTTCACCAACTTACAGGCCGAGCGAGCAAGGGCTGTCATACGGGCAGCAACCATTTTCGATGGGCCATTGTCTGTGTATGCCGTCCCTGTAATATCGTGATTCGATGCTGCAATAAGGACAGTCTTTAACATGCTTGGATCGATTTTCCGCCAAGCCTCGAGCCGGGTATTGATAGCATCCACCTCTGCACTGGTCATTGTCCCGGTGAAATCAACAATCAGAGGGACTTGTCGCCAGTCCCACCTTGATATGGACAAGAGAGTCCGGAGGAAGCCTGCCATCAGAGATGATGGTGCTTGCCAAGGGTATGGCTGAAGAAATGTGCGTGCTACAATCAATTCAATAAGTTCTTCACTGATGTGTCCCGAGAGCATGTGTCGATCGAACCAGGTCTTGACTAGGCGAATTGTTGGCGATAGGAGTGGAAATCGCGTGCAGTGTGTTGAGATTGATTGGGTGAGGAGTGGCAATTGAATGAAGGATCTCTTGAATTCTGCGAGTGCAGTAACGGCGTTTTCTCGATGATGTTGGTCAACACTCTTGTCCTTGATCTGTCGCTCGAGCAAAGTTTGTTCGCGATCGTTATGAATTCGGAGGCGAAACACTGCTCCTGATAGGTAGAAGACATCTAGAAAAGCACAATTAAGTAGTGGCTTATCTTCATTCTCCAAACCGAGCCGTGTGCTTATCTTGCCCTTTGCAGCTTCGAGAAGAGTGCCGATCCTCAACAGAAAGGCAATCTTCGTTCTCTGAATTGCGACAACATCGTCCGGCCAGCGACCAGAGCCTTCAAATTGTATCAACACATCAGCAGGAATCTTCATAGCCTTGTTTGGATTGAAGTCCGGAGACTCGCGTGAAGAAAATCTGAGTTGTGGTGATACTGGAGATAATTGCCTCAGCTGGAGTGGGAGACCTTCTAGATCTCTGACCTGATTCTCAAAAATTCTGTATGCGTCCTTCAGCGCGTCGAAGTTTCTGGTTGCACTAGCTGCATCAGGCAAGAGCTTCTCATAGCCTTGTCCAGTGAAAACTAACTGACTCCCTGCTTCTTCACCAAAATGACGTTTGACGAGATATGTCACAATGGTTTGGAAGACAGAGTGAGATGTTCCCGATGACCACACTAAACTCTCTAAGATGCTTCCGTCTTTGAATCGGCGGAGTTCTGCCTTCTCTCCCCAGAACTTTTGAAACTTGGCCGCTTCCTTCTTCTCTTCAGCCGGCGGTCCATGATCTACGAGACGAGCGACATTATCAGGATCGAAAACTACGGATACCAAAATATAATCTTTCTTGTTAGAGGGACAGGTTGCCTTGATTGACCATGCGGGAAGCTCCGAAGACTCGAGATTGATCAGCTTCACCCTGTCCATCAATCCTTTTCGCAAGACTTCGTAAAGGCGATTTCCAACTTTTCTTGAAATTGGAAGATGATCGCAGGACGTGGTGGTGAACGAATCTCCATGTACAGGTACTCGGATCAAACAATCGTATCGTTGCAATGGCTGCGAGGTTTTGATAATGAACGTGGATTCAAATTGGTCGAAAGTCAAGTCGTTCAGCATATTCAATGCGGCCTTGGCTTCAGCTTGCAGAAGAACATATGACCAAGCACTCATTTTATACAACAGATTTTGGCCGCGCTGTCCATCGTATACCATTGGTAGGTCCGACTTCGAATGCGTCCAGTCCGCCACATCAAATACGAATGGTTTGCTTCGTAGGTCGTTGGTAGAGAGGAATTGAAGCACTGCCTTGAACATTTGGTAGCTGCTGTAAGCTGGCGACAGAACTGGATGACCTTTGGGGCCGCCACCTTTGAGTAGGAGTGCTGTAAGGGCTGCCCATTCAAAGTGACCAAATCCACCTTTGGAAATATCACTCCCAAAACCTCGCTGCCGAAGCCACACTCTTCCCAGAACGCTCGACTCCTTGAATCCTGGGGATGTCTTGTTCGAAGCGTGGAGAAGCTTCAAGAAGGGTTCCAGATTGCAGTCTGATTGCAAGGTTGCATTGTAGAAGGGTGTAGGGGGAGCTTCAGTCCGAGACTCTTCCTTTGGTCGGACGGAATTTTTGGTAGGTCGTAGTTTTGAATTTGGAAAGAAGGCCGGAGGAGCAGCAGGTATAATTCGAATAGTATATTCTGAGTTTGGTGCGACCTCATCTCCTTCCGCTTTTGGTTTAACAACCAGGATAGGCTGCAGAGTATTTCCATGTAAATATTCGAAATGAGACGAGAATTGAATCTGACCAGCGCCCTGAAGGCCAGCAGCTATACATGCCAAATAATATGCCCTCTTATAAAAGTAACGATAGTTGAGATAGTCCTTCTCTTGGAATATTCCCACCGGCATGACAACAACCAGATCCACGGATAGGGTGTCAGATTTGACCATGGTCTTGAGAGCATAGCTTCCAACCACATTGATATTTGATGGCTTTGCGTACGCAAGTTTATAGGCGGCATTTGGATCGGGTTTCGGCTCAGGAAATGGAACTGTCACTTTGTGGGATTTGTAGAGGGACTTTGTAGCTTCGGGAACCTATCAGAGGAGTTTAGCAGGTCTTACCAATGACGGAATCTCCATGCAAAATTCCCAATTTGAGTACTTACGGAGAGCGCATCGCGATCCTCAATTCCTTCAATCAAACCTTTAAGTTTGCGCAAAGCGTCATTCACCCCAGCCAAACGTTTTTCATAATTTGGTTGAACCTCTGACAGCAACTCGTCCACCTGCAGCTTGAACAAACTGGATTTAAAGGATCCGCCAGAATATATCGCAGATTTATCGTCACCGTGTGGTCGCTTTAGTCGGGTTTGCGTTTTTTTCGATTGAACAGCTGGTGCTGCGTCTTCAGACTCTGAAGACATTTCAGCGTCGGAATTGGTGCCTTCTGTGCCGGAATTTTCTGCAGGGAGTATACCTTGGCGGTTCTGGTCGAGCTTTCGGCGTTTTGAGGTGAGAGGAGCCATCGTGTAAAGGTTTAAATTTTGAAGATATTTAAAAAGACGCACAAGAATTTCTGCCTCTGCAACTTTTTCGAGTGCACTAAATTTAAGCTCGCGGGAGCTAAAATAGCGCCGAACGCCCCTCTGTCACGGACCCGGTATCGGTAATCGATAAGCTTGAGACATTCAGATATTTACATTTCAGTTCACCGCATTCTGCAACCAAACTGCGAGCTTTTATATTTTTCTTCTCTTTCGCAATGTCTATCATTGAGCTTGGAGAATCTATACCGGCATTGACGCCTCATGTAAGTCTTTAGACTCGCCATCCCACTCTCCATTTGAGATGAAAATTTTTGTGACTCAGTCTTAATTGTTCAAAATAGGCCGCAAGTGTATCTCTCCCACAATGGCAAGATAATGTGGATTACGAAGAAGGAAAGGATAGAGTTCTGAGTAAATTGACGACTGGGTACCCGCGGTATGTTGTGTACTGCTCTATACCCTTTTGCCACGCTGACTTGGTCTCGTGACAGCTTCTTCATCCACAAATCCATCGCATCCTTCGCTGAGGACATTGTCAAGAAACATGGCAAACCAGAGCAACAAGCGATGTTGTTCCCGTCCACAAAATGTGCAAAGAGTTGTATGACCTTCATTTATTCGATGGACTCCTCAGTTACTATCAACCAATTGCGATTAGTGGATTTGTGCCTGGACAGCAGCCGAACAGACTCAGGGACCCTCAAAAAAGTGTCTCCTTCAATATCTGCTGTTATATTTCCTAAAGACTTGTTTCCTATTGCCAAACAATACTGGCAACACTCCGGAGATGGTGTTTCCAGCCGGCGTGCGGAATTCTGCCACTCTCTTTTTCAAGAGGGGCTATTAGTTGAGCAAACTGCTCCTCAGCCTATTGCGAATGGCTTTCAAAAGCCCTGTAAGGGTCCAAGAAGATACCAGAAAGGCTCCATAGACAATACCCCATCCAAAACTCAAAGTGCTGGAGCCAGTGAGAACGGCCCAACGTCACCAATTCAAAATACGTTCGAGACTCGCGAAAGTTCCACCTTCTTGGAGGAGCGTTTTGGCCGGAATCTTGACGTATCTTTTGTTGATAATGCAAAGTCCGCTATCCGACGACGTATTGCTGGATCTCTGATGGGAGAAGTAGATTTGTCTGCAGCACCGAGTCCTAAGATGGAATCGAATATGCGTGGGGTAGCTGGTCTGTCAGAGGATGACGTGTACCTATATCCATGCGGTATGAATTCGATATTCCACGCTCACAGAATGATGCTCGAAGCTAGGGGTCCTTTGAAAAGCATCTCTTTCGGCTTCCCATACGTCGATACGCTCAAGATCCTGCAAAAATTTGGCCCGGGATGTATATTTTATGGAAATGGAGAGTCTGAGGATCTGGATGATCTTGAGGCTCGACTGAAGGCTGGGGAAAGATATCTTGCACTCTTCTGCGAGTTTCCCGGGAACCCTATGGTGAAATGCCCCGATTTGCAACGTATCCGAAAGTTGGCCGATACTTACGACTTTGGAGTTATTGTTGACGAGACAATTGGCAATTTCATCAATGTTCACGTTCTCCCCTATGCAGACGTGGTAGTCAGCTCTCTCACCAAGATCTTCTCTGGAGAATGCAATGTCATGGGTGGTAGCGCCATCCTCAATCCGTCAGGTCGTTACTATCAAGCTCTGAAGAAAGTTGCCGAAGTAGAATACGAGGATAACTACTGGGCTGAGGATGTAATTTTCATGGAGCGAAATAGTCGTTTCTTCGCCCCTCGGATTGAGAAGATCAACGATAATGCTGAGGCCATCTGCTCAATGCTGCTTGACCACCCTCTTGTCAAAGATCTGTATTACCCTAAATATAACACCTCACGCATACATTACGATGCCTGTCGTACCCCGAACGGTGGATATGGTGGCCTGCTCTCCTTCACATTTCAAAAGACAAGCCAAGCCATCGCTTTCTACAATCGGATCGAGACGGCGAAGGGGCCAAGTCTGGGTACCAATTTTACCTTGACCTCACCTTACGTTATTCTCGCACACTACATGGAGATGGATTGGGCTGCTCAATTTGGCGTTCCTTTTGATTTGATTCGCATTAGTGTTGGATTGGAAGATGGGGATGATTTGAAATCTAGATTTGCTGCTGCGCTGAAAGTTGCAGAAGAAGCTGCTTAATAGAATCATGAAATGAATATTCAATTGCATTGTACATCAAACGGCTGAGCTATAATATATTATCAAAATGTAGGACATAGTCTTAGACTAATATGTCATCTTGCTAGTCCTAGGATTCTTGACCTTTCTTATTCTATAGTTCGCGACAATAAGCCATAGGTGATTCTGCATACACTCTTTGTCTAGCAATAGAATACTGTTTTTAGCAATTTATAATATATGACTTGTTCTCAAACAAATATACAATCCTCATAGTCCTAGGATTCTTTATACTTCCTATTACCTCTTTTACAATAATAGGTAATAGGAGATTGTGCATATGCTCTTTGTCTAATAATATAATACCATTTTCAGCAATTCATTTTATCTTATTACTCTTTTCCTTCATCCGGATTACTTGATTTTTCTAGCAGATTGTATATAATATTCTAAGTATGCTTTATCCAAGAAAGAGCTGCACAATCGCTCTTCTCCCTTTGTCTCAGTAAGCGTTGTATAATTTGCTTGCAAAATACTTTTTCAATTCTATGGACAAGGCTCTCTTTTAGAATATTTGTAAGCTATACGGAAAATTAGAAATATATTTCAGATTCCAAATCCTAGGTACTTATTCATATATTATATTCTTCTTACTTTAAAAGTATATTCAAGGTAAGGAAGAATACTATAGCATTTAGGGATTTAATAATTTGGCATATTTTACCAAATGTCCTATTTACTTTTACTTAGTCAAAAGTCCTATTATATTTAGGTATTTGATAACTTGCTCTATTCTACCAAATAGTCTACTCACCTCTCTCTAATCAAAAGTACCAAGCCTATCTTTGACGAAAAGCTCAGGTGCAAAGTCCTAGGTAGACTTAGATAATATATGCTTAGGTAAACATTTAAATATTAGATTTGAGTAAGACGTTTCTCGCCGCGGAGTGAATATAGATATATCAAACTTGGGCAGGAGCACCCGCCGCGAGGTGAATAGACGTCTACTCTCCAAACTTGAGCAAAACACCGGCCGCGAGGTGAATATACATATCCTTTAAACTTGAGCAAAAATACCGGCCGCGAGGTGAATATACATATCCTTCAAACTTTAGCAAGATAGCACTCGGCGAGGAGTGAATCTGGATCTATCAGGTATATATATCCCTCTCCTCGCCGAAGTTTTCCCAAACTACCACCGAAAAACAACCTCACACCTCCTCCACATCATCTCATCATGTCTTCCTTGACAGTATTTGCTTTCTTCCCACAGCTCCCAGACAACATCAAACATCAAATTCTCACACTTGCTTTGCCTCCTCCTCGCCTCCTCTTTATCTCCTCATTGAATGAGCCGAAAAATGTTGTCTCGTCCGATGGCAAACTTCGTCCGGTTGTGAGTGATGTCGACAGTCTTACTCACAATGACTTTCCTGTCCCAGCTCTACTTCACGCCTGCAAGATGA
Organism: Filosporella fistucella; assembly: GCA_030077755.1. NCBI lineage: Eukaryota > Fungi > Ascomycota > Leotiomycetes > Helotiales > Filosporella > Filosporella fistucella. Next base: position 1,865,296 of record JAQJZZ010000004.1, read on the forward strand.
CCCGGGCGTTCGCACTCACCATCTACACGCTGTCACTTCACAGAGTGTTCGCGGACAAGCCCGTCTACATCGCTTGGGAGAGGGACTCGGTGTTTTTCACGAGCATGTTTGCACTCCAGGTCTACGTCGTTTCAGATCGTCGATATGCTGAAAAGAAGATGGAGCTTCGAAAGGAGAAGCAATTGCCCTGGTGGAATGTATACAGCTCAGGAGCGGTTGAGCTGAGGCTCTACGGAACGTACCATGACTTGGAGCTCAATGTCCGGAACATGATTCTGAAGGGGGATGGCATGGAATGGTGGGCCAAGAATCTGCTCGAAGAATTCCGACATCTGAAGAAGCTGGTATTGCTTGGTCGAATGCGGGACGCTGAAAGCACCGTGCGGAGAGACTTTTTGTGCTGGGTTTTGCAGAGCCGGAACGTCACGGTCAATCTAGTCGATGAGCCAGAGTTTGAGGACCAGGATTCTGAGATGTAAGTTTACGCGCTCCAATTCTTCGTCAGCAGCTTGATACAATGTCAGGAGGAGCACTTTAGCTAACGTGAAAAGGTCGGACGAAGGTTTTGAGAGTGGCGGGGAAACGCTCGACGATGACACTCTTTCCGACGACAATGACGAATCCCTTTTAGACGAAGACAATACATCCGCCGAAAACATTCCTTCTGACGAAATGGCTGATGAAGACATCATCTACGACGAAGTGGACGAAGAAGATATGTTTGACGAGGATATGGTCGATCAGCTACATCTCTGATTCTGAATTGGGCTGATATTGGGGACAAGTGCCTTGCACTTGGGAATTTTCTACTTGCGATGGCTTGCATTTCTGCACACTGAAGATCTTACAATATGGAGGGTACCTTGCACTCGAGGGAGTTTTTATCGCGATGAGCTATTTCTTGCATACCGAATTTGGCAGCGATATGGAGGGTGTGTTTCGCACTAGGCATTCTGCGTTTATACCCGGCTCTGCATCATATGATGGTTTGGGATTAGTGCCTTGCACTCGGAGTTCTGCGTTGGACAACCGTTTTTTTCATACATGGAAGGTGAAAAATAAGCGTCTTCTACAGGGTATTTTCTGCGTTGGCTTTTTTCTTGCATTCGATTTGACGCTTCGGAGATGGGTGGATTTGGCAGCAAAGTAGTCAAAACTTCTCAAATTGATTGTTGCATAGCAGAATGGAAATGATCAACGTTTTCTACACTATCATCTTGATGTTTATCGAGAAATCTCTTGAGAAAATATCTAAATAATCCTGAAGAAACGTGGGAAATGAACTCGCGCAATAGTGATCGCCAACTCCTAGAAAAGCAACATCAATACGCCTGTTTTGTAAAGGATGTATAGAAAACCCATACAACAATCAATCACGACAACCTGGAATAAGCAGAAATGCTGCCAGAGGACTTAATTTCTTGCCAGCAATAGGACAATCGCGCAAACTCAACGCCGTGATTTGCAACGGGCGATGGGACTACAGAGCTGTCTAGAAATTGAACACTTGTTTGAAGACACTACTTCTCAAATAAGGATCTCGCATTCGATATATTGTTTGACGTTCTCTTCTTCAATTCTTCAATTCTTGAATGGTACAGATAAGCTCTTAGATTGAAACTTGAAAGCTCAAGGTTTCCTGGTCGATAATCAAATATCACGCTTATCCCAATTTGGACACACCAAACCTTAAATGTAGCGTGGCGCAGTCGCGTCCAGATTTCCTCCAGAACGCGTGTTCCAGTGAACCACATTCCCTCGCGTTTCGACGTATCGAAGTACCTCTGACTTTGGAGGCTCCATCTGGATCATTATCTGCTCAAAAATCGTCAAGATGGCACCTCAGAAGCGCCGTAACCGCGACGAGGATGAAGAGATTATTGGTGTGGAAACTGCGACATCGTCCTTGCGACAAGAGAGTGTAAGTGTGCTCAGCCTGATTCAGGTTCCCAACAACATTTATAAATATCCTTGTCTTCACTTTCCCTAACATCTCTCTAGGCACAGAAGAAACAACGACTCTCAGTGAACCAAAATAACTCTAAATCTCGAAATGCACGCGACCGAAGTCCCGCAAGCTCTAGTGATGAATCGTCCAGTGATGAAGAGCTTCCCGATGCGGAGGATGAGCCTGCACGGCCGGCAGCAACACAATATGAGGAGATTCGCGATGCGGACTGGGAACATCTTGCCCATGCTGAGGCAGACGATCATCGGGCCACACAGAGGTTCTTGTCACGAAAGGAGCGCATTGGAGACAACCATGCTGCCAATAATGCGATTATCGAAGAAATTACATGCATAAACTTCATGTGTCACGACAAACTGCATGTTGAACTGGGGCCGCTGATCAACTTCATCGTTGGTATGAACGGGAGTGGAAAGAGTGCGGTACTCACTGCTATCACTCTCTGCTTAGGTGGCAAAGCATCATCAACAAATCGAGGATCGAGTATGAAGTCCTTAGTTAAACAAGGCAAAGATCAAGGTATTCTTATCGTTAAACTCAAGAACCAAGGCAACGACGCCTACCAGACAGATGTTTTCGGCGCTTCAATCATTATCGAGAGGCATTTTGCAAAGACGGGCAGCACTTCTTACAAGCTGAAAAATGCCAATGGACGAATCATATCTACCAAGAAAGCCGACGTGGATGACATTATCGAATACTACCAACTTCAGGTTGACAATCCAATGAATGTTCTTACCCAGGATGCTGCAAAATCTTTCATACAAAGCTCAACACCGGCCAAAAAATATGAATTCTTCCACGAAGGTGTTCAGCTGCAGACTTTGGACAATGATTACAAGATTGTTCTGGACACCTGTGACAGTATTCAAGCAAAACTTGACGAGTCGTTAGATGACCTACAGGTTCTCAAGAAGAAGAACGAAGCAGCTAAGAAGAAGGCTGAAATCGTTCAGCAGCATGAGGGTATGCGACAGGAGCGGAAATCGGTTGCCCGAAGACATGCCTGGGCTCAGGTTGAAGAAATGGAGCAGAAGTTGATCGAACGAGAGCATTTTGTGGAGCAGATGGAAGAACAGATCCAAAAAGCTCAGCAAAAAGCAGACGAAAAGACTGAAGATCTCCAGCAAGCTGATCTGGTGTTAGAACGAGCTAAAGAGACAGCAAGTCGAGTCGAAGGGGAAATTTCACCGATACAGGAGGAGCTCGAAACTGCAAAAATTGCCTATGACAACGCTGCAAAGGAGGTCAAGAAGGCCCAGACAGAGGCTAAACAGATCGTTGAAAATCTTCGGATCGCAAATCGTAATGTGAAGAACATCGAAGAGGCCATACAGACCGAAATGCAGAGGATTGAGAATGCCAATGGCGGTGCCCATACTCGCAAGCTCCAAGAGCTCGAAAATGCTGAGCACGTGTCCCGTGGTGCGAGAGAAGCTTTGGAGCAACATAACACAGAGATCCCTCGATTGGAAAGTGAAAAGATGGAGGCTCAGGAGTTGTGTCGGAACGCCGTTGCGCCATTCGAGGCGAAAAGCCGAGAGCTGGCCGCCGCCCGCGAAGAGCTGCAAGGCATGAACTTAAACCGTGCGGATACAATGGCGGGCTTCCATCCAAATCTGGGGAGGGTGCTGAACATAATCAATCAGGACCGCGGATTTCGTGAGAAGCCTGTAGGACCTGTTGGACTTCATTGCAAAGTTCTCAACCCTGATTGGGCGCCATTTTTGGAGTCGCAGTATTCTGGGCCTCTTAATCATTTCGTCGTGACCAGCAAAGCCGATCAAAGTCGACTGTATTCTATTTTGGTAAGCAGGTTGTTTGAATAGCTGCCAAGTCATTTCGTACTGAATTTATTTGGCAGAGACAAAACAATATGGGCTTTATGTCTATTGGAATATGTAGTCGAGATCATATCGATGTTAATGGGCATGAGCCCGACCCTCAGGTATGGATGACTTCTCCATCTGGCGCCATTACGCGATCACCGTCTCATTGCGGCGTCGCGCTCCTTTCCTTGAAAAGTCCTCTTATATTTGTTCTTGAAACAACAAAGCTAATGTTAGACCAGTATGAGACAGTTCTCCGAGCTTTAGAGATTGATGACGAGCTGGTTAAGAAGTATCTGATCATCACTCAAGCGATTGAGCAGACGCTCCTCATTCCGACTAGAGCACAGGCTATTAAAGTCATGTTTGAAGGCCCGAAACCCTTCAACGTCAAGCAAGCCTTTTGTCACCATGACAGAACGAGAGGGGCTAGCTTACGAGTTGGATGGGGAAGATCTGCCGGAAGTCGAGAAATCAGTCCTGTTGAACCTCCCAAGGGGCGACCAAAGATGAAGAGCGATATCGAAAGTCGAATTACATACCAACGGGAAACAGTGTCTCAGCTTGAGCGTGAAAAGCACGTCCTTGAAGATAGACGTCGTCAATTGACAGCGGTCTTTAAAAGGTGCGAGCAAGCTATCGAGCAGCACAAAAAGAGTTATTCGAAACTTAAGTTGGCAAGCCAAAGAGCGGATGAGAAGGTGGATTCCATCAAAGCCGAACTCGATGGATTTGAAGTCGAAGATGGGCGACTTGATGGCATGAAGGCACAATTGGAAGAAGCTCAAGCTGAGGTCACTATATGTGAAGAAGCATATGGCAACGCAGGTTTGGAAAAACAAGAGTTGAATAAGAAGTCAGCCGATAAGAAGAAGGAGCTTGAGGCTGTGAGAGCACGCCTAGCAGAATTCGAGACTCAATTACAAAAGGCCAAGGATAAGGTCAAGAATCGTGAGCAGGCTCGAAAACATATCCTTATGGAAAAGAACAATGCATTCGAGGCTATCGAGCCACTGCGAGCTGCAAAGGCCAAGGGTGAAGAAAAGGCTGCTGCCCAAGCTGAAAATGTGATTTCTTTCACCGCACAGGCGGCTCAGGTGTGCGCTAGAGTATCACTTGAACCCGGCGATACTGTTCAAGGGCTCGACGCAAGGCTCAATTCCCTCAATAACGCTCTAGAGGCATACAAAAAGGCTCAAGGAGGCACGGATGAACAAATTTACAACGCAGCCGTGGAGGCTGACAGAATATGGAAGAAAGCTGTGTCGCAGCGAATCGAATTACAAGAGCTATTTCAACTGCTCAAACAGTCATTCCTCCAAAGAATCGACATGTACCGTCGATTCCAGAGACACATTTCTTCCAGATCTCGAATCAATTTCAATTATCTACTCAGCGAGAGAGCATTCCGAGGCAAGCTCACGATTGATCATAAGGCCAAAAAGCTTGATGTCCATGTTGAGCCAGATGAGACGACAAAAAGTGGAAAGGGTCGCCAGACCAAGACATTGTCTGGTGGTGAGAAATCTTTCTCGTCTATCTGCTTGCTGCTTTCGCTTTGGGAAGCAATGGGTGCTCCTCTTCGTTGTCTGGACGAATTTGATGTGTTCATGGACGATGTGAACAGAGATGTTAGCACGAGAATGATTGTAAGTGGTATATTGCTTAAACTTGAATGACCCTAACAATAAATAGATCAGTGCTGCACGACGATCCGTCGGACGTCAATTCGTTCTCATTACTCCCAAGGCTTTGGGAGCTGCTGGTGCTACCGCTGCCCCAGATGTCAAGATCATCAAGTAAGTTGGCATCCCTATGAGACTAAAAACAGTACTAACAACCACTAGACTCGATGACCCTCGTGATAAACAGAGAAAGATCAATAATATGCTTGTTTCTGCAAGTCAATAAGCGATTTCAGGGCAAAATTTATGGCGTTGTGGATTAAAGGGGCGGTAGTTTTAAAGATACCAGGCGCACTGGAGTTCTTGGGATACTTATTGCTATCCATTGCTATATTTTGGCGGTAGCGCTCTTCCAAAATTAGTGAACGTTGTATGGTTCACATATGGTATGGTGTCGTAGGACTAAAAGTGGTGTCTGGTACGACTTGATGATGTATCGTTCGGGCATGTAGGGCACTGGAAGGGTAGATTGTGCTTTGTAAAGTCCAGATAGACTTGCGTAAGTCATTGATGGTAGCGGGTCGGTGTTAGCTCTATCTATAAATGGTCCGAACTCATGCCCATAGCAGTTTATTATCAATTGACCTTTTATTCATTTTCGGGTTCTCTCCTCGGTACGACGTGGAGACTCTCATCCGGATATCACTCATACATATAATACACCCATTCCCCTCATCCCTTTTCTCTCCCTCATATCATACACACCTCCCTTCCCCTCCCCTCCTTTCCGAACTCTATATCCTAACCCCCTTACTCCTAAGCACATTCACCGCCCCCTTAGCCTGCAAGCCCACCCATTCCCCCAACCCACCTACACCCTCCCCAACAGTCCTCACATCCTCCAATCTCCTCTCCATAAACTGTCTTGTCTCAGTATACCCCTCACTCTTATCAGTCGTCATGAATAACTCTGTGGCTGCGTATATAGCAGCGAGCGAAAAACGCTTCGTGTACCAGGACGTATCGACGGAGGTGTCGGAAGAGAGATACCAGATATCGGAGGAGAGGAGACTGAGCTCTTTGAGAGTTGGGGGCAGGTTGGAGGGAGTGGAGGAGAGGGCTAGGGCCTAGGTGGTGTTAGATTGGGGTTTGGGTTTGGGTTTGATGGATAGAATTGAGAAGGGAATTTAAGGAGGGTAGGGATAGATGTATAAAAGAAGATAAAATAAAAAGAGAAACAAACCTCCTGCCACCTCCCAATAACCCCCTCGTTACCCATCAACCGTCCCCACATCAACGCCTTAACCTTCCTCCCAATTTGTTTTCCCTCCTCTGCATCCAATCCCCCCTCCTCAAATATCTCTCCTTTTTTCTCCGCTAACGCTTCCCTCTGACGCACGAGATGATAATGCACTAATGCGTACGCACCAGCCGGAAATAAATTCGTGCATGCGGGAGAGAGGGAAAGAGATGTAGCGCCTAGAGAGAGAGTAGAGAGTGTGAAGCCGTGTGTGGGGATATGTGGGTATGCTGCGGAGAGGATGCGGGTTGTGAGTTCGGAGGGGGGGTAGGGGGAGGGTGGTGGAGGGTGGTTGTGGGAGTGGTATGGGGAAGAGCAGGTTTTTGTTATGGCATTGAGGGGGCGGAGGAATTGGGATTTTGGTGAGTGGGATAGAGGGAGGCGGAGAGAGATTCGAGGTGGCATTTTGGTTGTTGAGCGGTTTGGAGGTGATGAGGTGAGGGTTGGAGATGGTGTTTTTGATGAAGGATGATTTTTGAGGTGATGATGTCGAGACGAGGCGAGGGAAGGCTGTGGTCGCGAGGCTGAAAGGCTGGGAGTGGATGTGAGGTTTGGCCTACTCTGGGCCAATGGACTGCGGAAGTTTTCAAACAAGTGTTGCATATAGCGAGTACTAATATTTATGTATTTTTCAATTCATTCCTTTCCTACACAAAGTTTTTCCAAATTATCTGGAAATTTATGGTCTTTTAACCTTTGTAGAATCAACCTGACTCTTTACTTAACACTAAAACAACGAGTAAAAGTTTTACACTCATCGGATTTGAATAACAAATATGAATGAGAAAATGTGGAAATGATTTGTTCTCCTGTCTTTATATTTTCTCATCCAAGATTCCAACGAGGTGCAAAGCAAGTATAAGATTTCATCCCGTGTCAACAACTCTTATAACTCTCGACAACAGTAATTCTGAATAGCTAAATCCGTTGACGATAATAACCGCCAATGATTCTACCAAAGATTATAGCTTCATCCATATCCTTCATTGTCTTTAATGTATAATTCTCTACCTACCAAAATACCCTCAGCAAGCTCGAATGCCGACTCGAATCAGCCATTGGAACCCATTCTTTAAATTCACCGATTAAATCTGGCTTCAACGGTCTTGGCTTTGTGTTGCGGCGACGAATGTGAGGATTCGCTTGAAGTACTATTGGAGGAAAAGTGTTTATATACTAGTAAATGGGTCATATTTCCATCTGTAGAACCTTTGCAAAGGTGAAAAGTATGATTTTGATTTAGATGCTTGAATAGAAGTGAACTGTATCATATAGGAAGTGATTTTTTTTGAAAGTATAGGTAAAAGTGAGAGTAATTACTGCAAATGACTAGGTTTGCAGAGTATTTCTATAGAAATGTTATTCAACTTGGACATTTGAAATGTTTTCATTTCCTCTTTGCTTCAACTCTACTTAGCTTATAACACATCAACTGTTCTAATTACTCTCAACTCTCATTCGAACACTCATCCATCACCTACTTAACCTCCTCCCACTGCACCCCACACCACTCTTCCAAATACACCACCTCCCCCCTAGTCCCCTCAGGCACACAATCCCTCTCACAAACACCCACAACCACAGTCCCCCATTCCATGCCATCAAAACCCTCTTCATCCCTCTCTAATTCCGATATCGCATGCGGTGTCAATTGAACCTCAAACACCCTCTCCCTACCACAATTCTCACATCTAGGTATCCCTTTCCCAGTCGTCTTAACCTTAACATTCTCCTGCTGTGAATTCTGACTCGAGAATATCTTCCCCACAGCATCATTTTTTGAATAAAGTAAAGGTTGTCCTCTAAATTCATATCTGATAACCTGTTCTGGATTCTGAGCTAGACGATCAGCGAATCGTTGAAATGTTTTATCGATTGTGCTTTCATAGACGTCTTTGTCTTCTTTTCCTCCGCTGCCACTTGGTTCATCTAGATCCATGGTTGTACGGGGAATGGAAGACGTATCTAGGGGAGTGGAATCTAGGACCTCGTAATCGGCGTCTGTGAGGTAGAGATGGGTATATGGTTTTGGGAAGGCGGATTCTGGCGGCCAGGGAGTTGGTGGACCGAATTGTTTGGGTTTGGAATCGGCTTCATGAGAGGAATTGAGGGAGAGTGCAGAGGCGAAAGTTTTAGGTAAGTTTGCGGAGGCGGTTTCGAGTGTGGATTGCGCTGGTGCTGCAGCTGGAGGAGGTGCTGGTTTCGATGCGAATGGATTTGCTGGTGTCGAAGAAGGACTTGCAAATGGATTCGCTCCCGACCTACCACCTCCCATCGAAAACGGATTCTTATTCCCTCCAACCCCAGAACCAAGTCCAGCTTTCCCTCCAAATATCTCACTTCCCAGATTTCTCTCTTCCCTAACAATTTCTTCTTTCTTCTCCACCTCCTTCTCTTTCTTAACCACCTCTTCTACCCTTACCCCTCTAAACACTCTCACACTCCCTTCCTTCCTCCTGCACGTTTTCCGCCGACAAGCAAACACATATATTCGTCTCTCATGGCCTGGGAACTGTTCTGGTAAATCGGCGTTGAGTTGAAGGAGGAGAACGAGGTGATCAGAGCAGACTTTGCATTTGGAGAGAGTGCCTGGTGGGGGCGAGGTGGGATCCAACCATGTCTGTTTTGTGTTAATACTGCATGCAGAATAAATAAGGCGGAGGAAGAAATTAAAGGCAGAAAGTAGAAAGTAGTGCCACGAGTTTTACTTTCCCAGCATCCAAACACAAATCGAAGAAGAGAAGTAGAGCATACCGGCCATCCACCTAAATAACTAATGGTATCCTCATCTGCTTCTTTACTCGCATATCCTAGCAGAACATTCGTCTCTGTATAATCGTCTTCTTCCCCGCCAGAAGAATCACTATCATATGGCGCCATACTTCCTTTCTCCCTCTTCTTACCCTCTAACCCCCCTCTCAGTTATCTCTCCAACAACGCTTGCTCCCTCTAAGAATGCTCGAGGTGCTGTATTCTCGTCTCGAATCTCAAATCTCGTTATAATGCCAGTAATCGTGAATAATTCCCCTCACGTTCGCACCATCGACCCGATCGAAGCTCCAAATTCAGCTTTTCTTAATCTCTTAATATTTGTTGTCGTCGTCGTCCTTGTAGAATCTATCGTCGAAGGAGTTGTTGCTCTCTATTCAATTTCACCCCAAAAACAACAAATATAGCGGGGTCACCAAAGCCCAACCCCAGCACAAAATAATTTTCTTAGCGCGGCGGGGAGGACATCAGCCTTGTGCAGCCGCCAACCAATGAAAACTGTTCTTCTGGACAGAGCACAAGGCTGAAGCCTCAAGTGATGATGGCATGATGGAGCAATTTGCATAACTCGGTATAACTTTCTTCAAAGTTTTTATGTTGAGCTTGCAAGATATCTTCTGTGCAATACGGTACCGTTTTCTCCTTATCATATCACATCCAAGGTTAAAGAAACTGTATTACTTAGGTATCCAGCTTACAGACCTGAAACGCCCATTGAGATAATTCTCGGTGATACTCTAGAATCAAACTATCCTAACTTATAAATCTTTCTTTTCTTCCCCGAATCCTCTTCTTATCCTCCTACATCAAGCTAGCAATTCCTCCACGGAAACAAGCATCCCCTCTCTGCATACTAATTCTCAGAGCTGAATTCCTATTCCCCTTCCAGATCATCTATTCTATTCTAATACCTACCCAACTTGTTAATTTATTCAATTCCCATCTTTTGATTAGTCTCGGCTTTGTCATCAGTCTCTTTGCTACGTACTACTTCACTACTCCACTCCCCTCTCCAAAATAAGGTACTCCCTTCACCTTCCATATTACCTAATCTAATACTGTACATTCAAAACCCACTCGCTTCCCTCGCCTGCCAGCTCTCCCACACATCTCCCTCTACAAACATCCTATTAACCACTCAAAAACCTATACCCTACAGCCCGGCTGGCACAATTGGTTAGCGCGTGGGCCTTTTATACTCTTCCTCTGCTCGAGGATGGAGGTAAGGAAGCCCAAGGTTGAGAGTTCGAGCCTCTCGTCGGGCGATAAATAAATAATAACCTAGAGAATACCCAAGAAAGGAAAAAGGATTAATTCACGAAAATTTTTGGACGAATTTTTGAAGTTTTTTTTTGGCTATTTTTCTAAAACGCAATTTTTGAGGAGCTCAAAAGTTCCACTAAAATCCTGACGTGTTCTGTCTTGCTATACGAATGATACCATAGCATAACCACCCTTCCAATCACCATCCCAAGAAAAATCATACCTACATATCCCTTATTCTTCCTCCCATCTCTCTTCCCTCTCTTTCCCAATTCCTAACCTCCTACTGTCTACCTAAAAACAGTGGATATCCCATTCCTCTCCTCCCGCCCATATCCCACGAAGCGAACCCAACCAAGTGGATCTCTGTGGTAACTCTTCGGGTTATTGTTTAAGCACATGTACAAGATATCTCCTTTCTGTTCTCCAAAGGTCTTTGATAGAAGGTAGGTTTATGTACAATATTTGGATAAGTTTCTTGATAAAAGCCCCTTGATAATTGGGGATAGCACATGGGAGACGGATTATAGTGGTTTTGTGGAGAGATGAAGGGGAGTGGAGGTACCAAAAAGAAAGAGGTGATACATAAAAGGGAGGGAGAGAGGGAATCGGCTATTCATTGTTTGTGATTGTTTGATTATATATATACATTTGAACACCCTCAACTTCCTCATTCTTCCACCTCTCTCCCCCTTTCCCCCATCCCCATCTCCTTCATAAAATGTCCCCAACCAAACACGCCACGCTCCCCGAATCCAAACCCATACTTCACACAAAATTCCACCAACAGAACCCAGAAAGAAAAAAGCCGTCGCTAAACAAATGGTATAAACTCAAGAACGCGTCCCAGAAAACTAACTATAGATACAATAACATTCCAGCCTCCAATCAATCATTAGTCATGAATCCAATCCAGATCAATTCAATTCGCATCCTGTAGCTCCCTAAGCATGCATACCAGCGCCTAGACATTGAAAGAAGCAATCAATCAATTGATAATTATCATCAAATCCCCGATTGGGAGTTTTTGTGCCACAAACGAGTTTTCAAGTATTTGTTGGTGGGTTCAAATCTCAGTACTGTCCTCTAATCTTGGCATAGAGATCTGTATCCAGGAAATTATAGTTCGGGTCTAGTTCGCAGAATGGATGGCGGGAGAGGAGTGTGTCGGCTGTGGGACGCTCTTGAGGTATGCTGGATGATGTTAGTATTTCGTTCCTGTATTAGAGGGGAACAGAGAAATAGGTGCTACAGGGGGGGAAGAAGGAAGATAAAGGATTCAAGAAACTTACATAGTGAAACAATCAGCCATGAATCCCACAGCAGCAGGACTGATTGTCATAGCCACATCTTCAGGAACTGGAGGCGCCTCATTAAGACTCCCCAGTTTGTAAATAGCACCAACAGTCTCCTCTTTACTCCAAGGTCTCCTACCAGCAAACATTTCCAATACGACACATCCAAGGGACCAGATATCGACTTTAGCAGAGTATCCCTGCCCTTGAGATCGCACAACCTCAGGGGCCATCCAGAAGACAGATCCTTGCATATTATTAGATGCATCATTTCCATAAATATTATCCGTCTTCTTTGAAATGCCGAAATCAGAGATCTTGCATGTTCCATCCAGATCCAGAAGAATGTTGTCTGCTTTCAAATCGCGATGGAGAATACCCTCTCGATGAAGATAAGCAAGTCCAGACAATGTTTGGCGAGTCAGAGAACTGACTACTGATTCCTCAAATTTGCCATGTTTGCGTAAACAACTTCCTACACTACCACCAGAAATATATTCCAAGAAGATACTGATTGACATTTCTTTTCGTTCACATCCAAGATATTGTACGATATTAACATGGTCGAGATGTTGCATCGTGTCGATTTCCTGATCGAGCGCTGCGACCATCTCTCGCATCTTCTCTTTGTCTCCTCCAGCGGCTTTTTGACTCACTTCGACTTGTTTGACAGCCAAGAATTCTCCAGTAGTTGCATTCATACCGAGATAAACACGACCATATGTACCCTTTCCAATGAGTTGACCCTTGAACCATCTGAAGGTTGCTTGACGTTTTGGAATTGTGTCCTGAGGTATTTGCTGGATAAGCATACTACCACGCTTTGGCTTGATTTGAACGATGTTAGCTCCAAACATCTTGGTACTCTTCCGTCGAAGAATTGCACTAGAAGTTCCAACTGCTTGAGTTGGTGCGGTGAATCTCTTGTTCGCTTCATGAGCTCCTCTAGCAACCTCACGAATAGACTTCATGCGGCCTAGACCACCAGAACGACGAACATTCCTCTGAGCCACACTTTGGATAGACCCAGGTCTTTCGAGAGCCTTCAAAGTTGATTCATCTGAACCCAGCGTATCTCCATCATTGTAGGAAAGGCTTGATCGCATAGTACCAGACGTCTCGCCCAAGGTCATTCCGGATTGTGCAGCGGCCAATTGTTCAAGCGTATCCTGCTCTGCTATTGGTGAAACTGGCGGAGATCCTGCAGTCTCTTCCAATACTGGCTGATCCAGATCGAGATTGGGGAAGAAGTCGTCAAGGTGATTGAGCAAAGCCTCTGCAGGAGGTCTGCTTGCCCAAACATCCTCTCTTGCAAATGATTCACGTCGAAGTAACTTAGCACTCATGTCCTCTGAAGACTCTGCTGACCAACCTCCCTCGGTGGAGGCTGCTGAACTTGGATTACGACGTTGAGGGCGTTTACCAAAACTTTGTGAATTGTCATCTCCGAAATCAGGCGTCCTCGACGAATTGGCAGTGGTTGCACTATTGGCATTTTGTGGTGATGAGAATGACACTGATAGACCCTTCTTCGATCTCGAGGTTCGAATTGTCAAGCTAGGTCTCTTGCCTATTCCATCTCCTTCACCATTGCTATCCTCAGCGTTTAGCACTCTCCTCATGCTCGATTTCTTGGTTGGTTTCCTTGAAGCTATCGGAACTGCAAAAAGTCCATCATCTGAATCGTCATCCGAATCAGACTGCGGAACGACTTGCGGGGAGTTCTTGAAATCGACATTAGACTCCGTGAAATCCAGATTAGGGCCATAAGATTTTCGATTTCCTGGAGTATTCAACCCAGCTGTATGTGCGCTGCTCGGGCTTAACTCTGATGGTGAAGGCTCCCGCTTGATCTCTTCCTCTCGAATCTTGGCAACGGCAGAGTTCTCGGGAATCTTCAAAGACAAAGATCGATCCCGACCAGGCTCCGGATCATAATCAGGAACAATAAACGATGTATCTCCCTTGCCCCAAGTTGTGCTCCCAGGAGTACCACTTGCTGAACGGGGACTACTCCTACCCGATCCAGAAGCTCCAAAGTCAACCGTAGACATTGCACTCCTCCCTCTTTCGGCCTGTTCATTGGCTGGTGGCGACCGTTTATTCGGAGAAGCATTACTTGGACTTGGATGGCCCACTCCACCTAGACGACTACCCATACCAATGAGTGCAGCTGCAATACCACCAGTTGCTTGAGGTGATGAAGGGACAGGCTTGCGTTTAGCATATTCCGACATTTCTTGAGAGGTGGAAGGAAATGGGTCACCTCCCGACAAGCGTTTCCCGTCGCTGTCTAAGCTCGTGAGTGATAATCTTGCTTGCTGCCCTGTTCTTTTACTCAAGGAATTGGCTTTGATTAAAGTTGCAGATTCGGCAGGAGGAGGTGGTGGTTTTCTTTGCGGCAAAAGGCTATCAAGCTTTTTGTCCTCGAATGGGGAATTTCTTGGCTGATCAAAATCAACATTGCGACCCACGATGCCAACTGTGCCATCAGCAGAAGATGGTGTCTCTTTGCTTGCCTTCTTTTTTGCCAAGTAGGCTTTTTGTTTTCTTTCCATCTCTGCCTTGTGCTCAGCAATAGCCAGATCCATGAAAGCTTGTCGTTCTGATTCAGGAAGTTCTTTCTCTCCTGTTCCTTGAGAATTTCTAAACTGCATGAGACGGTCCCTGAGGGCATCTGTTTGGGTTTCAGGAGCCTCTCGGCTTGAGATTGGTGTTGCCTGTTTGACTGTATTTTGTCGAGAACTAGGAGGTGAGGAGCTGGATCGCCGGCGGTTTCCATTCAGAGTGGCATATGCTTCCTCATCGAGTGGTGCAGTAGGAGGTAATCCAGGCGACAAACCAAGTTTATTACCAAAATGCATACCTACAGGATGCCCATGGCCAGAACCAGCGGAGTGGGTGGCAGATCGAATAAGGAATTTCAATGTACCAGACTGGTCGGCCTTTGTCCTTCTATTTAAAAGCAATTTTTGGTCATCCAGTGGATCATCATGCTCAGCTTTTCCAAGATCGGTAAGGAATATTTGCACATCCTGGTCATTAATGCCATAACAAGCACAGATAGTATGGCGAAGTTCGCTAGCAGAATCTATGTCAGTGACCTCGCACATACGATAGTTCCAACCATCTAGGGTGACGAGAATGAAAGTCCTCCCTGGCACATTTCGTCTACCGCGATACCCTGTTGTATGTGCAAATCGATCATACTCTGATGCGGAAAATGTGGACGAAGGGCGGTCTAAAGAGGTCTCACTCGAGTTGCTGATCTTGCCGAACGGCGGCGGTTTGAAGCTCAAAGATGGACTTGTAGGTGATTCGAGATTAGGTTCTTCTGGTGATGGACCTGCTCCATCCTCCTTTCGCTTCTTCCTAAAGTGCTTCAGAAAGCCTTTCGACTCTTTTGCAGAACTCGGCTGCTCCACACTACTCGATCTCTCGCCTTCAAGTGGAGATGGACGCGCGCTATCAACGCCGTATCGCCGACTTTCTTGGTTCTTCACCAGATTCAATTCTCCTACTGCGCCTCCCATTCCGCCGCGAAGGATCTGACTTGCGCCAGGGGGCACTCCAGAGCCGTATATTGCAGCGTTGGATGAGATCGAGTCGGTACTATTGCTAGCACGATGGCCAAAACTTCGCGTATGCGGCGAGGCTGAGAGAGTGCCGCTATTGTTACCAGCCTGCAAATTTGCAAAAGCGCCTGGGCTACTGCTCTTTGGACTGCCTTCCATTCGAAGCGCCGCACCCCTAAAATGCCCTTCGCCATGATCACTGCTGGCACTAGGACTATGCCGCCTACTACCATCGCCGTCAATATTTCTCAGCGCGTTTCTATGCCCATTCCTAAAAGTTTCGGTCTCTGGGGCTCCACCACTACTTAGAATTGGCATAGTCGTGCTTCTTCCAGAAAACCTACGAGTTCCAAATCCCGGTCCAGGGCCTTTGAACATGGACTTTCCAGGGCTGTCATCCTCGCCATTGGCAGTACTTGGAGTGGAGACGTGAATTTCGCGACCCAAGTTTGGCGAGTTTTCAACAGTCCCTTCGGTGCCTGCACTCTGGATATTTGCTGTTGATGATTCTCTGCGCACATGGGTTTTCATGTCTGTTCCTCTTCCTGTGACAATTCCCCTAATGAGTCGCCGCATTCTCTTTCCTTCTTCGCGTTCACGAGCTTGATCCCACCCAGTACCGCTATTCGAGCATTCCTTGGCCAATCGAGGGTACACTTGTTGATGCATCATGCCAAAATTTCCTCTTCCCCCGTGTCCACTTCCAAGTTCCAGAAATACAGAGCCAGAGATATTAAGAGATTTGAAGGTTTCTTGCCAGTCATTGGAGAACTGATTATTGGCTAGCCAGAGAAGTACTCGGTCCATAGTCCATTGTGCACCTGCATCGTTTGGTGAGATGGGAGTGTTTGAATTCGAAACTTGACCCGAGTTGAGTCTCTGACTCGAAAGTTGTTGACTCATGAGGGTTGAGCTTTGTGAATTGGGAGAATTATAATCGGGGAGATGAATGTTGTTAAAACGATTTATAGGAGTCTGCGACTGATACATTTGGTCTCGATCACGATAATAACTCCCTTCGTCTAGTGGTGTGGACATGCCGGTCTCAACAGTGTTCCTGGAAGTTGACCTAGAACTATCTGATATGGCAGAAAATTCAGCACTGTCTCCACGATTGAAGCTTGGTTCCTGAGCCCTACCAAAACCTGGGATTCCAACCCCGGGACCAAAAGAGTCTCCGTGTGGTATATACGTAGCAGACATCAGATGTTCGCTGGCTGGAGGAGGAGGTATAGACAAAGGAGGAGGTTGATGGTTGACATAGCTCTGACTTGGATTGTATGCTTGGTGGGTGGTATTGCCTGGATCTCTTGGTGGTGGAAGCGGAAATCCTCGAGCGTCGTATGAACGTCCCCAACTTCCTTGCCAATTCGTTAAATTCGATACGAGTGGAGGAGGTGGAGGTATCATTACTCCCGGGTGCTGAAGTGAAGGGTTTCGGGGAGGCGGTGGGGGAATGCTCATCATATGCTGCTGAGCAGGAGGAGACATTGGAGGAGGCGGTGGAATGACATATTGTCTCGAGGCATCCGCCGCAGATGGATGTCTCTGCCCTGGCTGATACATTTGAGCGCTTGGACCGGAACGTGTAGAAGGTCGGTATGTGTTATGAGGATTATATAAAGGTGAAGGTAGAGGATCTGCTGCTGCAGATCTTGCTCTTGGCCTGGAGGGAGAGCTTGTGGAGGCAAGGGTTGGATATGGTGAACCAGTTCCGTAGATGGGAATTAACAAGCCAGATGAACTGCTCAAGTTGTATTGAGGCACGTCGTTGAGTATGAGATCTTCTGGGACCTGAAGATCAGAGTGCGAGGTGATTCTTGGTGAGACTGCAGGAGGCCTGTTCACTTCAGAATTATTTGATCGAGCTGAAGATGATCGTGGGCGCGAACTAGTCATCGTATCCCGTGCATCTTCATACATGCAGACTGGGCGTGACTAAGTCTGATGCCCTATTCTGGTCTGTATCGTCCCTTGCTTGCGATGTGTGTTGGTTCGAAGGTCGAGAAAACAAGACGAGGCGCGAGCCCGTTTTCGTCGAGGTTGAGCTGTCGCGAGTGGAGCTATTGTCGCAGATTCGATAGTATTGAAGATTCCGAGAATGAGAAGCCGGAATAATGTGATGGCGAGTATATAGAGGGATTTGAAGGGTTTGCATGTACATTCAATTGTGTTGGACGGGTCTTCGCACTCTATTCGTCGAGTTTGCTGGCAGGGCTGGGCAGCTGTTCAGCGGCTCCAGCTCCCAAATTGAACGCCAACAAAGGATATCAGCCACAGTTGAGCCACCTCCAGTCCTATCCCAGCCACAACGGTGTTTCTTTACTCCGCTGGTCTGAGAATGTTTCATGGGGAACATTCCAAGCGAAGCGAAGAATAGAAGTCCTGAAGAAAAAACGAGTCACTTTGACTTTGGTGCTTTATTGAGCATGATTTGATACCTTGCAAGCCGTGAATGCTGGCTCTCTGAAGGATTCCGCCGCTTTTCACTCTATTACACCTATCTTGATGGGATGACGGGTCCCATTTTTCTGATATTTTCTCATCCAATATTTGATACCAAAGTTTCTTCATCCCGTGCTCTGAAGTCGATATGCTGCCCCCTTTCTTATCTTATCGCAAGCATATTCTTCCACCGTTAAATCTCACCGCATCCTACTGTACCTCAGGAGATGTCCGAAAATACATGCGACAAAACATGCAGGAACATTCTATTACATACAATTGCTCCTATCATATGCGATTCTCTTCATACGAGTTATCGTGCTTCGGGTGGCGGCATTTTCCACACTTCAAAAGTATTCTCAGCTATCCGTGTCTCGGCGTGATTCGAAGGGTCTCAACGGCAAGACACGGCTGTTTTCTCGTAGTGATGCAACGACTTGTCCACAATTCTAAAGTTTCTCTCCAGTGTCCACTTTAAGAGCGTGATTCTAAAGCTCGAGCTTTCGGGAGATGAGCCCTTCAAGCCGATAAAGAGCCGCACTTATGGCACTTCTATGACTTGAATGTGATGTATTATATCCACTGATATGGTTGGGTAGATTGACGATTGAGATGTTTCGGTACTCAGTCCTGGGCGGGTCCTTCTTCCTAGTCCTGGTGGTCTGGATAGGGTTCTTAGTTGTCCTACAGTACATCAAGGGTGGTAAGGAATACTTTCGATGCGAGGATGCTCTTCTGATTCTAAAGGCCACTTGCAGATGAATACTTTAGAGATTAATGAGTTCAGATTCTGTACGGGATCATATCAACACATGCACTGCACACCGTTCTACATATAGCCATACCATAGCCATATCATTCAACTGATTATAAGGAGATATAATATATGCTGTATGAGTATTGCGGTTGCTGTGTTACCATTGCCATGCGTTGCATTTGATGGTGCTACGTAAATTGCATGCATCCTGCTTAGTACGCCACTTCTCGAAGTTGCTGTGCATGTTTGGTTTGGTTCGGTTTGGTGAAGAACATCGATGTGGATCTGCTCTGGCTGTTCAATTGATAACGTGGTTGCAATAAATAGACGGGCAAATCTATCACTGTCCCTCAGCCGAAACAAGGGTCCTTGGCTGCCTCTCCTTGCCTCAAAGCCGTCACTCACATCGAATGTCTTAATTTCCTTTTCCCTCGCAGCCTCATCCCATCTCTCTCTCACTAAAATCTAGATCTTCAGCCTTTGCAAGGCTCTATCGGTCCGTCAATTCCAACAAACTTCACAAACAACGTGAGCAAGACCAGTGAATCGCTGCAGTGTCTCCATCTAGAATCGCCAAAGTGGCGTGTTTTCCGCGTGCTGCAAGCCTGCAGCGTCATAGGTACGAGTAGGGAAAAGAAGGTGGGCTGATGGGTTATGTTATCGGATTCAACGGCGAATCGACCATCCAAAAAAGTGTCTAGCTGTTCACCGTTATTTTATTTAAGTATCGAGTCTTTCCTTGCAGTTGCCACTTCTCTCAATTCCATACACATCTCCTCATACAATTCATTCCAAGCTTCAATTGGAATCTACTCAATTCTCTCTTCAATATGACATCCTCCCCAATCAGAGTTGACGGGCTCACAACGCCGATGGACGTTGGAGAGTACCTCTTCAGAAGACTTCACCAAATTGGTGTTCGTTCAATTCACGGACTCCCAGGTGATTATAATCTTGTTGCTCTTGACTACATCCCAACAGTAGGATTAAAATGGGTTGGAAATGTCAATGAGCTTAATGCTGGTAGGTCGTCCCGAGTCCTCGTTATTAACCCCGCTTACCCCTCCAGGCTACGCCGCCGATGGATATGCCAGAATAAAGGGCATGTCTGCCATTGTCACTACCTTTGGTGTTGGTGAGCTTTCATGTGTAAATGCATTGGCCGGTGCATACTCGGAACATGTTCCTGTGGTACATATCGTCGGTATGCCATCAACTGCCTCTCAAAGAGACGGTATGCTTTTGCATCATACGCTGGGAAATGGAAACTTCAATGTAAGCACAATATTCACCTGAATCAGTCCTCAAACACATATTCTAACAATTACAGGTCTTTGCAGATATGAGCAGAGAAATCTCTTGTGCCGTAGCCAAGCTCAATAATGCAGACGAAGCAGCTAACCTGATCGACCACGCTCTCCAACAATGCTGGATTCAAAGTCGACCAGTCTACATCACTCTCCCTACCGATATCGTACAAAAGAAAATCGAAGGCGAAAGATTAAAAACACCAATCGATCTCCACTTCCCTACAAACGACTTGGCAAAGGAGGATTATGTTGTAGAGGTTGTTCTCAAATATCTCATGGCTGCCAAAAACCCAATCATCCTCGTTGATGCCTGTGCCATCAGACACAGAGTTTTGGAGGAAGTACATGATTTGATTGAGAAGACTCGACTTCCTGTTTTCGTTACACCAATGGGTAAAGGTGCTGTCAATGAGATGCATCCCTCGTACGGTGGTGTTTATGCCGGTGACGGAAGCCAAGCTGAGGTGCAAGAACGTGTCGAGTCCTCAGACTTGATCCTGACAATTGGTGCTATCAAAGTAGGTCTTAGATCATTTCCCTCTTCCTATTCTCATTCTGACATGAAAAAGTCCGATTTTAATACCGCTGGCTTCACCTATAAAACCTCCCAACTCAACACCATCGACTTCCACAGCACACATACCACAGTCCGCTACTCCGAGTACCCAGGCGTTCACATGCGCGGCGTTCTCCGCAAAGTAATCAACCAAGTCGATGTCTCGAAACTTGCCCGCGTCCCGGGCCCAAGCATGACCAACAAGATCGCCGAGAACGCTGATCCCTCTCCAGTCATTACCCAAGCCTGGTTCTGGCCCAAAGTCGGCTCTTTCCTCAAAGAAAAAGATATCGTGATCACAGAAACAGGAACATCCAATTTCGGCATCTGGGAGACCAAATTCCCTAAAGATGTCACGGCTATTTCTCAGGTGCTGTGGGGAAGTATCGGATACTCCGTCGGAGCATGTCAAGGCGCCTGTCTTGCTGCTCGCGACGGGGGTGAAGACCGCCGTACTATCCTCTTCGTAGGAGACGGCTCTTTCCAACTCACAGCGCAAGAAGTAAGCACTATGATCCGCCTCGGTCTCAAACCCATAATCTTCGTCATCTGCAACGACGGCTTCACGATCGAGCGTTTCATCCACGGTATGGATGCCGAGTACAACGATATCCAGCCCTGGAAATTCAAGGATCTCCTTCCTGTATTTGGAGCTAAAGAGGGAACTTATAGAACGTATCAAATCAAGACGAAAGAAGAAGTCGAGAAACTTTTCACAGATGAAGAATTTAATTCTGCGAATGTACTGCAGTTTGTGGAAATGTATATCCCGAAGGAAGATGCACCGAGGGGATTGAAATTGACAGCTGATGCGGCGGCTGCGAGGAACGCTGCTCCTTCGTAAAGAAGGCGGGTTGGGGATGAAAATGGAGCATTTTCTCTGGGCGGTAGTCTGTTGTCTGGTTGGACAATTTGATATGCATTTTGCTGGCGCGGAGTCGGCGGTAGGTTTACATAGATGGGTGGGATACGGCTTTAATTAATTGAAACATAACATCAACACTACCTAGATATCCTTCTTTTCGTCGCTTCCCTGCCATATTGTACTATCCCTCCGCTGTAAAAGAAGCAACCTTATACTATCTTATAAACCCTCGTAGCTACCTATAATAAGACTTTTCGTACTTTCAAGATTTTTCTTTTCCCACTTCCCGTCATACAGAATTCACCATCTCTAACCCTTTCCTAGACTTCCCTAGTGCTTCCTCACTCCCCACCCTATTCCCACTCTCAAGTATCTACCATCTCTAAATTATTATGAATCTCCTCTATCTTCTGGATTTTTAATATGAAAATCACATTCACTAAATATCCTTGAGACTAATCAATAACCAGAAACAATTTCTATTTAATCTTCACCTGTAAGCGATATTTCTATCTACACCTAACCACCTGCTTATTTTCAATATCCATTCTTGGGGTTTAAACTCTATTGCCTTCTTATTTTTGTATCCAAAAGCGCTATAATACAATATCGAGCTCGGTATATTTATTCTCATTGCACGTAAAATGTTTCCCAAGCGGTAGAGATAGGTAAATAAGACACCAATTCATACCATTCATTTTCAATTAAATTCTTTCAATACACGGATTACTCGTCGGCTTCATATCTTATGATTTTCCCTCCTTGCTATACTAACTTTGAATTGCACGCTTATTTTGTGAATGTAGCACAAAAAGCAAATAAAAAAAAGGTTGACGTGTATTAGCAATGATATGATGTTTGGATAGACGCTACCAAGGGGTGATATATGGTACTTTGATGTTAGGTCGGTTCGGAGCTGCAGTAGTTGGAGTATAGCAGTCGACGAGCTAAACGGGGAGGAGATGGATTGGTAAATATTGGTATCAACACAGCAAGAGTGTCTCGTATAAATAATACACTATTCTTGGGATAATACTGATACGCATCCCAGTTATCATTACTGCAGCGGTATTACATATTTACAAAATCCATTTTCGATGAGAATTAAGCTCAGCATCTTCTACTGAATGAGATATGGACGAGTAAATATACATAACAATTAAGATGGTACCGAGCAAAAGTACCCAAACGAAACGCTGATGACGATGCAATCTCTATCTATCTTCATCTCTCATACTGCATATCATGCTCCATTTCTCTCTAAATGACCTTCTAACGACTCGTTGCTCTCGTTAGAGCAAATACACCAACGATCACTACTGCCAATGTGACAATGGCACCCGGTAAGAGTAATTCGTTTGGTACACCTGCGATAACCTGTTCTGGCGCCTGCTGCGCTGTTCTCCTCCGTCTGACGGGTAATTCCTCCTCACTCTCCTCTTCGTCTTCTGAGCGGACGATCTTGCGTCTCTCTCTGATAGTAGATGGAGGAGGTGTGGGTTGTGCGATGACAGGGTGAGGATCTAGAGTAGCGGAAATAGGTGGTTTCTCTGGGTCATGGACGAACAAATCGACTTTATCTCGGCGACCTTGTCGGGCGATGAGAACTGCTTCGAGGAGATCATGGTCGGTGGTTAGAGAGACGGTATCTCCGTCATCGTCTAGATAACTGAGTGCGAAGCCTGAAGCTCCTAATTTTCCGTCTTCGAAAGTTGCGATACCCCCTACGGCGTCAACTTCGGCGCCAAGTTTGGCAATGACTGATGAGATGAGCTCAGCCATTCCGTTGGCAGCTATGACTTGCAGTCTGTGGACACGACCACTAGGAGCCTTGAATTTGAATGGGAAAGGGACCTCTTCGGCTGGGACTTCTGCCGGTGTGACGACAGAATGTTGAGGTGAGTCTCCTCCAGTATGAGAAGCTGAATCTCCTGGTGCAACACTTGCATCGACGATACGTTCATGTCCTCGAGACATATCAGGTGACATCAACGAACGAGCTCCTTGGGTATGGTGATGAGATCCTTCTCCCGACATGATAGATTCAGTCTCATTTTCCAGAGACAACCAGAATTTGTTCCATGCTGGCCCTTCACTGTCACCAGTGGACATGGTATTGATTTGCTCCAATGTAGCATAGGTAAGTTTGAGGACGTCAACCATTCCGACGATTTCACCAGCCTCGTTCATAACCGGGAGGTTCAAGTAGTGGCCATCTTGGCTTAGATCAGCAAAAGTCAAGAAAAGACAAAGGGAATGAATAGCTTACCGTGCATCTTTCTGAGAGCAGCTTGGATACTCATATCCATAGGAGCAAAATCTGGATGTGGGGTCATGACACGAACGACGCTGCAATTTGCAGGGTCAAGGCCAGGAGCAATGACACGAAGCACAACATCCTTGCTGGTAAATATACCTGTGATAGAACCTGAGTCCTGGACAAGAACAGCTGTCGTATGATTCTCTTTCATTAATGCAGCAGCTTCCTTCACCGATGTACGAACTGAAACTGTTGTTGGTGGTCGACCATCCAGGACAGACTCCAAAGTGGGTCCCGACATTTTCGATCGAAGAGCCTCCACATACTGAATGATTTGCTGAGGTTGACTTGATCCTAGTTCTGACTGGACACCTTCCAACGCGTCGTAAAGTTTTCTTGAGGAACTGTATGCTCGTTCCAATTTCTCCATGGCGTCGTAAAAACATTTTGTGATATCGAGAATACCAGAGATATCTTGATTCTCGTCCATGACAGGGAGATGGCGGAACCCTTTTTGTACCATAAGGTTCAATGCATCCGTGGCAGATGTATCTGTTCGGGCGCAAAGGGGGTTTTTCGTCATGATCTCTGCAATCTTGACATTGCTTGCTTTCAATCCAGCTCCAACCACCCTAAACGCGAGATCCTTCGCAGTGAATATGCCAGCAATTCGATCGTCATCGTCGGTAACAAGTACGCAGTCTTCTCTTTTTGCTGCCATCAACTGTGCAGCCTCTGCAACAGTGGTATCGGGTTTAATTTGGAGAGCTTGACTTGGACGAAGGGCGAGAACAGTCCCTGGGGGAGCTTTTCTTGTTTGTCGTGCACGACCTGGGCCGGTAGTCTTTTTCTTGCTGAGGTCCGTTTCAATCTTTCTTCGAATGGCCTGAGACATTGTATCAGCATATTTTCACCTCGAGGAAATGGGCCGATTTACCTCGTCCCTCTTGGACTGCTTTTGCCTACTTGCACTCATGGTTGATCCGCCCGTTTCACTCGCTGCTGCACTTGCGTGAGATTCTAGAGCAGGTCGTGGGATACTTGAAGCTGGACTGTTTGTGAAAGCTGGAAGGTTTCCTCTCCCCTGGCCGCGGTTGGGGGTCCCTCGCATGGTCCCACTGGAAGCCATGGCGATAAAGTTGGGTTGATATGCGTTACAGTTTGATTTTTTCGTGGACTGACGTGAGGAATGGTAAGCGCGTATATGCCTTGTTCAAGTATGGCAATTGCCAGAGATGAGACGACGAAACAGATTGGACCAGATGAGATCAGATCAGGTTTATTTTTCAGCCTGGTTGATATGGAAACAAGCCAGATAGAAGAGCTCTGGAGTGGAGCCGAGTGGTGGGAACACCAGTAACGGGAAAAGGGCGGGACGGACAGTAGGTGTGGAAGAACCCACCGTCACCCTGACAACCACTGTATTTACGCAAATAACCATCAGAGTACTGATGATATCTAGGTAGATCCTCAAACACCACATTTATCCCCCAGAACCACAACTCTATCTCCAAATCTGCAAAGTTACAAATCTACCCACAAAACTCCAAACCCACACCTGCAAACCACCTTCCTCGGCCTTGAGCGCAAAGAATCTATATCACCTTTTCGTCCTCTTCCCCCAGGCCTGAGGAAGGCACTACCATATTCAAAAGGCTCCACAAGAGTCAACAACTGCTGAGCAGTCCTACGATTTAAATCTGCCCGGCCTAACGGCTTGCGCTGCGTGAGGTACGATAGAATTCTCGAATCTGCGAAACAACCATATTCTTGTTACAAATGCGATACAATGGCTGTTTTTACGGTTTTAATCGAATTGTGGTCAATTGAATGCGCATGCTACGAGATATGGGATTATTTTCTCCACTGTGCCCGAGTTATTTCCCTGAACCAACTAACTATTCACAGTCTCGGACACAGGTGTGCTTAATTGCATTACTTTCGACAACAACTTCCGAACTCTTCAAGCATTCATAATGCTGTCCAATCCAACCAACAACCTTCACAACCGACAACGACAACACCGACGCCAACAATCGACACCAAATGCATTCGAACCAGTGAAGGTTCAAAACCTGCCCAATATCCAGAGACATGGCGGTCACCGCCGTGGCATGAGCCTGGACAACCGACGACGACAAACACCACCGCAGGAATACATGGTAAGTAATACTAACCCAGGATATCAAACGACACAACAGCATATATTGCGAGAAACGCAGCAGCAGAGACTGGCACGCCCGGGCCAACAATTTGTTCAATACGACAATGACGAGAATTATCTCAATTCACCACTCGTCACCCCTCATAGACAATCTTTTGATGTCGGATGTACACAGTACGGAGATCGTGGGCAACCATCTCAGTATTCGTACTCTGGACCTATCAATACAGTAATAAATGTCGATCCCAATAGCTTTAATGGGAACAACGACTTTGACCTTTTCGCACAACAGGCTGCTCTTACACCAACAGCTTATTTGGACTTTTCGACTGGATTCGACACCAACAGCGAGGGATCAAATAGCGGACATCATAGTAGAAGAAGCTCCTCAGGTAGGAGGATAAGTGGTGGAATTCTGGATAGAGTTGCTCAGTTTGAGAATCTTGCTCTACAATCACCACACCGACCTATTACACCTCCAAACCAGAATGTTTCGAGTAGGTTTATCTCTCCACTGTTTTGATCTTAGCTAACAAACCAGATTACTTTCCCCCAACACCCGTGGAAACTCCACATGATCGCATGATTAAGCATGATCAGATGAACCAAAGATTTATGGATGATTATGACACCTCCATGGAAGAGACGATCAAGCCAAAAAGTAACCAGCGGGCGAGAGGTGTTTTTGACGATATGAGAAAAGAGGCCGAAATGAGTTATATGCCTACTCCGCCTCGCTCCGGACAAATGCCTACGCAGGGCTCCTTTGATTCAGCACCAATGCCAACTGGAAACTTCATGAATATGCAAACTCTCAACTTAGAGTTCATGAAGGCTGAGGCCGAAGGATCTCAGTACTCGGATGTATCTTCACACCAATCCCCTGAATTATCCTATCATTCATCGCCCGAAGTTTCACAAATGGCAATGTTCGCTGATCCATTCATGAACAAGCCCAACTTGCAAGCTCCTGAAATGCATTATCCTGAACCTTCTGCTGATGGACTTCCCGTTCCAATTTCACCAAGCCAACACTCACATCGACGATCGGAATCAATCAGCAGCATCAACCTTGAAGAGACCGTTACCGAGACTGGAATTACAATCGACGACATTGCAACCTTTATTTCAGGTCCAGATCCATCCGATGGGAAGTGGATCTGCCTCTATCCAGACTGTAAGAAGCGTTTCGGCCGGAAGGAGAATATCAAATCTCATGTCCAAACCCACTTGGGAGACCGACAATTTCAATGCCCTCATTGCAAGAAATGTTTCGTTCGCCAACATGATCTTAAACGACATGCCAAAATTCACAGCGGAGTCAAGCCATACCCATGCCAGTGTGGAAATAGCTTTGCCAGACATGATGCTCTCACTCGCCACCGTCAACGTGGAATGTGCATTGGTGCATTCGAAGGAGTGGTAAAGAAGACCGTCAAGCGCGGACGGCCCCGCAAGAACAGACCCGACAACGAAGAACGTCTCAAGAAATCTTCCCGCACTAGAAGCAAGAACAAGGCTATGTCTTCAGCTTCATCAACAACCGGCGGATCAGAGAGCAATGACTGCCAATCTCCCCGCAGTGAAGCCGACATTTTAGATGACAAGCCATTCGCAGAATATGAGTACACTCAATCATCTGTTGTGAACAACAGTAGCTTCGAGTATTCGCAGGCTCGCTCACCTGTCATGGAAAATAATTATGTCTCCCCAGAGGCAATTCAAGCTCATTCGCCCTACAGCACCCACTCACAAACCTCTCACCGAGCCTCTATTTCACAGAATCTTCCTTCACATCCAGCATCTCCAGCGAAAAGCATTCATAGCTATCATTCGCCACCTGGTCTTTGTGAGTCTTCTTCCAGTCCCGCAGCAAGTCAAACCTACTACGATCCAGATATGAGTTTGGGTCTAGCAAACATCTCTGAACACGATGATGAGATGTTCTTGGAAGCCTTCGCTGCGGCAAATGGAGAAATGACCTCCTTAGAACGGGACCCGGAAATGTTGATGGGGAAGTTTGAGGATACTTTTGGAAATAGTGGTGGTGATGACGATTTGTTTCGGGGTGCGGGTGAAGATGTATTCTTTGGGAGTCCATGATGAAAATTTGTCAAAAGCCTTGGAGATGGACTAGTAGAATTGAGATGAGTCGAGTTTCGTGCCTATGTTTGCGATATGGATGTAAGATAAAAGTTTGGGTGGGCAGGTTCGGATTGGGTTTTGGTTGCAAGATGGGTGGGATAAGATGGCATGACTTCCATTCTTTTGGCGTAAATGTTATGATTTCAGCTGGGTATAATGATGGATTTGGGTCTGCGTTTGGTTTCTGGGAAAATATTGTTATGATAAGGCTTGACTGGCAGGAGAGAATCTTAGGTAGTTGTTATGCAATGAATGCGATCAACGACGGTCATTACCTACACTTGTATCAACTGATAGCTGAATGTGAAATCTGTGCTCCTTAATTTTATCTCCGAAAGTAGTCCAATGACTAGTGTTATGTTGACGAAGAAGATTTTGAGGAGCAACGTGAGGTTGAGGCTGACTTCCTCCTCCCCAAAAGGGCTTAGCTCAGTGCATCAATTTAGCGTGGATATCTTGAACTCCAAAAAAGTCACAAGGTAGAATCGAACGACAGCTCAACTTCACCCCAACATGATTCTCAGAAATGTAGCCATACGGCATGGTGTGTTACTATCATGATTTAGATACTGACAATTGCTAATTGGGCTCCTCCAGGCCGCAAGGCGCTCGCAGTCCCCTTACAAAAATCGCTCCTCCGCTCCATAACCACCGAAACCCTCCACCACGACGTGGAAGCAATCGAACACAGCATAGTGAACCATGATAAGGAAACCAATTCAATAGAAGCGAATGTAAACCAACTGCACATCAACAAAGCTTTCGTCCGCCCACCCAAAGGTCCAACATCAACCCAAATAAAGAAGAGATTGAGATTGTATCAGCAAGTCAGGAAACACACAAAGACACTTGGTTCAGTAATAGAGCCTCATTACCAACCACATCAGCCTCTCATCGACCCACCCAGACCGGAAGATGTCACCTTGGAGCTGCTCATGGCCTCCCAGAGTCATCTAGGCCATAGCACCAGTCTTTGGAACCCTATGAACCAGAGATACATTTATGGTATTCGCCAGGGTATACATATCATCTCGCTCGAGGAGACAGCTGCACATCTGAGGAGAGCAGCTAAAGTCGTAGAAGGCGTCGCATATCACGGTGGAATCATCCTGTTCGTAGGCACACGACCAGGCCAAGGACCATGCGTAGTGAAAGCTGCGGAGCTAGCGAAAGGCTGCCATTTGTTTGAGCGCTGGACACCCGGTTCTATTACAAATGGGGATCAAATTCTTTCAAAATGCCAGATTAAAGCTCTGGGTATTAATGATGAGGAGTTAGATGGGTACGATGACAAGATTGCGGAGTGGAAGGCTTTGAAACCTGATTTAGTGGTTTGTTTGAATCCGTTGGAGAACTATGTTATGTTGCATGAGTGTGGACTTAACAATATCCCGACAATTGGTGTCATTGATACGGATGCTGATCCTACTTGGGTTACATATCCTATACCTGCCAACGATGACAGGTTTGTTTCCCCTATTCCTCCACTTCCCCGGTAATATAACATAGTACTAATACATACAATAGTATTCGCTGCATGCAAATTGTCGCCGGAGTCCTCGGACGCGCCGGCGAAGAAGGGCAGCGTAAACGCCTCGATCTCGCACAGCAAAATGGTGAAGCAACATGGCAGCCGCCAAGTGGACTCGGCCCCCCAGTTATAGACCATGAACTTGTAGAGCGGAAAAGGGTTGCTAAGGAGAGGCGGGATGCGTTGAAGAAGAGAATAAAAGCACAGAAGGCGGAGAAGGCAGGGAAGGAGGCAGAGCTGTTGGGAGAGAGAGGCCCGAATGGAGAGGTTGAGCAGGTGGAGTTGTAAATTTGCATTGGGAAGGAGATGGATTGTATTTATAGATCAATGTACTATGAATGGAAATGGCACACTTTGCGGCCGAGAAGACTTCCTAGGATGGCTCATCTCCTTGATATCTGCTCTACTTTAGCAGTCTTGCGAGTCTTGGTTTTAGGCACATGTTCTTGTCTTAATTTCCTCATCGTACTAGCTGACTTCTTCCTTCAAAGTCTTTCCACGACTCAGTTCTTGGATCGAAGTTTCGATTGATACTTGTACTGAAGAGGATAGTATCTTTGATTACCCTTGCATTTATATATGTTTGTTTTGTTGAATCGATTGAACCTTTATGTTTATCATGACAGTAAAGTCGTGTAAATTCTGCTAGAATGTAAGTGTCCAATAAGCATACGGTAGAGAGCTTACAAATCGTCCTCTATTGGCATGTTTTTGATAAAGTAATACTATATGCTGTGTCCAGTCTACTCTTCACGAGTGTGAAGTATGCTCAACTTCACAGCACAGTGATTCGAATAACGAATTACCCGAGGACCGTAAATTTGCCAGCATGTTTGCTGTTGATTACTCCACCCTAATTTCTCATTTTAGCATACATTCCCTATCACCATTCAGCATTACAAGTCACTTTACACAATACACGGCCTTCAGATGATCAACGTTCTTGTACGATCCTGATTCTGTACAAGCCACACCGAACAGCCAGCGCATCATTGTAATGTTGCACAAGATCTCCTTTCATCTCTGTACCATATTTCTCGAAGCTCTGAAACGGCGAACGGCATACGGAACACAGCATCTATATCTAGACCTGCATGTTTTAGATTCTCATTGCTCAGATGATGAAGCATATGAATCCAGGAAGTAAAGGAGATGGCTACTTGCATATACGATGCTTTGGAACTCAAACTCTGGGAGATTGAGTACCGAGGTAGAGTACCAAGAGGTGGCTTTGAGTACTCGGCTTGTCCTTTGGGAAAGGATCCTCGGGACTATGAGTTGGAGATATGGGGTTGTTTGTCTGAAATTTGCACATAGTATTGGCAATGTTGGACACAAAATGGCAAGGGTAGATTCTGTTACCTCATATCTCGTTGGGGGCATGCAAAGGGGGCTGCTTGAGAATGGCAACAGACAAGAATATCCCTGTATCTCACAAAAATCGAGCTGTGAAAAGGGCGGATCCCCCGCCTCTTTCCACTTATTTCCCCTCTTCACCCTCAAGCCCCTTCAGTTTCAAAATGCTCTTCTTCACCATTCTGTTCCTCCCTTTCCTGGTCAATGCCATTGTCCCCAGCAAATGGGACTGGTACACAGGTATCCATGGCCATTGTAACCTCCCTGGAATGCAAGATCGCCCTGACTCCATTGTAATTGCTGGTCAACAAGCCACGGACAATATATGGCAGTTAACCGCTATCTGCAAGACCCAGCAAGGCCGGCTGGTTGCTGTACCGGAGTGTCAGCATTCCGTCATCACGACGGGGATTGCGATGGGTATGAGTGCTGTTAGTCTATCTCTATTTTCGCCTTCAGGCCGTAGTATATTTTTTTCCCAGTAGAGGAGAGCATTAGCAATACGACCGAAAAGCCAACGCTGATGAAATATAGATGTACTGGCGTACAGCAACAACATGGGCATCAGCTGGCGGCCCAGGGGCAACGTCTCGTCGTTCTCTCCAAGCGGCAGCAAACACATTTCTCTCTGACCTTCCACCACACCTCAAGATCAGTAATGTGAAGCTTTCAAATGTACCACTCGCTTTGAACACTGCTTCAAGCAAAATCTTGAAGCGCGATGCGGCAGAATACAACGTTTTCTATAATGGTAGTCTGCCATTAACGTTCATTCTACACCATCCGCTTGCTTCTAATGGGAGTGACGGAGCGACTGCGAACGTCAAGAGAGATAACGAAGAAGAGGAAGATCACATCCCAATCTTCGCTGCTACCAACGGCCACCAGCTCTACATAACACACATTACTCCCCTCAACACCTCGACCCCTCTACTCCCTCGCTCCGGCTTTAACGGCTACGATCATGTCGGTGTTGGTGGTCTAAAAGTCCAAGCCAACTCTGATCAAGTTACTCTCTGGGGCGAAGTCATGAATTGGCTGGGAAAGCGTACTGAGAGTGGGAATCAACTAACTCCATATGACATATTTTTGTGGGCGGCAGGCTATGGAATGTGGATTGGACATAGTTTTACGACGGACGCACGTGATTTTAGGGGTTTTGGGTATAATGGACAGTTTATGATTGAAGGGGAGACGAATGTGAGTTTGAATTTCTTTTACTGGTTTCTGGAGATTCATATGGAGAGTAGAGAGGGGGTCAAAAAATGGTGCTAAATCTGCATAGCCTTTTCAGGTTACATGGGAACCAGGCTGGAATTGGTGTTTTGGATCCCATCCTACCAATTGCAATGGTCTTCAGCAGGATTGAATGTTCTTGGCCATCCTAGCATCTGCTCTCTATTCATCAAATTACTTTTGTCTTGCTCCTTCGCGCCTCTTTTCAGTCTATTAGATATAATCAGAAGTCGTTCTCAAGGCTCAGGCCATCGTACAGTTACCTTCATGTCGTGCCCTGAATTAAGCGATCAAGTGGTGGCATATCAAATACTTGATCGAAAAGCATGACAGTCTACTTTACAGCGGCACTTTGATGCACTGAATATAGTCGAATTCAGGATTTCATGTACGGCTATTAAGTAACATCTGGCATCAAATTTCTTGCAGTCATCGCCGTCTGCCCCTGCCCAGCCTCCAAACTCCTAAACGCAAGATAAACCTGCATCACCCCTGTGACCGAAGAGATCACCCCAAAAAGGACAGTCAGAACCAAAAACACAATCGCAATCCAGAATGTATACCATTGCAATGGATTTCTACGATCAGCCCATATCTGTGTCCATCCTATTGGAGGGGAATGAAACATTTGATGCAGTTCCAGGAGTCGATTTCTCCAGTGGTCGAAATCAGCTAGACTCAATGGTCTAGGGTCTTCGAATGGTCCTTCGAGGTGGAATGTTTGGTCGTGTTGGAGCATGAAATTATCTGTGAGGGAATCCCAATGGGGGAATAACAGGTTGAGTGAGAGTAGCGTTTCTCTGAGAACTGATTCTGGTATTAGACTTCTGTGCTTCTTGTTAGTATATCTAATTTATCTAAGTTCTTCTCTGTATTTTTTGGCTCCTTTTGCTTTCACATCCTCATTCCCGCCACAGATTATTGCTACTTTTTTGTGCCCTGACACACCCATGCTATTGGCCGCGGCAGCCATTTCATTTTCTCTTGTTCTGGAACGTTGAATACTGAAAGGAAGAGACGTGACACTCACCTGATGCGGTCGCTAGATAACTTATCTCCATCTGAATGTTCTTCTAATCGCATATGATCACATATAACTTGCTTAAACGAATATATCCGAAGTAGTCTCCGTCTCCTATCGAACCTCAGGTGATCGGCCAAACAAGGAGTCCATTCAATATCAATCCCACTTAGTCGGTTGATATTTGCTGCTGTGAAAGTATGGTCAAAATGAACAGTAGCAGTGAACATATTCAATGATAAGTCTGAGCCCCGGGGAAAGTTATTGGCGATGAAATCACCTAACGATGAATGGTCATTCCACCTAATTGTAGGTGTCCGTGGGGTTTGCAACCGGTCATCACGAACATTCATCGTCAGCCATACTCTCAGCGCAAAATCAATTGAGTGATTGATCGCTGAATCGTCTGTCTCCAAAAAGTGCTGTCGAAGCAATCCTCGAATTTGTGGTCGGTGTGATGCACTTTCGTGCCAAAGTGTTCGTACAATGAGTAAGATGTCTTCGTGGGTTTTAGCGCTCATTCTTGAGGCTTGCCACATATCTTGCGAGAGACCCAGTCGTAGCCTTCGACATTCTGTAGCGTAGTATTGAAAGTAGGGCCGATAAAGAGCCACCTGAGTTGGTCTTATTTTCTTCCCCCAAAATTGTTCAACGATAGATATTTCACCATTGATGTCCGGCGGCTGCGCCAGAGAGTATTGAAGTGTCGCCATGGATTTCTTAAATATGGAACATTGCGACAAAGAAAGTGAATCACATTGGATCAAAATTGAAGTCCAAATCTCGAAAACAAATTCATCGTTCAGAGCTGAGTAATTGTAGCACAGCATTGATTGGTTGGCTGTTCGAAATGCATGGCGGTTTTATCCTCGTGGCACAATATTCTGCCGGAAAATAAATTAAGTCCACACCCAGTACGCAAAGTAAGCCATTGAAAATTGAAACACTATGAAATGTGAATTACCGGCTTACCTGGTAAATAGCCTCTATTCTACCGCCGGTTCCACCAACCCGACTTGCATCCTCCCTGTTAAGTCCCTGCAGTAGGCACAGGCGTGGAGAATGAGGGGTAATAATCCACGAAAAAGAATTCCCAGAAAAGAGATCTGATGAGAATGGTCACTGGAAACAAAGGTTTTTCTTACCCTGGAGTTGAGCGGACAATCTCAAGGCAATAGTGAAATAGGATTGTGCCGAACGTCATATTTCCACAAAGTGCCATTATATAAAATCTAACGATTGACACAACATATATTGAGTCCGCTTTGGGGGCTTATTGACAATTTAAAGCAAAGAATTGATGCCGATGCACTGGCATGGGATTCATCTAGGTTCGATTTGCCGGGTGTCTCCAATTGAAAGTATACCCGCCAAACCAGATTATTCTGTTCAGGTGATGCCTTTTATCTCGATGGAGTATGAACTGAAGAATCTCAGACAATGGAGTAAGTTGAAACACCCATTTCATAATCTCATAATTTCAACCCATTTAGCATCAGATCTAGAATCCTAACTCCTGGAAGACATTTTGCACCGGCATGTTAGCTCCGCTGACCCGAGAAAAATGGCGATGGCGACTTCGCCCGAATTCTGTCAGGTTGAACCAGTAAATGACAAACTGGTGGGAGAAACATGTATCGAAGAAATTGATTCGGATCTCGCACATGATATACCCTCCCAGCCCTATGAGCTCCTCAAATTATTGAAGGAGCGAGAATCGAACTCTATCAAGGAACGACGAGCTTTGAACTACACTTTACCTGAGGAGCAGCCTTGGAGGAGACCATCACCACCAATAAGTCGAGTATCAACATCCTCGGAACATGAGGGTGGTACGTGGACTTCTTCCAGACCTCAGAGTATCTTGACTCCATCATCGTCTGTGGATTCTTCTTCGGCCTCCATCCCATGTCGACGGTCTGATAGCTTCTTCAAGGAATCAACAAGCGAAACATGTGCGGATGTACAGAAAACGATCCCCTCGTTTGGTCAAGCCGGGACAATCTCTTCGACAGAAATTCCCGAGGTCCCAAAGATTCCTCAAGCAGTTGCAAAACCTCAGCCTCACGGGTGGAAAGATGCTCAGCAAATGGTCACAGACCGACAGCCCGCATCTCATGGCCATGATGAGCTTCCCATTAAATCTACGATATCCACACTAAACAAAGTTCCTGTCTCTCAACCGCCAAAGTCGTCAGAGGTCTGTTCTCCAAGTTGTGACAAAAGTCGAGAATATCCTTCACCAACATCTGGTACAATACAAACCCCAAAAGATGTCCCAGAGTACGAACTATCAATGTCAAAGAGAGCATATTCGTTTTCTTCAACCCCTACCTCTGCTTTGAAGTCCATTCAGAAAGCTCCTTCCTTGCTTGTAAGGGCTTTTACTTTCCCAGAGCCGACGAAAAGCCTTCCCCTGGACTATCAGACTGTTGCTATCGACGATAAATACTTTGTGTCGACTGATATGCCAGTTCCAGCCGAAGCCAGAACTCTTTGGCAAGAAAGCCTGAAGCCACTCTTGGAGGATACTCTCTGTCGATCGGCAAGAGCAACCCGCGATAGTGACGCAGCTTTGGCCCTCGAATTGTACATGGCTGGCACCAGCCGCACTAAATTGAGAGCAGCTATCTTGATCACCTGTTGCAGCAGCAAAAGAAAAAAGCAACTCAAACGTGTTTTGGAAGATGTTAAATGGCTGAAAGATTGTGGATTACCTCACATCATCAGAATTGACAAGAGTTTTGGACACCGATCGGCTGGTTCCCATGTCACACATCCACTGATTGAAGCAAACTTGAGACCGAAGTTCTCAACTCTATGTGGTATAGCAGCAAAGGTCAGGAACAGTGAAGAAGACGGCGACAAGGCAGTAAAATTCACTATAGGAGGGCTTATTCGTGTTGGTGATCGATTTGCATATTTGACGGCTGGTCATCCATTCTGTCCCTCGATGGCCGATGAAGAGGACAGTTCTACAGACGAATATTCTGACTCGACAGGCTCAATGTTTGACGACTCAGACGGATACTTCATGGAAAGCACATCAGAGGACGAGACTAATTTGGAAAATGGTGATTATAGAGAGACGACATTAGGAGGCTTAAGTGTCAAAGGCACCTCGAAACCACAACATTGCAAGGATGCGCATGGAATCTCCTACAAACCATTCTTGCATGGTGGGCTGGTGTCCCATTTTGAATCGCCCTATTTTACTCGAAGGCTGGAAAATCCTTACCTGTCTAAATCTACAGGCATGGATTGGGCACTGTTCTTGACTACGAAGTACCCATCCTTGTTGTTGCCAAACTCTGTTTGGTTCCCCGGAGAAGATTTACCTACGCAAATTGATAGCTTTGTACCACGACAAGATCTCGACTCTGGGGAAGTTTGGGTTGCTACTGGACATGGGTTGAAGAAAGGCATAGTACATACAATATCTGCATCTATATATCTTTGGGGTTCATTCCGGGAAGTGAGACAAATTTCTTTAGACCGCCCAATAGGTGAATGAAGCTTCAAAACTGTTTTAGGATAATAGGTTAACTGACACCAGAACACGGGGATTCGGGATCTTGGGTTCTTCGCAACAAAAGGCTGTGCGGTTACATCGTTGCTGGCAGAGACTTTGTACCGTGGGCGTATATGGTTCTCATCGATGATATTTTCCAGGATATCCATGCATACTTCCCAAATGCGATAAGTATCTCACTGCCATCGAGTGAGCAAGTCGCGTCATTCAGAACTACATTGGAACAAGTGCTAGAGGGCAAAAACGAGATTAAATCCGACACAAGCTCATTGACTGAGCTACCTATGGGAGAGAAAATTGAGAACGAGATATACCCTTTTGGCATCGATATGTCTTCGAAAGTTACAGAAATAACGAGTGCGAATGTACGCCGGCCGTACAACCTCGGTCCCACAACAGATGAAAAGGCTCAACGTTTCCCACAAACTACCAATGGGACGCCAACACACAAATATCTCAGCGATTGGAGACAATGGCTCGTGACTGGAGCACTCATGATTTCAATGTTCTTGGCGGTAAGTTAAAGCTTTAAACCCGCTCTCTTTCAATTTGTACAAGCTCACATTGTTCGTAGAATGACAGCGGCATCTCAACAGCAGTTCCCGCAATCATCGACGACCTAAAGTCCATGGGCGACATGGGACTGTACTATAGCTCGTGAGTAACAATATTCAGAGGGTAGGGAATACTAGAGGTTCAATAGAATTAATACGTCTTCAGATATCTTCTTGCCCGCGCATTTGGACAACTTGCATTCAGCTGGCTGAATGCGAAATACTACCCGAACAGGAATTTCCTAGTCGCTCTAGTTCTCATTATCATGAGCTCTCCCGCAGTCACTTCAACAGTTGCCCGCAACGAGGGTGCTTCTACATTTCTAATAATTGTCCGAGCTGTGAAAGGACTTGGCTCCGCTGGAATTGTCTCCTGCTATCCGGATATTCTTGACAACTGTGTGCCTCCATCGCAAAGACTTCGCAAACAGTACTTCGTTAATTTCAGCATCAGTCTATCGTTGGTTGTAAACCCGGTAATCGCGGGTATTTTGACAGACAGCTTCAATTGGCGATGGAGCATTTATGTGGATGTGCTCTACGCAGTTTTACCCTTCCTCATAATCTCGTGTTTGGGTAACGCCTGCAGACCAGCCCACCCTATGAGAATCACTATCAAAATCTGGCATTACATGTCCATAGGACTTTTTATAGCTGGCGCAGTGTCTCTTACTCTCTTATTGAACTGGGTAGGCCTGGAACATGCCCTAGGCTCCACCTCGATACACATTCTGCTGGGGTTAAGCGCTGGGCTCGGGATTACCTCGATATTCTGTATATCCCTCCTATTGAGAAATACATATCGGGGAACAGATTCTGCGATGTTGTTTTTGAATACCTCAAGTCCTGCTGGCTTATTCTCGATGACACTCTGCAGTATATTCTTGAACTCGGGATTTCAGATATCAGTTTATTTCGTGAGTTGTCAAGGTTTATATCAGGCTAGGAAACTGACTCAAGCTATAGTTACCTATGTGGTTCCAAGCAGTGAAAAATGCATCTCCATCTGTGTCTGGTGCTATGATCCAGGCATGCATTTTGACTTTCGTCCTTTCCGGTCTCTTGGGTTACACTCCATTTGTAGCAGGTCGGAAAATGGCTTCCTCAAGCTTGCTCCTTTCCACTACTTTAGCATCGCTTGGGGCAGCGTTTATGTCCTGGGTCACAGCTGAAGCAGAGGTAGGATCAAGTGTAGGAGGACAAATCGTATTTGGAATTGGGGCTGGAATGGGGTGTGGCGTCACGTTTGTCAGAATCAGAACAGCTCTTTCGGCATCCAGATATCGAACAATGTCCCTCGGAATGATCGCATTTTCAGAAGACATATCATCAGCAGTTCTAGTTTCTGCCGCTCAGTCTATATTTGCCCACAGCATCTTGGCAGGGAGGATGAAGATTGAAGGTATCTCAAAAAGTGACATACTCAACAATGGCTTGTTCAGTGCTGTGTCAGCAGGGCACCAGCACCGTAACGAGATCCTTCACATCTACAACAAGAGCTTTATCAATGTGCTCTATCTTGTAGTCGGCCTTGTAGCATTTAGTGTTGTTGGAGTGGCTATGTTGGCATGGCCGAGCACCAAGGAGATTGCGTGGTTGGACAGAGGGCTAGAAACAGATGCATTTCAAGCTTCCGACAATGATGAGAACCATGGCGTAATAGTTCCAGTTTCACCTAATGAGATGGCCGAAGCAAGAAACGTTGGCACAGCTTGAGAAAAATGCTATCAAGAGACTGTGTCAGGCTGAATACGGGGTCGCTCCCCCCTTTCGTTAAGCGAGTGGCAAGTAGCTTTAATTTTTGGTGAGATAATGAATATCGAAACATGGCAACGGATCACGCTTATAATTGGAACTGCACTCGCTCACATATTGGATATTATCAATGAATATATGAAAACCTGGGTAAGCCCAGAAAGTATATAATTGGCCTTCAACTCTGCGAAGAAGGACACAGTTTGAGCTCACCCAGGCCAGCTTGCCCTGCAAGTAGCAGGAACCTCCTACTTAAGCTGTACAAACGCCGGTATAAGGATTGTAATAGCAGCTGGGTCATTGAAATTTGTCCCTGTTCCCGTGCCAACCTTGATGAAGCCAGGCTTAACAACAAATCTGATCTTTCCCTCTTCTTTTCCCTCCTCTTCCACATCATTAGCCAAGTATTCATTATCCTCTTTCTTCTCACGGCCATCTTTGATACAAGGGACGTGCCATTTGAATATGGCCCTTTGGCCCATCAGAGTGCGTTTGAAGGCTCTCGCATCCTTGATAACGGCTACAATAGCCTGGTGTGATTTTTCGATATTTTTATATCCGAGTTTGTTTACGAGCATGTCTTCGAGTTCATTTTCGAGTGGATGCTTTGCAGTAGAATGTGGCGCCTCTGAAGACAACTTTCTGTTCAGATATTGGGCGGTAGAAGATCGCCATTTTGCGGAATCTTCTGTCTCTGTAACAGAACCTTTGTCCTCTTGGTCTTTCACTAGAATCAGCACTCTCCTGATACTCGAGAGGAGAATACCTACTTCCAAAGAGTTGGTGGTAGATATCATCAATCTTCTCAGCCGTTTCTCCATCGAAACAAGCAAAGTTCTGATCGAAAATCTTATCAACCAGAAATTTCCACACGAGACTTGTGAGAACAGCTCTTCGGGACCTCTTGTCCGAGAATTTCACAGGTGTAATGAAGGGCTCCCAGAGGATTTCTTTCGGCCATTGTTCTGGCTTGGTTTTGGAGGGAACAATATCATGCAAGGACTTAGTAACTTGAACAATCCCTTTGTCCAAGGATTTGTACAGTTTTTTGAGATCGTTGTCAACGACTGGTTGGAATCGATCTGTCTTAGCTAGGGACTCCGTTTGAACCATTTCAAGTTTGTCTTTCTGGTCTTTCAACTCCTCCACTACACGTTGAAGCTTAATCTCGAGGAGAGGGTAGTGATGCAATAGCGAGCAGTACTCATCGAATTGGTCATTAGAGATGAGATTTCCCCTTACATCAGACTCGACTCTAGCATCCTGACGCGATGAGGATGACTTGGAGGGAGAATGATTGTTCCTCTGGTAATAAAAGTTAGCCACTCTGTACAAATACTCATCTAAGTAATCTAGATCAGTACCCTTGCATGATAGCGGTGATCGTGCCTGTCTGATTCCTCCTGTGCTGCTCGTGGTATTGCGTTATGACTCTTCGATGATTTCGAAGGTGAAGCATATCTGCTCTCGTGGCCGTGAAGAGAATCATCACGTTCAGGCTGTCCAATCAGTTTCTAAGCTACTTCAAGTAAAGATGACGCTTTACCTGGTTATCAGTACGGTTTCCTCGAGATTTCTTGTAAAAGTCCTCGGGCATCCCTTCTTCACATGCCGAAGTGCCGTTATTGACGTGGTCCTTCTCTACGCTATTTCCTTGTCGATGTTTGTCGTTAGCGGTGTGAACGATTTCCTCTTCCTCGGGATATCTGCCAGGAACCTCAGTTTGTCGATCCTTAGTCCGGCTCTCTTTAGCTTGTTCCTATGATATTTAACGTCAGAAATATCTGATAAATGTGTTGCACCCAAAGACTCGCCTTTGACCGCCCATGTTGGTAATCGCGAGGACCTCCTGGGCGATTGGAACTATCGGTTTTCGCAGAATCCTGACTTGTAACCATTTTCAACAAGGTATGGTTCACTCAAAGATGCGATATTAAATTGGAAGCTCTGTGAGAGATTTGAGTCCAGGTAAATTGAAAATCCGATCGGCCCCTGGCATTGTCAGATGTGGGGGGCTTGTTGCAGAGCTGAAGACAGTCCAGCGTGGCGCACGGCTGGGGTGGAAACGCCCCCAATAAATTGAAACAACGCCACGGCGTGAAGAATACTGTTGCTCCAAAGTTTCTTTTGCCCCTGAACCTCTGATGTGCGGTTCGCCCGGGCAGAAACTCAAGTCCAAGACATGTTCAATCCGATCTCACCGCGCTCGTTCAAGTCTGCCTTGGCTTATCCTTTGACTTTTGAGGTTTTTCGAATAAGAAGACTTGCATTTCCCTAGGACGTATCTTGACATCTTTTTTGAAATTGAAACCAAAAATAATTACGCACACAATGGTTAGATTTATCATTGGGTTGGACTTCGGCACCACGTACAGGTAAGAAGCTCCTCGGTGCGTTGATTAGATCATTCCAAATTGCTAATGACCAGCTCAGTGGTGTCGCATACACTGAAGTATCAGATAAGGGCGGAAGCTCTGAAATCATGCTTATGACTGCGTGGCCAGGAAGAGGAGGAGCAGGAAATGCAGAGAAAATTCCGAGTCGCATATCTTACGGTCCTCCACCACAAGTCGAGATGAAGTGGGGGAATCTGATTCGACCCAATGATAAGGCCAAAGTCCATTCATTGATGAAGCTGAAGCTTGACAAGGATCCCGCAAAGAATAAGATGCTCAGACGTCTCTTGATATTGTTGTCGAATGATATAAATATTGGGAATCTGAATTTGGATCCTGATTCCGACGAGGAAGACGAAGGGCCCCCAGACTACCCAGGAAAAGATCCAGTGGACATGGTTGCAGATTATTTGGGAGAGATTCGAGAACACTGCGAAGTGGAATGGAAGAAGCAGTATGGTGATGCCATTTTCGCAACCCTGGACAAAGAAATTGTGGTCACCGTTCCGGCTGTTTGGAAAGAATCAGCCAAAGATGCAACAATACAGGCAGTGAAAAAGGCAGGTTTCGTTACAGCTGCCGGGACGGGAGACTCGAAGATTCGTATGGTCACAGAGCCTGAAGCTGCAGCAATATTTTGCCTCAAAGAGATGACCGAAGGTGCTCAAAAGGATGATGTCAAGGTAAACATGATCTGAATACAATCGAAGCTCATTGGACTAATCCTTTGCAAGGTTGGCGATGCCTTTGTTCTTTGCGATGCTGGTGGTGGCACTGTCGATTTGATTTCTTACAAAGTCACACAAACATACCCTACATTTCGAATTGAGGAGGCAGCAGTTGGATCTGGCGCCAAATGTGGAGCAACTTTTGTTGAAGAAGTAAGAATCTCTCTCGTCGCAAACTCGACCTCGTAAGCTGATTGATCGCCAGGAATTTCTCAAGTGGTTGCAAAAATGGATTGGACCGGCTGCATTTGGGAAAATCCCGAGAGAGAAAATGATGCATGGCAGCAAGTTGATCAACGAATTTGAGACTGCTAAAATGGACTTCAGTGGAGTAGAAGATGGAAATCCTGTTACGCTACCCAGGGAGTGCGGGATCTCAGATGATGAAGCTCTGGGCATTGACGACCAGATCTTGTCACTCTCGAAGTACAATTTTCGCCGGGATATTGAATGAAAGTCTGCTAATGTTTGATAGAGAACAGATGAAAGCGGTGATGGATCCATGCGTGAATCGTACATTGGAGTTAGTTGATGGTCAAGTCGCATCGTTGATTCAGAATGGTCATTCTAAGCCGAAGGTAATTATCCAAACCTTCATGCTACTGCTTACTGATCCCTGCAGATGGTCATTGTGGTGGGAGGCTTCGGCAGAAACAATTATCTGTTCAATAGAATCTCTGAGTACTGCCAGGAACGTGGTATCCTGACAAGAAGACCCAAAGCCCCGTGAGTTACATATAAACCACCACATTTGCCTTGCTGACATCTTCGAAGATGGTCTGCTGTGGTCCGTGGAGCAGTATGCAGAGGCCTCGAGGGCATACAAGGTGGCTTGGTAGCAGTCCGTCTGTCTCGTAAACATTATGGAACTTACGCCAGCGAGCCATATAGAGCCGGATTTCATCACCCTGATGATTTGTATACCGACGAGCTTACTGGAACCAAGTATGCGAAGGCTCAAATGACTTGGTTGGTAGACAAAGGAGAACGCTTGCCTGAAAGTTACCCTAAGAAAGTTTCTCTCTGTGTGTCTAGGAGTTTCAAGAAGGGAGAATCGCGCGAGATTGGTGGAGTACTTGTCGGGTGTGATGAAGACAAGCCACCTCAACGGTACAAAGATGACGGTAAAGAGCTCCATCCCAGCTTTGGACAATGACAAACTAACGATTAAAGCTGCCTACAATATTTGCCGAGTATCAGCAGACTTAAACAGCTTCCCAGACTCTAAGTTTGCAAGGACACGGAGTGGAATTACTGGAGAAGAGTATTTTGTGGCTGAATTGAAACTGGAAGCTACCTTCAGTGGTGGTGATATCACTTGGAAGATCATCTTCGATCGTCAAGACCATGGTAGCGCTACAGTATCGTACGATAAATAAAGAAAACTAATTTTGTGGGAGAACGAGTTGGCGGTACAATTTGTGGGGAAGGTGCAGATAAGGTCAGGAGGTTGATAGTGCTAAAAGACTTTGAAACGAGATTGCACAATTGGTAATACAATGGACATATAGAATATCCCTTGATCCTGGCGACATATAGACAGATATTGGACATGTTTGAGGCTGTGAGGATTGTGGAGATCCAATTAGGGATGAACATGAAGGCTTGCAGATCCGCTCGCTTAATCCAGGGGGCACTCCAGCAGGCGGAAGGGAAGAAATACGACATTAACCCTGTGAGTGGAGAGGTTTGCACCACATAAAAAAAAAAGCATTTCAGCTTGGCGTTTGTGGCATTATTGGAGTGCTCGTGCACCAGAGCTGGCTTATCTCAAGAGAGGCAATTGGACATGGGTGTGAACTTCGCAGCGGAGAATCCCATCGGCTTTCGAACCATCCTTTTCAAGGGCGTCACGCCTCAAAAATCCACCTCTTTTTTGCTCAAACATCCCGCACTTTGCTTCTGGGAGCCTTGTTTAAGAGCCTAGCAGAACAACGTGTTACACATCACATCATCTTGAGACCAGATTCAGAAATTGCTTTTTACATGCATACAGTGGCGAGTCTTGGCATGCCAGAATGAGAAGATCAAAAAGCCACCTCATATAAAATCCCGCTTAGGTTTCACAGAGCCTCATATTGCTCACGGGGCTGAATTCTGTGTTTTTCCAAGACTTCGGGGTCCCCGTTCTTCGATGAACCTGCCCGCTCGCCAATGCGAAGGTTTTCAAATCTTTGTTCTAACTTCCCACCTGTTGATGATAACACAGCAGATCTTTACAAGCATTCTTGTCTGGTCGAAATATACAAAATGCACCAAAGAATTCTTTTTCTTACAGCCTTTTGAATGTGGCCTCGTTTTGACGAGAAGATAGAGAAGCGACAGCCTCCTGAATATATTGTTTGTGTTTACCATGGCTCCACCGGCTTTGCCCACTCCAACTGCAACTGGGATCGGTATCAGGGCAGCTGCAAGTACCAGTACATCTACAGTTGCCCCTCTAACAACCAATTGGACACC
Source organism: Filosporella fistucella (assembly GCA_030077755.1). Classification (NCBI taxonomy): domain Eukaryota; kingdom Fungi; phylum Ascomycota; class Leotiomycetes; order Helotiales; genus Filosporella; species Filosporella fistucella. The sequence goes on from JAQJZZ010000004.1 coordinate 1,909,992, forward strand.
GCCGGCATCATGTGCAACTCAGACCCCTACGTTGTTTGCAGCATATTGCTCTAACGGAATTCAAGGTTGCTCGACATTTGGTTCTACTCAGCTTTATGGATCATCTTTTGATGCCATATTGTCTATGGGGTACTATACCAGCAATGGTATGCAGATTGAAACCGCATGTGCACCTCCCTCTACACAAGTTGGTTCCTCATTTTGGTATTCGCCGGCATATGGTTGCCCCTCAGGCTACAAAACAGCAACTTCATGGAAAACATCCAGTGGTTACTACTCCACTTCAGAGCTTGCTGTCTTATGTTGTCCAAGGTAAAACTCACCGAGCCCCAATGACATATAGAACGACGGTTAAAGTTTCATAGCGCCTACTCTAGCATCGCATACGTTAACACAAACTTTTATCGATGTTGGAGATATGTAACAGCCGCGGAAACAATGAGTGTGGTAGCATATGGCTACAATTACGGGACAGACACATTGGGATATACCACTGGTACATATTTGACAATCAGCCCGATCTCAACTACTGTTGTTCAGTCAACCCGATTTTCTGATGGGACATGGCCAACAGTCCTTGCGGAAGTGGTTTCAATGGTAGTTCCAGCTACTTCTGCTCCAACCTTTGCTCCAACAACTACGGCATCATCAAACGGCGGTTATAACTATAACAATTATGGGACAAGCACTGTACCCTTTCACATCGGTCCTTTGAATATGATCTACAGTATAGTAGTCGTGGTCGTCGCGGGTGTTGTTGGATTGATAGTTGCCTGTTGCTGTTGCTACAGATGTTGTCGTTCAAGGCCAAAACCAAAGCCATACACTCCATACTTGGACTCGACTTCATATACCCCGGCTACATATTCCTCCCCTCCAATAGCGCCAGTAGCTGGTCCGTGGTCAACATACACACCACAAACATATCAAACACCAGTTCCAGCACCAGTGTTCAATCCCCCACCACCCAAGGTTTGCCCTCATCAGGTTGCAGAACATTGTCGAAGCCTAACAAGTAAGCCGTGCTGTGCATGTGCTGATACAAGGTCGACAAGAATGTCCAGGGATGTCCGAATTCAAACATACTGCATATTCTGCAAGCTCTTTTGGGAAGCTATCCCAGTTTTCCTATGTCCACCTGAATGGGAGCTTCTTGGACCACGCTGTGCACATAACATGGATGCATCCTGCGAAGGGGAACAAAGAGATACAAGTAATAGCTGCTGTGGTTGCTTTGATCAGAGAAGAGACTTTCTAGACCTCGATTTTAGAGTCTCAGAATATTGCTCATCCTGCAGACGACTTTGGGAGAAGAAGAAACCCCAAGAATGGCCAACAATTTGGGGACGACCACCCGTTCAGATAGTTCCTCCGAAACCGCGAGCCCCGATGGCAGAACTCCCAGCTATGCCTCGTCCCGTGAAACCGAAGCCCAGACCACTTAGCACTCGAAAACCGCTTCCAGCAAAGAGAGATCCCAAGGAGTTGTCAAAAGAGATCGAGCTAACTATTCTCTCCCACATTTCGAAAGACCAGGAGGAGGAAGGAACAAAACAAGGTCAAAGTGAAGAGAATGACGGACTGCAGTACGAGAAGCCGAAGATTCAGGTACTCCCAGATGGCTCGTTACAAAATCTCGAAAGCCCACCCGCTTCAAATACCCCGGCCACAGCAGCACCTCATCAGCCGGTAGCTAGTTCGTCGACTGCTCTGGCGGGAAATATTTGTACGTTTTACCACGCCTCTTCTTTTCTCAAAGTAGTGCTAACATATCACAGCTCCGACGCCTGAGGCGCAGGCACAAGGGTCGAATTCCGAGCTTCAGTACAATAAACCAAGATTCTCAGTGCCGGTTGGCATATAATGGAGCAATTTCATTTTTAGTATGATATACATATACTGTACATAGTTTCTTTGGCGTTGATAAATGTTTAATACTTCACATAGATAAGTTTAATCTAATTTCAAAACTATAGCCTTATAGATAATGCATAAGAGCCGCCAAGTAACGTGAAATATAGTTGACTTAAATGATGTAGTCCCACCTGCTTCACCTTCAAGTCTAGCGGAAGACTTCTCTCCCTCTTCGCTTATTTGGTAAAATGCATCTGTGAATTAGGCCATAAATACCCAATTCTTTAGCTCTACTTTACACAAATCCTTTCTATTCTCTTTAATCCTTACCAATCAATCCATTCCTCGACTAACATGCCCTCTCCCTCTCCCTCATCCCCTCCCTTACCACCAATCCCTTCTCCACCCCTCTCATATATCAACCCTGCCCTCCTCCCCATCTCAAACCTCACTTTCACATTTCTAACCCTCTCCTCAACCTTGATATCGCTAGCTTCAATCTCCTTCCCTTCCCATAGTCCACCCACACTCTCCTCCTCAATCTCTACCAACCGTCTCGCAACCCTCGCCGTGAGAATACTATTCCAAACACCCTCCTGCCTCTCCCTTTCCTGTAACAAAGAAATGGCTTTCCAGCGGAGAGAAGATTTGCGGCATTTTACAGCGATGAAGTAGAGTGGAAGAATGATGCCTATATCGAGACAGAGTTGTGGGGTTTCGGTTCTGGGACATTTGGAAACGGATATTCTACCCATTTGGGAGGTATTTGGTGCATATTGAGGGATTGGTGAGTTTGGCTCGCTCGAGAAGTTTGTGTTTGAAGGAGTAGAAGAAGAAGTTGTTAGAGAAGGAGATGATAACCGTGCGATTTGCTCAGCATATCCAAGGACCTGCTCGAACTCCGGGATATACTCATCGAATACTCTCTCATCTCTTTCTAGTCGCATGAGATCCATACTAAAATTCAATCCCATCAATATACGATGGAGTCTCATCAATAGTACCCCCTTTTCCCACTCTTTGCCCTCTTCCTTTTCCTTCCTAAAATTCATAAGTCCCTCAAAAGCTCTATCCCAACATTGTAATCTCGTCAATGCGGCTGCGCATACGATTTCCAACGCCATCTTCTTCCTTTCCTCGCCGCCTTCCCCTTTCTCAAGACCGTGAATCAGCTTCGTGGGGAGAGCACGGATATATTCGAGAGAGGTACGTGATTCTTCCAAGGAGAAGAAGCAGGAAGGGACTGGTAAGGACTGAGAGGTGAAGTCTTCAGCCGGGGGAGAGAGTTGCCTGTGCCACATGCGAGCATATGCTAGGACGTTGGATTGTGTTGACAGCCGGGATAAAATCAGATTTAAGGAAGGTGAATGAGTGTAGAGGGCTGCAGAGAGGGATGTCGTATTCTTATCGGTGCTGGAAGTAGAATTGGGGGCGAGGAAGTCAGAAGCTTCTTCCATGATCGAGATGCCGCCATCAATGTGGGAAATTGCTTGGCCGTGGTGGCCTCTTAGTGTCTTTCAGCATATAATTAGCTCTTTGCTATCAAAGCTTCTGCTCTTTGCTACCACGGGCTTATATGTATGTGAAGAGGCGGGATAGAAGATACCTCAAAATAAACAAACAGAACGCACGTCATTAGTGCCACATCAAGTGGTAATTTCCCTCCTCTCCTCATTGGCTGAACCAAATGTTGAATAGCATTATTATACTGCCTCAACGCAAAGATTTCTCTTTCCCCTTCTATACCTTCTTCCCCTCTCATCCCACCAAACTCAAACCCCTCATGTAAAGCTCCCAGCGCCACAGCCGCGCATCTAACTGCAGGCTCGTAGTGCACTACCTGCAGGAGTGTCCTACTCCAGAATCCGGTGTCAAATGCACTGGATAGCTGGGCAGCGGTGCGCGTTTGGAAAAAGGTGAAAGAGTGTAGTTCGAGGGGCGTGAAGAGAGTGGAGAGGGTAGTGGGGTTGACTAAGAGGGATAGGGAAGAATGAGCGGGATTATGATGGGATATTAAGTTAGAGGGGGAAGACGTCGATGGGAGGCTGAGACATGTAGAGTCTGGTTTGCCAGATACATGTATGTATCCATCACACTTCCTCCCTGTAGTCTTACACTTCCCACATTCCGGCTTTTCTTCATCGCATTTCACATGCCGAACCCTACTCTTATATCAATAACGCTAACATTCTAAACCTGGTTCGTTTGGAAGAAAAGTGACCTACTTGCAAGTCTTACATCCAGTGCCTGTTTTTGGTTTAAAAGCACGGGCTCTTTTGCGTGGTTGGATGCTTTGGGTAGCTTGTTCTAGAGTTGGAGGCCGGACCGGCATGGGCCGTTATATTGATAGACGTGAGATGAAGAATTTGAGAGGGCGGCGGAGTTGATTCAATAAAGATTCGGGTTTTGGCCGTGAAGTTGGCGCAGTTGCTGGTATTTTGATGGAAGTCACTCCGTAATACTGTATTCAAAGCAGGTAATTGGCGGGGCTCTTGCTTTGTAGGGAGAAGAGGGCGTTGCCAAGTAGAATTAACAACCTCCTTTGGTACGAAACAGCAAGTAATATCTTTGCCAGTGCGAGAAAAGGAATTTTGACAGGAGCGATTTATGATACAAAGTACTCTTGTGCTTTGAGGTGGATTACCCCTGCGCCACCCCCTTAAATGGCAACCTTATCCGAGAGGATTAAACGAGGGAGCCAATAAGGGGCTTGTGTTTCCGTCGGATTAGATGATGTGGGGAGCGATCCACTTTAACAATTCTCACTTATAGCTCTCAAGTATATACATAACTCGGACGTTCTCTTTACATTCTTTCCACGAGGATCGTATCCGTTGTACACGGTGACTATTTTGACTAAGGAGAACGAGCTCAACATCTGAACAATCAGATATCATTTCTTAAAGTTAGTAAGTAGGTACTCTGAGTTCGGACTTGATTTGCCGGGACAAATCGACTGATCCGACACAGTCTTTCCCTATCTCCTGTCGTCGAAACCTCTCTAAGATCTATCTTCGGGCTTCTTGTATTCTTCACTCGTAGGTAAAATGAGGTTCTTCAATGCACATAGCATTTTACAGCACTCATTCCGCTCATTATTCTTCGTCCGTCTGTGAAAAAACCACAAATAGCTTTCATTTTTCAACCCATTCTTCGTATAAAGCCTACCGGATGGAAATGACGTAGTAGCATATGTATCTTTCGGTGTTGCTTTTGTAAATCTCTCAAGTGTAGACTTTGTTGGGGCAGATTTGGCATTCTCGCAGCATCAGAAACGTGTCCAAACTTACTTCTTCAACCTCATTGGGAGAAAAACGCTTGGATCATCCACTGTGTTCAGCTTGACAACATTGGAAGTCACCGGAGCAGGGCGAGCCCACTCTCCAATGACCCGAGCTGCAAAACTCAGGCCACGCTCATGCAGTTCCTCCTTAAGGTCGTGCTCAATGTCCATCATTAACATGCTCCGAACCGCAAATCCCCCCAAGATCCCACTTGTTTCTTCATACATCTTGTAGAAGGGATATCTGTGAAAGGCGTAAGTTTTGGCTGTAATCGGTGTAGATGGGATGGGAAGGCTGAGGAGAGGGAGAGAGGTGGCGGAGAAAAGGCGAACATTGAACATAATTGTGTTGGCAGGGTCCCAGGTTGAAGGGTTGTGCTTGTCAGCGACGATGGTTTGTCCGGTATAACCATCTGCGGCAATTGCCATTTCTTTGACCCTCTTGGTTGCGATTTTTGCTGCATCTCTGGCTTCTTCCTCAGATGGTGTTGCGTCAGCGCCACCGCGGAGTCGAAGTACCAAAGAGACCGTCGATTCCTGTGACGTACAAGGTTATTTATTTGGGTCTCAAGATAAGGAAGGATGGCGCAATACCACCTACATTCCAAATGTTGTAGTCACGACAAGTACGACCTGGATTCACAGTAAGCCGTGTGAAAAAATTGAGGGGAGAATCAAGACATACCAGCTTCTAGTTGCTTTCCAGCATAGATCAATCTCAATTGCCCGGCCGGAGTATTGATGATGTCCTTGAGCTGAGTCTTCAACTCGTCGATGGTAGGGGATGGGGCGAATTTATAAGAATGGGTTTGCCATCGAAAGGCTTCACACAAAGCCTATGTGGAAGATGGTGGTAGGATGGCAATTTCATGGCAATGACTTCAAACTGTATTCCAGCAACGGTGTCCTGACTTGTCATCTGTGTTTCAACAGAATAGCCCGAGCCGACTGGCGTAGCGACGAACTGGGAGACTTTGCCATCTGTTCGAGCGATACCATCAAGCAAGAGTTAGTGCCACGATATAATCCTGCTTGCCAGATTTAGGAGCTGCTGTAGTTTCGACTCGGCGAATAACGTCATCTCCGGAGATGGCATTGATGCCGCCAAGATAGATTTTGATTGCGAAGGGACTTATTGCCTTGAAGTTGATCCACATTGCTTCTCGTTCTGCTATCAGTGAGTACTGCCTCAAGCATTTAAGTGAATACGGAAACTAACGGTGGACAGGGATGAAGAGTCCCCCTTCTGTACAATAGAATCTGGAAGTTGGGATGCATGATTGGCGACAGAGTAGATAGGGAAGCAGCCACAGTCTGGAGGGAGTTTATTATCTGGGACTCTGATGGTGCGCCTGAAAGAAATCTTCAAGCAGCGTGTGGGGCCGTTGTTGATGGATATGGTTTTGAAGGCGGGGAGGACTATCCTTCATTTTTGAGTCGAATAGAAACGCGCTCTGAGGGAGTTGTGGAATCTATTGTTGGAAACGTCGAGTGAGACCTATGGTAGAAAGAGAAGGTTAGCCTCGCGGGAGAGGAAGAAGAGAAGATTGCAACATCAAAGAGAATCTGGTCGAACTGTAACTTACTTGAGATGGAGTTGATGAAAGACAGACCTCGGGTCTCGATGGTTGTTATTTGAAAAGAAATTTCGAGGTGGAAGATTCGACGGTGGATTTAAATAGGAAATCCTGGAAGTCAATCGAACGATGGGAGCGAGTGAATGATACGAAATGGCAAGGAAAAGATTGAAATAATCGAGGCGATCTTCAAGTCCGGAGTGTTCTAGTATCGCACATACTTTGCGCTCAGGTTCGATATTGGCAGGGGCAAGATGAGAGAAAGCGAAGTCTTGAACGCCATTAGTGGTATGCATGTACTGTAGAGTAAATGTCTATGCATATAAGTTTGGTTTCGTTGGCAGCTCCGCCCAGGAATTAAGATAATCAACACGATCGCAAGCCTAGGCTTAGCAGCGACGACTCGCATCTCGCAGAAAGGTCGCCTTCATTACTTCAGGGTGCTATGATCAGACGACATTCAAAGTGTCGGAAAAAGTTCCAACTTGGTATTTGCTTAACAATTATTTCCAACTCCAAACGCCTGCCATCCCAATCCCAACCTAAATCCATTATTCATTGTGACACTACAACTCCTTGCCCTTCGATATTGTACACGGGAAGTCGCACGACCACGACTCCCTTCCGGCCGAGAAGATCACACTCCCAGGTCCACAATCCGCGGTGGTAAAATTAAGCTTCAAGCCCGGTATCGAGAATGCTAACTGTACTTTGGTATTTCCAGCTGCTGTGAGTGGGCCATGCAAATCAGGAATGTTGTAATCGAATACAGGTGCATTATCCACATTGCTGATAGTGATGTCCGAAGCAGGAGATTTAATGGTAATCGATTTGCCTTTGTCCATAGCGGTATTTTTCAGGGTGGCGATAACATTTTCATCTTGTCGTTGTAGCTGAGGAACATTGTAGACGGTTACATCCCATAGTATACTGCCTGCTGGTCGTCCGATACCAATACTGCATGTTCCGGAGCCAGCTCTAGCTGTTTCTGGATTTTCGACATTTCTTTCTTGTACACTTGTGAAGTCAGCCTCAGGTAAGGCTCGAGATGAGGGGAGGCTAGATATACCTTTGTTCCTCCGGAGCAGCACAAACAGCACCACAAACTAACGCAACAGGTACAACCGATGATAACTTCATTTTGAAATCTGATGATATTGAGGCAAAAACGTTCGACCTCCACGATGTTGGGTCACAAAAGCGGAAGTGGGAGGTTCATAATAATGTTGGTTGACAGACTGACAGGTAAAAATAAGCAGAAGATCACCAGGATCGACTCTTCCTTGGGATCAAGCGATCCAATTGAGGATGCATTTGTGGATGTCAGACATGGGAGCTTGCCGCTGAGTGAGTGCGGTTAATTGAAACCCCCGCCAACAAACGCTGGGCCGCTGAACTGCAGCCCAATCAATGACCTGTAAAAAAGATCCCGCGTTTGAGGCCAAGATTCAGACCTCAAGGCGCGTAATCCATGCATCTTTGAGATTTAAAGTGCTTTTAATAGAGTGCGCGATTCGACGCGTTTTATAAGGGATAAGAAAGGAGAGACTTCTCCTGTGGGTACTTGAAAAGCAATGCAATCTTTGTGTTGAAAGCGCTGGAAATGAGATTTCAGTATTGGATTTTGAGGAGGTTGGGATGCATGTCGGTATAGCTAAAGCGTAGGAAAAGCGAGGGAAGGCAGCTGAGTGGGTGTCATGAGCCTGAAGGAAATGCAGCAGTGCAGCCCTCACTTGAGAACCATGTAGCTCTAGCCACCTGTAGTGGAGATGATGTATGATTTAGGAAATGCGGCCGCAGCTGACATAGCTCTTGGAAATGGAGTTTTATGTAAATATCGTACGATTAATTGATCGAGCGATAGCAATGATGAAAGGAAGCATCGGAGGCGAAGGTCGATGCGAGAGTGAGTTGATGTTGTTCAGGAGTTGGGAACATTAGGATGAAATGAGAAAGGGAGGGAAGCAAGGGGAAAGAAGGCATGGCGGTGGAACTTCGGAGTGGGAAATTCACTCTAATCCCATCAACATGCAACAACATATGAGGTCATGTGAGCTGCCATCAACCTTGACTTATCAATTACACCAAGGAGAATGATAACAATTATTAAATCTCTATCCCTGTTTCTGAGAATTTGTTTCATTCTGCAGCAGCATCATTCCAGATAGCAAGACGGAGCTCTTTTGTAGCAAAGTCATGTGACCGTCTGAATATGGAGGAGGGACCTTGCTGTGGCATCACAGACATCGTCGTTGCTCTCTTCCCTACAACCTGCCACATCTACACAATTCAGTTGACAAGGATCGATTGTGAACAATGGCCACACGCCCGTTGAACTCTTTGCACTTATCATTGTCTCGAGCCTTGACTCTTCGGTACTTGATGTATCAAACTTCAAGTTCTGATTGTTTCGAGTTCTCCATTCAAGCTTTTGAGCCACTTCATTGTATGGCAAATAGTTAAAAATTATTCATGATCTATCATCTCATGCACGCCTCAATACACTGTTAGAATGCTCAAGTCAAAGTTTTCATTCTTTTTCCTTTATCGCTACCTGTGGCATTACAAGCATACACCAAAACAAGGATAATGCCTCTCCCCACAACAACACAACCTGATCTTCCACGATCCTCCTTCCCCCTCAGCGATGCATTAATCGGTACTTGCACGCCCCATTACTCAAGTGAGGCTCCTCCCCTCTTCCCAGCCATCCCACTAAAAAGAAAACATAATCTTCCCATCTTCTAACCAGTTATCAGGCTGCATTTCTACCCAATATTCTTATCGGAATTCGGCTAGACTGTCACGTCTCGTTATATCCGTTCTGAAAATATATTATCAAACATATAGCAAGGACATGGTAGGATTACAAAGTCAAAAAGGCTTCAATGACGCAATGGCCCTCGTGAAACAGGCTGAGGTTCAATAAATAGTCCACTTTCACTGACATTTATCTATGTCGTGTCCCCAGAAAGCTTTGTCCATCTCTTGATTGAAGATCTATCGTGCTTTGAGTTGTCTGCTGGGGACAGGAGCTCGGGTGGACCTCTCTATACATGATTTATTTTCTACTCGAGATATACCACTATATCGCTTTTACTCCACCATCTACTCAGACATCATCAACATGGCCACCGAAGAGCCACGCAGAGTATCAATCCCAAAACCACCTCCAAACTACGCTTCTACCACCCCTCCTCCACGCCGCTACGAACCTCCAACTTATTCCCGCTCACCCTCACCCTCATCTTCATTCACAACCTCTTCATCTCGTTCTCGTTCTCGCTCTCGTTCTCACTCTCGCCCACCAAAACACCACACTCTTCGTTCTCCACCCCGCCGCTCCTCCTCTCCCCTCCACTACACCCATCCTCACTCACGCTACTCCACTCACTCTTCCTCTCAGAACGCAAAACCCTGGTTCAAGAAGAAAACCCTCTGGACAACAGTCGCCTCTCTCGCTACCGTTGTCTCCCTTTTACCAACGGCAATAGCTGCGAACGCCTCTGTGCACTCTGCGAACGCATCAGCCAGCTCGGCGAGACATAGTAAGAGGAGTGCTAAAGCTGTGGAGAAAGGCACGAAAGCTAGTTTTAGGAGTGCGAGGGCAGGGGAGAAGAGCGCGGAAGCGGCGGAACGTAGTGCTAGGCAGGGAGAGAAGAAAGATGGTGTGGAAAGGGGGGAGTGGAGGGATGGGGGGAGTAATGTTGGGACCGTAGGAGGGAGAGGAAGGGAGAGAGGGAGGGAGTATAGACGCTTTTGATAATGGTGATTTTGAGTTAACGCGAGAGAATGGTTCTGTGATGATGATTAGTTACGAAATGTTTTGATGCAGCGAGGAGTAAGGATTGAGATTATTTAGTATAGATGAATATTTATAGTTGAAATGTTATAAACCTTCAAAACTTTGGTCAGCCATAATGATATAGGTTATACCATATATTCTACTAGACGAAATATGTCTATACCAAGAATTTGGCATGTAGAGTAATCATCAATAATTATTCAGCACTTGGCATACACTTATGTCGACCTCTTCGTCCACGTCTCTCTCTTCCCTTAGCACAAGTCACAACTCGAGGTCAACTTCCTTTGAGTGTATAAACAAAGCAGCAGCTTGTTTCCAAGTGAAATGAATATAGAAGCGAACTATTAGGATTAACCTAATATTTCCCTAAGAAGTTAAATTTCCGTACGTCGGATCTCGCTTTCGCATCTCTCATCTCGTTCTCTTCTCGAAGACAAAATGTATCAGATTGAATTTATCGTGCGATGAGTTCTTCATTTACATTACCTATTTTTTTGAAATGTTTTTAAACAGACTCAGCACCTGAAGTTTCTATCTGTGATCGAGATGACTTCCGGCGTGGGCTGAATAGTAAGATCTTACGACCAGTTTGGTTTCGGATATAACGCACCAAAGATTCCGAATAGCTTACCGGCAGAAACAACCCCGCCATAAGTAACCTCTCTTACCCCGCTGTGTTTTCTCGTATCACCTATCTATCAAACCACCTTACATTCATAATCGAGAGACATATGAGCCTTTCATTTCGACTTCAAATACCAAATCATCTTGTTTCCAAATTTTCAAATCTCTCAACCTACACGCTCAGGATTCCAAAACCACGCCACAGCTCATCTAACTTCCTTTTACCACTTCACTTCAAAATGGCATCCACGACATCACAACCCTCTTCTAAAACAGGAGAAGCACCCTACGAACTGATCTACTGGCCCGGACTGCCCGGCCGCGGCGAACACATCCGTCTCCTCCTCGAAGAAGCCGGTATCTCTTACAACGACAGCGCCCTCTCCCCCTCCGCGACCGAAGCAGTGCTCTCCCAGATATCCTCCTCAAACCTCGGATCCGAACTCAATCCACCCCCCTTCGCTCCTCCAATCCTGAAGCACGGCGATCTCACCATTTCCCAGACTCCATCTATCCTGCTCTATCTGTCCTCTCTCTTACCAGCACTTCCAAACCCGGAGCAGGCTGATACATATAAAATCCATTCTCTGGCCCTAACAGCCCTCGATGGTCTAAGTAATGAAGTACACGATACACATCATCCCATCGCTGTCTCTCTATATTACGAAGACCAGAAACCAGAAGCTTTACGTCGTACGAAAGATTTCCTCTCTAATCGGCTGCCGAAATATCTATCTTATTTCGAGCGTGTGTTAAGTGGTCCTGCTTCAAAGGGAGGGGAGTATCTATATGGAGGAGGTATAACATATGCTGATCTCGTGCTTTTTCAATGTTTGGATGGGATTAGTTACGCGTTTCCGAAGAAGGTGAAGGGAATTAGGGGAAAGGGGGAGTATGAGAAGGTTTGGGCGCTTTATGAGATGGTTAAGGGGAGAGAGAGGGTTAAGAGGTATTTGGAGAGTGAGAGGAGACAGAAGTATGGGATGGGGATTTATAGGTATTATGAGGAGTTGGATGCGGAGTAGGTGGATAATGGTAAGAGAGAGAGATTATAAGGCAGTAATAAAAAGTTTAGGGTCTGGGGAAAAAGAATGAAAAGTTATTGAATTATTATGCTACATAGTGACTTCTCCTTGCACTTACTCTACTATTACTTCATTTATTTGATATATATGGTTGCCTCCAAGGATTCGAAACGTCCCAGGTGACTTGGTCTTGAGACTTTCTGCCTATCATAAGGTATCTATGACTGTTCCCAACTTTCCTAAGGCTTTCAAACTTATACTATCGAATATAAATTCAAGCTTCCCAGATTCCATAATTCTCATATTCCCCCTACCTTTTCATCTTTCAGAAAAAGGGGAGCAGATCATGTGGCCGTCGATCAAAGTGGTGAGACGCAGGGCTGAAATCCTAAAGTGATGATTGGACCAGGGCACTGCTTACCCCACCATTCACTTCACCCAGCTCCCTTACCTTGAATCTCGAACTCGAATCCGAAGCTTGATATCAATCACCTCCTCGAAGCTTCTCAAGTATCATATCGCCTCGCAAATTCTCGCGTCATCACCACCAAGCATCACAATCATAATATCTTGACTTCTCCCTTGTCCATTCTCCCGCACCCTGTCACCCCATCCCGCAATTGACATCACTGGCGCTCAGACACCCCAACCACAGCTTTATCTGCCCACAATGGACTCAACACATCCAAACCAGTTCAATTCTCCTAAAAGAAAACGTGGTCCTCCTGCGATATCTAGAATACCACCTACACCTCCTACTTCCTCTCCTCCACCAGCCATGCGTCTCAATACAAGTATTCCAGGTGTGGTAATCACCGAGGACGAAGAAAGGACTGGCAGTCCGAGAACGAAAGTCGCGTATAATTTTCAAGGCCTGCAGTTGGAAGATGGAGGTGATGTTGGGAGATTCGAGCTAGATGAGTCGAGAGTGAATAAATTACAGCCGAGGAATGAGTTGGAAGATGATCCGATGCGACAAGAAGAAGCTGTCAGGAAACGAGTCAAGATATTGAAGGAACATAAGGGGAGAGAAATAGAGATACCCGAGACGCCGGACGTTAGGGCAAAGGGAGGAGAGAAACAATTCTCGATATTCATAGGACCGGAGAGGACAATAGATCCTTTTATTGGGCAGACGGCTAAGGGCGTGGTATTGAGTAATGGGATTGATCCCGTTATATTCAAGGGAAGCGCCGTCACAAGAATGAAAGAAGGCAGTTCCCTAGGAAAAGCATACCCAAGTATCAACAGACTCTCGGACTCTAAATCTCGAGGCCCCAAAAAGAGAGCTGGTACTCCACCTATGACTCTATTTGGCGGAGCAGAAGCTAGTCTGGAAACCGAAGGGAGAACGATTGTTGATCCTGATAGAGCGGCGTTAACATGGCATGATGATGAGATTACAGGCCATGATCCGACGGATCCTGATGATGATGGGGAGGGGATCAATGGCATTGGATTTAAACCCACGCCAGCGGAAGCTTATGCCAGAGCTCAGAAGAGGAGACAACAGATGACGGAATATAGGAATAGGGAAGCTAGAGAGGCTAGGAAGATAAGAAGTGAGAGGAGGAGAGGAAGTGAGATGTCGAAAGCTAGTAAAGAGGAGCAGGAAACTGCTAGGAGAGTAAGGTTTCTTGAGGCAGAGGTGAAAAGTATTATCACTACTTGATTGGATAGTGCATACTTGGGACCAACTCGGAAGAACTGTACGAGTACATTTTGCATAGCAAGGCGTTCAAGGAAGGGCTCAATTTAGAGCGGCGGCGGTGGAATTCTCAACCAGCAGATAGATACCAGACATCCAATATACAACGTATAATACACAGCTTTAGCTCCTACCAGAACTTCCAGAACCTCTTCTTTGCAGCCTCTTCTATCCTCTTGTCTTCCTCCTCTTTCAACCTCCTTCTTTCTTCCCTCCTAGCCTTAGCAGCAGCTTCCTTCTCCGCCTTCTTCTGATCAATAATCTCAACTGCTCGTTTCATATGTGCTCGTTCCAGATGGCGCTGGTAGAGACAGAACTCGTATTTCCCTAGTGCAGCGAAAATAAAGGATCCTACTGCCCAATTGGCTGCTTTAGGAATAGAAGCTATCCCCCAAAACACATTAGCAAAAATCCAATTTCTGTTCCTCTGCCCGGCCTTCAAATCCTCCAAAGATTATATAAAGGGAATGGAACAAAACCCACCTCCCCAAAGCGTCCTCACGCCCCCAACCCCAAATCCAGCCCCAATACCCATAAGCAAACTATCTCTCACACACGGATACATATGGACCTGTTTGAAATCCTGCAGATGCACCGTTTTTATCGCATCTTTCAATGTAGGAGGCGCTTGTTTGGAACCGGCTGTGTTTTGGCCTGAGCCCTCTGGGAGTGCATTTGCGGAGGGAGGAGCGGAGAAAACTTCGTAAATTTTGGGGGATTGGGATTGGATGTGTGGTGGGGGAGAGGTTTCTCCTGGTGGGGGACCGCGAGGAGGGGATGGATCTCTGGTGTCGCCTGCCATGGTGTATGTGGTTGTGGATGGAGGGAGGGGAGACTGAACATTCGATGGATTCGATATTGGATGCGCGGGATGTATTTGATGGTTACCGTGGTGTGGCTGTGGTAGTGGCAGCTGTGGCTGTGATAGTGGTTAGAGAACAGGGGAAAGCACTAAACGGGAAGAAACGCGCTTTGGACGCGACGCGCTGTAATTCGAGATTCGTGAGATACATTTGATACTACTAACCATACATTTCTCCCCACCTCAATTACCCTCCCAGCACGACTCTCACCGCATTCTCCCTCGAGACGAAATCCACATGAAGCAATTCTTTCACTAGACTTGTTCTTGAACCCCTAATACCTCCTGAATACGGCCACTTTCCACCACGATGCCCGGCCCTCGAATGCCAAAGAACGGCTACCGTCGCGGAGGAAAACAAGCATACCACGGTCCCAAGAAAACAAAAACTTTCGCTGCTTCTAAAGGCAACGAAGCTACATCCTCCGACGAGAAGAGAGAAGCCACCCGCCTCGCAAATTCAATAGACGAAGCACAAGGATTCGCACGCTACGATGCAGGCAAGAAGAAAGTCGGCTGGCTTGTTAATGTAAAAGCGACAAGAATAGAAGATGACAAGATATTAGACGGACGCGCGGGACTGGACTGTTATTTCATAGAGGAGGATGGAGGGACGTTTAAGGCGACGCTGGAATATGATCCATATTTCCTTGTTGCGGTCAAGAGAGGCCATGAAGCTGAAGCCGAAGAATGGCTTAAGAGAGCTCCTGGCGGAGGTGTGGTAAAGAGTCTACGGAAAGTAGAGAAGGAGGATCTGCAGATGCCGAATCATCTCCTTGGGTACCGGCGGACGTTTTTTGAGCTGCGGTTCGCGAATACGAATGATTTGCTTGCGGCGAGAAGGGATATAATGCCCATTGCTGAGAAGAATAAGAAGAATATGAATGCGATGGATACTTATGCTGAGGTTGCTAGGTATGTTTTCCTGTATTGGGAAGGGAGGAAGCTGATTTTGTAGTGCGAATGCTGGGTTTGACCTCTTTGATGATGACCGGGATGATGAGAGACGACTTAATGTTTCCGTTGCTGATGCGAGCGATTTTATTGTGGATATACGGGAATGGGATGTACCATATCATGTACGAGTAATGATTGATTTGGGTTTGTCCCCCGTTCCACCTGTTTTGCCTCTGGCTGATGATATAGATATACGAACTGGAAAATGGTACTCGGTTGAGGCCAAGCATGGCGTTACGACTATTAAATGTTTAGAGGAGCGTCTGGAGCGAGCGGATCCTGTGGTCATGGCATATGATATCGAGACTACGAAATTACCTCTGAAATTCCCTGATGCGGCTATCGATCAGATCATGATGATATCGTATATGATTGATGGACAGGGATTTTTAATTACAAACCGAGAGATCGTCTCAGAAGACATTGAGGATTTCGAATACACGCCAAAACCGGAATACGAGGGACCATTTATGATTTTCAATGAGCCGGACGAGAAAGCTGTCATTGAGCGGTTTTTCCTACATATTAAGGAGGCGAGACCGACTGTGATAGCCACTTATAACGGGGACTTTTTCGATTGGCCATTTGTAGACGCTCGGGCTAGTATCAATGGAATTGATATGTACCTGGAGATTGGCTGGCGAAAAGGCCCAGAGGATCAATATTGTTGCGACTATAGCGCGCATATGGATTGTTTCCACTGGGTGAACAGAGACAGTTACTTACCACAAGGAAGTCGAGGCCTGAAAGCTGTTACTACTGCCAAACTTGGATACGACCCAGATGAATTGGACCCGGAACTCATGTTACGGTATGCGTCCGAGAAACCCCAGGTCTTGTCAGAATACTCCGTTTCCGATGCTGTGGCCACTTACTACTTGTACATGAAATATGTTCATCCGTTCATTTTCTCATTGTGTACTATTATCCCTCTCGGCCCGGATGCCGTATTACGAAAAGGAACTGGAACTCTGTGCGAGATGTTACTCATGGTGCAGGCTTACCAGAAAGAGATTGTCCTGCCCAATAAACACGTTTCTCCCAAAGAAGCTTTTTGGGATGGGCATTTACTGGAGTCGGAAACATACGTCGGCGGTCACGTCGAGAGTATCGAAGCCGGAGTTTTTCGAGCAGATATCCCTGTCAACTTTGCTGTTGATACTACTGCTATCGACGAGCTTCTGGAAGATTTGGACGCTGCCTTGAAATTCAGTATCACGGTCGAAGAGAAGAAATCGCTGGACGACGTGACGAATTATGAAGAAGTGAAGCAGCAAATCACAGATCGACTGAATAGTTTAAAGCAGACAGCGAATCGAAGCGAGCGGCCTTTGATTTACCATTTGGACGTCGCCTCTATGTATCCTAATATCATGACCACAAATCGGTTACAACCTGATTCCATGATTGAGGAAGCAGATTGTGCGGCATGCGATTTCAACAGACCTGGAAAGACTTGTGATAGGAGAATGCCTTGGGCTTGGAGAGGAGAGTATCTTCCTGCCAAACGAGACGAATACAACATGATCAAAGCCTCTCTCGAGAATGAAAGATTTCCTGGAAAGTGGCCGAATAGCCCACCTCGTACATTTCAAGATCTGAGTTATGAGGAGCAATCCACTTTGGTGCGGAAGCGACTCCAGATTTACAGTCAGAAGATTTATCACAAAATCCATGAGTCTAAAACGATTGAGCGGGAAGCTATCATTTGTCAGCGAGAGAACCCTTTTTATATCGATACGGTCAAAGATTTCAGAGATCGCCGGTACGATTACAAAGGGAAGCAAAAAGTTTGGAAAGGCAAGACTGAAGCACTCAAAGCGGCGGGTGCTTCTGCTGCTGAAATTGAAAGTGGAAAGAAAATGATTGTTCTTTTCGACTCGCTACAACTCGCCCATAAGGTCATTTTGAACTCTTTCTATGGTTACGTGATGAGAAAAGGTTCTCGTTGGTATTCTATGGAAATGGCTGGTGTTACCTGTCTCACTGGTGCACATATCATTCAAATGGCTCGACAGCTTGTGGAACGAATTGGACGACCCCTCGAACTTGACACCGATGGTATTTGGTGTATGTTACCTGCCACCTTTCCAGAAAACTATGGGTTCACACTGAAGAATGGCAAAAAACTCGCCATTTCATACCCTTGCGTCATGTTGAATCATCTAGTCCATGCCAAGTTTACGAATCACCAGTACCAAACACTTGTTGATCCGAAAACGTTCAAATATGAGACGCATAGCGACAATTCGATTTTCTTTGAAGTTGATGGGCCATACAGAGCTATGATTCTGCCTACTTCGAAGGAGGAAGACAAGAATTTAAAGAAACGTTACGCTGTTTTTAACGATGATGGGAGTCTGGCTGAACTAAAGGGTTTCGAAGTCAAGCGAAGAGGAGAGTTGAAGTTGATCAAGATATTCCAACAGCAGATTTTCAAGTTCTTCTTAGAAGGGACGACGTTGACGGAGACGTACACTGCCGTGGCGAAAGTCGCGAATCAATGGTTGGATGTTCTTCACTCGAAGGGGGAGACTCTTGCTGATGAAGAGTTGATTGATCTTATTTGCGAGAACAGAAGTATGTCAAAAACACTGGAAGAATATGGGTCCCAAAAATCCACATCGATCACGACTGCCAAGCGCCTAGCAGACTTTCTTGGAGAACAGATGGTCAAAGATAAGGGCTTGAACTGCAAGTATATCATTTGCTCAAGGCCGAAGAACGCTCCTGTCACTGAGCGCGCTATTCCTGTCGCCATTTTCTCTGCTGAGACTGCGGTCAAACGATATTTCTTGCGAAAATGGTTGAAGGAAGATCCCACGAATATGGATCCTCGGGCTCTCCTTGACTGGGATTATTATCTCGAACGTCTTGGCTCTGTCATCCAGAAATTGATAACAATCCCGGCTGCGCTACAAAAAGTCCGAAATCCTGTTCCAAGAGTGGCGCATCCAGAATGGCTTCAGAGGAGGATTAATGTCAAGGACGACAAATTGAAGCAGAAGAAGATGACAGATCTGTTCAAAACGGCGCCTCTAGAGGAAATCAACAATCTGCAGGATCCTCGTATGGGAGATATGGAGGACTTTGGCAATAAGCTCCTGAAACCCAAAGCTATCGGAGCTGCTCTTTCACAAGCGACACAGGCAACACAGAAGACACAGAAGCGAAAATCACCAGAACCTGCCGTCGCAGTGTCCACAAATCCATATGCTGCTTTACCAGAGAAGATGCCATCTCCGACCGAGGATTATGAAGGTTTCCTCGAGTATCAGAAGCAGAAATGGAAAATCCAAAAGCAGGCACGTATCCGTCGACGACATTTGTTTGGTGAATCACGGATTGGTGCTCAGAACAATATTGGTGAAACTTTCCGAAACCAGGCAGAGATTACTTTCAAGAGTACATGGCAAGTTCTGCAGCTGCGGGGAACGACTAGTCCTGGTGTTGTCCTGGCATTCGTGCTTATTGATTCGAAAATCCACCAGCTGAAGATTAATGTACCCAGACAGGTCTTCTTGAATTTGAAGGGAAGAGAATTGCCTGATATTGAGGTTGATGGCTGTGAGGCTCAAAAGGTCACTCATACATTGCCAAATGGACATCCATCGGTGCATCTTTTCAAACTCACCATGCCGGAAGATGTTTATGTCAATGATGCTCCGAAGCTTTCTCTACTTTTCAACCATCCAAGTGTGGAAGGTGTCTATGAGAAGCAGGTGCCATTGAGTATTCGGGCAGTCCTGCAATTGGGAAGTCTTTGCACTTTCGATGAAACCCAACAGGGTGTCCTTGGTAAAGGTCTCGAATCTGGATTCGACCTTTCAGGCTTGCGTCGCGCTACTGCCAAACAGCCATACCTCTCTCAGTCACCATTGGCATATCTTTACCTCTATCACGTCGTTGCCGGAGACCGACAAGTCTTTGCTCTATTCTCGACAGCCAAGGAGCTAGCACATGTCGTAATTCTACAAAAATCAAAAGATTCAGCACAGGACCTACCGAATATTGCAAAGATCTATGCTGATCTGAGGGCTCGGCGAGAGGAAGAAGCAAATGGTGCTGAATGGCAGACTTGCTTTGAGTATCAGGAAAAGCTACAATTCAAGACCAATCAGGTCACGACCAGACGGAAAGCCCTTCTTGAGATTGGAGACTTGGTCAAGAAGATGCGAAATGATGAGTCGAAACCTTTAATGCTTATCATTCAATCACCGCAACGACGCATGCTTGTCCATGATGTCCCCATCTTGGCCGAGTTTCCGGTCATGCCACTCAAGTATGAGACCACCGACAGCCATTTACCGCCTCTCGGATGGCAAGCATTCGTTGCAAAACGTCTGGTTAGCCATTATCTAAGTCTTGGCCACTGGATTATGCATCTTACTTCTCTTGCCAGATATGGAGATGTACCACTTTGCAATCTTGAGCGGGATGATCCAAGATTCTTGATTGATATTGCATATGCCCGACGCTTACAGAAGAATAATGTCGTGTTATGGTGGTCAGGTGGACCGAGACCAGATCATGCTGGGTATGAGCAAGACGATGTTCTTGGACCGCTGGAGACGGTCCAAATGCCTTCGGTCAATAATCCTGGTACATACCCATCTGTATGTATTGAGATTGATGTTCGGAATTTGGCTATCAATACCATTCTTACATCGTCACTCATCAACGAACTCGAAGGTAGCGACTCAGTATCATTCAATCCTGCAGCACCTTCAGATGATTCGCCTAGCGATGGCACAAATGTTCTATACTCCGACAATGCATTTGCGACTGCTGGTGTGACTGTTCTGAGAGAGATGGTCAAGGCTTGGTGGGCTGAAGCTTGTAAAGGGAGCAGTATGGCTGATATCATGGTCCAACATCTTGTTCGTTGGGTTGAGAATCCTGACTCTTTCCTCTATGATCGCTCCTTGCATTACTATGTTCAGATGATGTCGAGGAAAGCTTTCCAGCAACTCATGACTGATTTCCGACGTGTTGGATCTCATGTCGTGTTCGCCAACGCAAATCGACTGCTCCTCCAAACCACGAAGTCGGAGGTTGGAAATGCATATGCTTACAGCCAATATATTCTCAAGTCCATCAAGGCGAAGCCGCTCTTTCATTTCCTCGATCTGGAGATTAAAGAGTACTGGGATTACCTCGTCTGGTACGACGAATTCAATTATGGTGGGAAAGCCTGTACTGAGGTTGTGGAAGCCGAGAATCAGACTCTTGATTGTATTATGCATTGGCAGCTGAGCAAGTTCTTACCCGCTCCATTACAGCCTATCTTCCACGATTGGGTCGTCGAGTTCGTGGAGACTATGCATAAACTCAAACGCCCTCGTGCCATTGAGGGTGTAGAGTCCACTCCACGAGCGACTCAAATACCGGTTCAGGCGCTTGGAGATGATAAAGCGGATAAGATAATCCTTGGAAAGGAATTTGAGAAGCCCCTCAAACGTCAAATTGCTGGCTTGATCCGTCGCCAGAAAGATGAAATGCTGCATCCAGAATTAGCATCCGATTACAGCTTCCCAGTCCTTCCAGGCTCTCATCTCAAACTTTCCAACCCGGCTCTCCAACTCGTCAAATCCCTAATGCAAGTCCTCTCCCTCGACAAAAACATCACAATGGAAGCCCGTCTCCTCCGCAAAGAACTTCTCTCTCTCTTCGACGTCCGCGAATTCTCCAACGAAGCCCGCTTTGAGAACCCATCCGAGAGTCTCCGTCTACAACAAGTTATATGTGACAACTGCACCGTAGCGCGCGATCTCGATTTCTGCCGCGACGAAGACCTGACTCCGGACCCTACAACCCCGGACGTCATCAGGCCGTGGAAATGCGCGTTTTGCGAAAACGAGTACACGCGCTTAGAAATTGAGGAACGGCTTATCGGCCTCGTTAATTCTGTCGTCAGCGAGTGGAATGGACAGGACTTAAAGTGTGCTAAGTGTAATGGAGTGAGGGTAAATGATTTCATGGAACATTGTGCATGTAGTGGGGAGTGGAAGGAGACTGTTGATAAGGGGGTGATGGTTAGGAAATTGAGGGTTTTTGAGAGAGTTGCTGCGGCTTATGGGTTGAGGATGCTAGGGGTGGTTGTTAGGGAGGTTTTGGAGGGGATTTGAGTCTTGTGGCGTGGTATTGGAAGCAGACAGGGATGGGTGCATAACTGGTGTTTGAAATTTGGGATTGGGTCGTTGGGTAAGAGCATTGGGATGGAGTTTCGGGTATATAGCTATCATAGAGCTTAATGAAGATCTGAAATATAGTTGACTGTTCTGCTTGATATTGTGCTTGTACCAGGGACTCGATCGCTGTTTTATTACATTGCACATAGCGATGCACGTGTAATACCTTAGGTTCTCCTCAAAAAGCTCAACAATTATTGATCTGATGGTTCGAGGTATAGGGATTCTAGTTATAACTAGCAGCTTTGGTATATAGTTATACTAGCCAGTTAAGGCTTGATAAAGATTTGAAGGCTATCTGTTTTTCTTGATATTATCCTTGTATTAGGGGGCCGATCAGATGTTTCGGTAATATCAGAAATATATCACACGAAACTGCTACCAAATGTCCTAGTCTTCAAAAAATCTCGTTCCTAAGAACGTTAATGAGAATTTCGAAAATTTAAAACTTAAATTGAAATATATTTCTTTATACTAAGATAATAGTACGTCTCCTGACTACAAGCGGCAGCGAAGTGGACGGGAGAAGTAAGTGTGAAATTAGAAGTATGGTAAGTAAGGTATACTTTATTTTGGCGTGGAATATATGTAATTTAAAGAATAGGTTTTGTTAGAGGGTTGAGTTAGGTACAGATAGATAGGTAGGGTACTAGGAGAATTGAAATGTGGTATTAGGTTTTTTTCTTTTTTAGGAGTTTCGAGTAGCAAGAGCTTTGTATAGACTTAGATACTTCGTGTTTGAGTAATATACAACTCTAGTACTACAATAGGAACTTTATTATTGTGAAAATGAAATCAACGTTTCTCTATTGCTTATTTCTGCTTCTACTCCAACGTATTTCATTCTGTTGCTGCAATTTTCGAGCTCATCTCCCATTTTACCTAGTTCTTATATATAGCGGGGTAAACGCTGACTAAACCTTTACCCCTCCCCCACTTCCGTATACCCCACCACAGTCCCAACTTCAGCACTCAATTTCCCCTTCAATGGCGCAATAACGTCTCTTTTCTCCAGAAAAGCTCTTCTGCTTTAAACATCCCCTTTTCCCAACACCTCTCTTTTCCCCAACATTATCTACACAAACCCTCATACCAAAATGTCTGACAATAATATCCTTATAATTGGCGCCACAGGATGGATAGGCACTTACATAACTGCTCAAATTTTACTTGCTAAAGAGAATTTCGGCACAATTTCGATCTTTACCTCAACATCTACTCTAGAGAGGAAAAAAGATGTGATAGATGATTTGAAGAGGCAGGGCGTGGAAATCATTGTGGGAGATATTCTGAACTTAGAGGATGTTAGGAGGGCATTTGAAGGTAATTCTTTTCTGTCTCTTCCATTTGTCCTCGCAGCATAAATGAATATATACCTCTATATACTCAGAAAAATGCCATCCACAGTGAAGTATACTAATAACCCATACTAGGGAAAAACACAATTATCTCCTCCCTCGGGCGCTCCATGATCTCAACCCAAATCTCCTGGCTCCCTCTCCTCTCCTCCTCCCCTTCCATCAAAAGATTCCTCCCCTCCGAATACGGCACCGATATAGAGTACGCCCCTTCTTCAGCCAACGAGCCGCCCCATCAGCAAAAACTCGCTGTTCGGGCTGCTCTAGCTAAAGCCAATCCCCAAAACCATACATATACATATATCGTCACCGGGCCATTCGCATACGGATACCTAGCTAAGAACAGCAGGGAGGAAATAGGGAGTTTTGACGTACTGGGAAAGAAAGCTAGTGTGATAGGTGACGGAAAAGGGAGAATAAGTCTTACTACAGAAGACGACGTAGGTCGTTTCGTAGTAGCCGCACTTCTGCACCCCGAAGCAGGCAAGAACTCTGCACTGAAACTTAATTCCTTCACTACAACGCCTCTATCCATAGTCCAAGAGTTCGAGAAGCAGACTGGTGATAAGTGGGATTTAAGATACGTCAGTCTAGAGAGTGTGAAAGAGGGAGAGAGGAAAGCTTATGAGGAGGGTGTACCGTGGGCAACGGGATACACATTAAGGAGGATTTGGGCGGAGGGAGGAACGCTGTATGAAGAGAGGGATAATGGGAAAATTGGGGCGGAGGGGACGGATACGTTGGAGTTGGCTGTGGGTGTGGAGATTGGGAAACAGAGGAGGTGATGCTGGGAGTTGCAGGGGAATGTGGGAGTATAAGTGGTATGGAGGTAATAAGTTTGAGTAAAAGACACTTCATTCCTGATATGAATTCGATGGCTATTTGCAAAATCGATTTCATTATCATAATCGTGAGAATTTTGACCCATATTGCAATAATTTGAGAGATATAAGATTTAGTGCAGGAGGATCGTAGTAGTTATGTACTGGGTGCAAGCATCATATGTTATCTCCGCCAGGCATTCTGGGGGGCGATGATATAAACAGTCTAAAAGCAGATTCCCAACATGAAATAAATTGTGCATCTAGTCCTATCTCGTAAGGGGTATCTCCAAAATTCAAAAAACCATCAGACAATTCAAGTACCCATTACTTCTCCTCAAGTTTCCTCGTCACAAACCTCTTCATAGTTCCCGCCTCTTCTCTCTCAAAATATGCCTCCAACAACTTCTTCTCTACAACCATTTTACCCTCCCCAACACTATCTAGATACCTCACAACCCACGCAACAGGCCAATTAACAAGATGCCACCTAAAAGTGCCAACACTGGGATGCAGAAAAATGGGAATCGTGCGGATAATGTTCTGACAGTATATAGCAGGATCAGCTCGCTCAGGGAGTACTATGTCTGGAGGAACAATCTCGACTAGGGTTTTGTATAGAATGAGACGGAGTGTCCAATGTATAGCTAGGAGATGTGTGTTTAATAGGTCGGGGATGGAGATATACTCCATGTTTGAGAGCTCGGGAAGGTGGAAATCATGTGGTAATGGTTTGGATTGATACCATTTTGTAAGGCGGGCATCGAAGGACCAGCATGATTTGATGAGTTCTTGAAGAAGACCTTGTTTTTGTGGGGAACATGCTGATTTCATAATGTCGAGATCTTCAAGGAGGGTAGGTATGTCAACTAGGATGTCGATTAATCTGTCTTTTGGGGTCTTGGGGTGGAGTTGCCAGGGTATGGTTTTCCATTCCTTGGAGCTGAGGATTATGCGTTTTCTTTTTACTAGAGCTGCGGATGCCTGCTGTTATATTAGTTCTGAGATGAAGAAAGTGAAATCATTGAGGTGCATGAAAATTCTTCTTACCAAAGCAAGCCTCCCGTCAACGAACAATCGATGTGCATACCCATCCCTGAAGTCTTCAGGTTGGCGTGAAGTAATCAGCGCCAAGTCTCCAGTACAATGTACCAACCAGCCTTTACCTTGATATATGACATCTTTGGTATCGGCTCCGTACATCGACTATCGATTCAAGCCAAATAAGCCCCCTTCTCGCACATGGGAATGGAAAGTACTCACCTCATATAAACTAAACAGCTTGCTTGCCAACAACAACGAATTACTTCCCTCCTTCCTCTTATCCCCCAACAGCCCAGCCATCCTCTCCAACGCAGACACATAACTCCTTACTCCTTCCTCACTCATCCATTTCTCCCCTGTTTTCCTTCCTATAGTCCCAAACGCCAAAGCCAAAAAAGCGTTTTTAAGAACAGGGCATCCAGGATAAAGATCCTGTACTGTGGCTGTCCAGCCACCTAGTTCAATCCTATCATATCTCTTAGATAGAGATGGAGAATGAGCTGTCGGGAGATATATTTCCCAGTACAGAGATGCATATTTCTCTATACGTGCTGATTGGAGTAGCGAATCAGGGAGTACAACGCCTAAGATCTTTGATCTCGGAGTAAGTGTTTTCTTTGGTTCCGAGGGAACGTTTGGAAGTATCTCTTGTTGGGTAGTATGAACGAAGATTCGTTGGCGGGCGTAGCCAAGACATTTGAGTCCTGCTTTTATGCATTGGCTGCAGCTTGGACGGAGAGTATCACACTATGTTCATTAGCTCTAATCACCCCAATTTCCTTTCTCACCACGAGAGTAAATACTAACGCCTTTCTTCCGATTGCGACATGTAATGCAAGCTTTAGATCGTCCAGGTACACCGACCATTTCTTCAGTTGACAAAAATCTGCGAGGGCGCGAAATGTTCCTGTATTAGGAGATTTGGTTCTTGGAAACATGATATAGATTCATAAGGCTGATACTATCTACCCTGTTTGCATTAGGTAGCAAGGTTAGCAAACCAACGCACGTAAGTAAGCACGAGGAATTACCGACTGCGAAGCTCATACTCCATAAGGTGGGTGGTGATCATCGAGCTGCAGTGTGTAAGCAGAGAAGCGACTTGGCGTTCTTACGGAGGCGTTCCTCAAATAGGATTCAATTCGCGCCCAGGGATTGGGAGGAACAAGCACTGCCGGATACAATGGTGCTCTGAAAGGTTTTCGGTGTTTGTTCGTGATATAGAATGCCAAGAAATGAGGTTTTGATATTGTGTTCCTGAATTCTTGGATAGGATTTCACCGAAGATCGCGCGGATGGCTTCAGCGGCAGACAACAGGAATTTGATGATGATTTCCTGTCAATTGTGATGCCAAGTAATGTAATTTCTTTCGTGTATATAAGATATGAGTTGCTGCCATGAAAGGAAGTATCATCATCTCGCTCAATAGAACATTCTCCCTTCAGATTTCCGTTAGAATCACTCTCCCACCAAAAAGAAAATGTTAACCTCCAAGACCCTTCAATATACTCTCCTATACGCTCTATCAATCCTCCCTCCAATTCAAGCCTGCGTCACAAAACCAAACCTCCCCGAAAATAACGGAACTTTCCCCTCCCTCATCTCTGGCACCGACGAACCCGCCGATCTAGCAACAACAGGCTATGTCCAAAACCATTTCGCACTGAACATCGTGAACCTGACTCAGAGTATCGATTTCTACACCAGAGTCTTTGGTTTCCGTCTCCTCTTCACATTTCTCGCCACAGAGAGATTCTCCATCTCTTATCTCGGACACAGCCATGGCGGGAAAAACGGAACAGCATATCAGACTGCCGCAGAACTGAATCGAAATAAGAATAACATGGAAGGATTACTAGAACTAAGTACTTATACGACAAACACTGTTGAAACTCTCCCCGCTGCAACGAAATCCCAAAACACATTCTCGCATCTCGGGATAGTGGTTCCTGACATCCATGCCACGCAGAAACGGATCGAAGAGCTAGGTGTCAAGATCATCAAGAGGACCGGCGAATTGCCTGCAGAAGATGCAATGGAGGCTTTGGCGAATGCGTATGGGTTTAACGGGATTTTGCAGACGAATCGGACGGAGGCGGATATCATTTTGGGGGTGTTGGCTGAGGCTGTACCGGGAGGAATTGATTTCTTGATTGTGCTTGATCCGGATGGAAATATGATTGAGATTCAGCCGCAAGAGTTGCCGCAGTTGCCGGTTTGAGGGGATGTGAAAGAATGATGGGGTTGAAGTCGGTGTTGAGATTTGGGCTGTGAGTCGGAGGTATTGTTTGACTTTTGGAGATTGGAATGTAATATCGGGAGAATACTGAGAAATATTTAGATGGCATAGTGGAGAATAAGACTGCATTTTTATTGTACCCCAAGAATTGTATTTCTTCGTTGGTGGCTCATGTAATCTATTTGCCACATACATAGCGTCTGTCTGAGTTCTCTACCTTGTCTCATCGTCATTGGATTCGCCGTATGAATCACGGCTTCAACATAGATTTGGCGAAGGCTTTCGAAGATTGTTGGTACCCTTAGGCGATCACCATTTTGAGTCCCGTTGCCTATAGACCACTATTACATTGTGTTTGACTCTGCTGAAATTGGAATCGGTCGTATTCTGACTCAAAAAAAGGGTGTTGAGATAACAGGAATTCCCATGTCGAATTAGGTGAGACCCTTCCCAGCTCTTACCTACTCCAAACCTTTAGCAGATTCAACCCAGTTATACCAGTCCACATCGCTGCCCATATCCATATTGATATCAAGTGCATTCGCATCCACATTAGCGAATGCATCCCCTGAAAGATTAGGATCAGCCCAAAGCCACGAGCTGTAACCAAGTGAATTTAGTGGGACAGTAGGGTCGGGGCTGAATGAATCTGCTTGGGTCAAATGGCTATAATTGTTTGCAATTATCGATGCCGTCGGTCCAGAAGAAGACTGATTGGGTGTAGTTTGGATTGTCTGAGGATAGTTGGAACTGAGATAGGCTGGATCGAAGCGGATATTGTCTGAAGCATTTGTTTCATAAGCAGGAACGGTGGTCATGTTTGATTGGGAGGTGTTCGTCCACTGTGATGAAGCATCCTGAGGGGCCTGTACATGATCCTGTGTGACAATCTGAGATTGGTCTGTCGGGAATAATAGCTGTCGCCATCGCTGATGAAAAAGTTCAACGGCATCTGATCCAGCCGGAAATGGTCCTGGACTTCCTGGAGCGGGAATCTTTTGGTCCTCCAGAACTAGCTGTTCAGCAGCCCGTGGATCCCTTCTCAGCCTCATTATTTCGGATTCGCGATGCTTCCTTGCCTTGCTCGTGAGTTTCTTTAGTGGGACCCAAAACCTCAAGTTTTTGTCCGTTTGGGATTGTGCCGGTATCAGCCATTCGCTGTGAAGTGCCACCCAAGCCCTCTCAATGATGGGAGACCATGGGCGCCTAGAGATTTCGAGAAGCAAATATATAATGGCGTGCCAATGAGTATAAGTTTGATAAACCCAACGCCATTGCCGGCAAGCTGGATTTGCATTAAGAGCATGATTGTACTCGGCGTTCTCGATTGCAGCAATAAGCAAGTTTGTCTTGACGTGCTCGGAGAAATTTTCGTTCGATGAGGAGAAGAGAACAGGTAGATAGACAAGGAGGGTCATCTTAGCCATGACGAGTCGTGCGATCACAATTTGAACCCATATCATGATGCTATCTGAATCGGTCGAGTACTGAAGATAGCCCTTCTCAAGTTTCTCGTAGATCTCGTTGAGAAGACGGCCTTGCTCCTCCATGTTAGGTGCGCCATCCTTCGAACTCTGGATAACCATGCGCTTCATGACCTCTCCCATCTCGCATGTGATGATGAAAAAGGTCATGTCAGTTATGCCCTCACGACTTATTGGCATCTGGGTTGTCTCGGGATTGAGATCATCTTCATTGATGTTCAATGGCATTTTGGTATCGAAGCTTCCTGGTGCAATGGTTAATTCTGTTCCTTGATCCTCAGATGCCCTCATATCAAGCATCTGGAGTCCCCACCACACTCTTCGGCGCATCTCCACCTCATACGGGCTTAAGTGCTTGAAATTAGCCCCATCCCGCTGTAAGCCAAGTGCTTGACCCATTCTAATAACAAGCCCCGTCATCATCCAGACATATCTTGGACTATCGTGGAGTCGAACAAGTGTGAGAAATATCGTGAAAGATTGTACAACGACTAGGTCTGGGACATTGAGGAAGTCAGCCTTGGCAAGTGAATATTCGAACCCAAGACGATATTTGAGACTGAGCTCTGCTTTGGCCACACCAAAATTCATTACAATCTATACGGCACAGTCAGTAAGATATATGATGTCATGCAGACTAAAACTGGGAGTAAATTTTTGTGGCTTCTTACATCTTCGTCCTCTGTGGAGGCTACTGCTGCATAATATATGGAAAACATCAATGCCTCATTTGCTGGGGTCAAGTTTGACATATTTCCCCGTGCATCCCGAATCATCTTCTTGATAGATGGCATATAAACCATATGGGTAAGTGAATTGATATTCTCTGAAAACATGTCGAGTAGAAACGGAATCTGAGATGGTAGTGGGTGTAACTCCCGAACATCGGGAGCGTAAGGGTTCAGATTATGTTGAAACAGGAAGGCATGCCGTTCTGAAGGTGTCCGTTCAAATTCGTGGGTAGAAGATGACTTTCCTGGTGAGGGTTCGTCCTCAGAGGTATCAGAATCGCTGTCTCCAAGCTCTTGACTCTCCTTCTTCAGTCCGTCCAACTCATCGTTCACACGTGACCAAAACCCGCTGCTCACATATCGACTCCGGTTTGAGTCTTGAAGTACCATTCGACCAAAGTGTTTTTGGACATTGTTCTCATTGACAGGAGGGGATGCTTCTCGTTGCTGGTCCATTTCTCGACCGTGCCCAGAGCCGGCGGGTGAGCCTACTCCGGAAGAACCAGCTGCTGAATTCGCTGCATTTGCTTGTTCCAACTGGCTACTCAGCTCTTTGACTAAGCTTTCAAGGTTCCGTAGTCTCTCCATAACTTGTTTTGCGGCAGGTTCAGGGTCTTTGGCAGTCTGCATATCTGCTGCATTGTTGGCAACTCGCTCTAGACGGCGAGCCCATCTTGGAGGTCGATCCTTAGGCGGAAGAACACATGCAATACCGGCTCGACGGCAATTAGAACATGGTGAAAGCTTATCGCAGCGAACTTTTCGGGTCCGGCAGACTACACAGCTGCGTGATTTCGTCGCGTTTTTCTCGGCCTGAGAGGCCGAAGCAGCGACGGCGCTTGGAGAAGAGGTCTCCGATATCTTGACAGATGGTATTTGAGACATGATGAACAAGACTATTGATACATTGCGATGTGGCCACAGATCTTAGAATGCACTTATTGTCAAAGACGAGCAGGCAGCCTGTTTGATGACAGCTCCAAGACGTAAGATGTTGGAGTTCAACTAGAGTAAGCTAAGCGAATTCCTTCACGACAAGCACCCATGATAGGTAGCCAATTATCATTTATTCAGCAGGTCATTAGTATCAGAGAAGACTATCGAAACTTTTTAACACACATAACCGCATTTCCACGTCTTCACTTCGATGATGAAGGGACCGGCGATTAGAGCATTATCAATTACCTTATAGCTTGAGCCACGGCCGAACAACCTGAACTTCCACCTGATTTTTGTTTTCACAGGACGCGAAAAAAGAGCGAAGTGTGGCGGTGCAATCTGTCAGCTCTGGCCCCACTCACAGGCTAGAAATAATGAATATTATTCGAAAATGAAGGCATTATCTTGCAAGTTTGACATTGTTCCGAGTCATTTGTAATTTGTACGAGAAATAATTGCAAATTCGTTAGCTAAGGAAACCATTCACAGTTGGCTTGTTCCCCTAACTCATCGGCGAAACAATTCGAAAACGAAACCAACCCCCCTCCACCGTCAGTACTTTGCACCCGTATTACACCACCTGAGAGCTGTCACAACTTCTCCTTGTTCCGACATTTCACTCCGTAGTCCAATACCCACTCAATCTATATCCAAGCATTTTACCAGCTGCAGTTGCCAAACTGGCAAGTAGCATCCAAACGAACAACTCATAAGTCGTGACAAGCATGATTGAGTTGAATAGCAAAGAACCTCCCGCATAGTATATGGCCCAACAGAACTGCACAATCCAATGTTTATCACCGCCCTGAATGTTTTGAGACGGCTTAGCTGGCGAGTTGCCAGGACGCTTATTCCTGTTCGGAACCCCATTGTCTCCGGAGTCGGAATCTTGTGATATCATGATTGTCGAGTCGCCGATCTTTGGAGCTGACCCTCTTCCTGCCTCAGTGTCTCTATTCATAGCGACTGGAGCGTTTGAAGAGTCTTGCGGCTTTTTTGCAGGGAAAATTTTCCCGAAAGCGACTTCCACCGCTGCTGGGAGGAGGCCAACAACATACCAAAGGACAATAAAGGCTGGTACTGGACATCCCAATGATGACCGCTTGGAGTATATTTCCATCACCGCCAAACATCCGTATGATAACAGGAAGAAGACGATGAGAAGTAGAAGTACCACCTTCGATTGCCACTTGCGCTTGAATGTTTTTCCATAATCCGCCATGTCGTCGACAACTTGGGGATTCAGTCCAACTGCTCTCACGAAGATCTCAGTTGCCCAGCCGCTCTCCTTTCGGATAGAAAGATCTCTTCGTTCCGGCCATGCGATATCTTTCAACGTCAGGGGTAGCAAGCCCATCACGAAACTCATGGCTGCGTATTGCTGTTTTCGAGTTTCGGCTGCAGCTCTCATGATGCAGTCCGCAAACCACCAGCATGCCATATTGTCTACCCATGCTGGACCACTGCCAGGACCAGGCCCGCTGGTGAGATTTGGCCACTGGCGGAACCAAGGACTGAAGGGTTTTCCTTTGTCACCCCCTTCTTTTTCTTTGCAGTAGAAATCCTCGCTCTCAGAGACAACGAAGATGAGAAAATATGCCGTTATAATAACGAGACTGAGTGACAGAGTGTGAGTCATACTGGTATTAGATGATTAGAATGAATGCTGATATTTGTAGCAATAAAAGGGTTGTTTTAACAACAGAAGAGAGAAGCTCTTTGAATTCCAAAAGAACAGCGAGACTTTTTAATATGTATAGAAAAGATATATCCCAAAAACGGCCCCCAAGTGACACAGAATCACCCCTGTCCGGTTTTTCCAATTTTGGAGCGTGCCATACGGTTGTAATATCGTTTGTAATGCACACCAGGATCCTGAGCACAACATGGCTTCGTTTGTCTCATTTTATTGGTGCCCTTCAAGCTCCTTGAGTCTTGTCAGTTTGAGGTTGGGAAATAGTCGTGAAAAATACCCGCTGGTGGTATGCACACGACCCCAGTCAGCCGTATGAAAATCATACCTTGAACACCATTCCTATCATATCTGACATAGAGACTGACTGCTGTTCAAGATACAATTGCTGGAGGGGCTGAGGTCCGTAAGCATATATTGGTGGGAAATGAATGGAGGTGAGTGTAAGTTTTAGTCTGGAAGAGAGTTGAAGCTCAACTTCAAACAAGCTGACCAAATCCTTCGCTATGTCGATGCATGTTGATATCTTTCGTCACATGTTGGGCTGACGATTTATGTCTGACTTGTGTCGGACAGCAGCTTGAAAGGACCTGAGAAATACGTCGCAATTCCTTATGTCACATTGCTTTGATGGTAGGTTTATCAGTTGACTTTATGACTTGACACGGGTGAACTTTCAGCCGATACATTGCTGACAGATGCTGTTTTTGTCGGGCGCGAGAAAAGTGCGAGATGTGGCGGTGCAGCTCGCCAACATTCGGTACATCACGATGATCCGGAGAACCTCTTTTATTTGAGCTTTAAGTTCATCTCATAAGTGTAGGCTGCGAAAAGCCACCGAGATTGTGGAGCAAAATTAGTAGATGGAGACATTGAGGATAAAAACGTTCGTGGTATCCCCTTTTTTATCGAAAACTTCATTCACATCATCATCGTCATCTTACATCCTGTCTCGAAGCAAATAGTCTTGAAATATCAACTACCTCCGATTTACCGACGATTCTAAAATCGATCGATACTTTTTAAATTGAACACATCAAGCATATCATAAGAAATAAGCCAGCAACATGAACAACAGCTCCAAAACAATCGCGTTCTTCGGAGCAAGTGGTGGAGTTGGGCTCACAACTTTGAAACTCTCACTCGCCGCTGGCCACAAATGCATAGCCCTATGTCGTGAGCCCTCAAAACTCACAGCCATATTCCCAAACGACAAGGCTCCAAATCTCAAGATCGTCAAAGGAAACGCCCATGATCTAGATGCAGTATCACAATGTCTCCAGGCCTCAGAGGGAAAGATGGTCGATATGGTTATCTCTACCATCGGCGGGAGACCTACGACCTCGTACATGGGCCTGGTAGTAACATTCGAGGAGCCAGAAGTATGTCAGAAAGGCGCAAATACTCTGCTCGGAGCGTTGAAGCAACTGCGAAGGAAAGGCGTGAGCGGGAATCCACATATCGTTGCTTGCAGTGCTACAGGACATTCCCAGTTTGGACGCGATTTGCCTTTGCTCATGGTTCCTATTTATGCCTGCTTTAAGACACCTCATATCGATAAAAAAGTCATGGAAGACATGTTGATTGAAAGCGGAGAAGCTTTTACGATTATCAGGGCGAGCTTTTTTGTGGGCGAAGCATCGGAGCATGCAATTCGTGTTGGGATCGTGGATCCGAAAACTGGGGAGGGGAATGGAGCTGTGATTGGGTATACAATTTCGAGAGAGGACGTAGGGAGGTGGATCGCAGAGAATTTGGTGCTAAAGAGGGAGGAGAAATATGATAACAAATTTGCTGTTATTACTTATTGATAGAGGGGATGTGTACTTGGCTGGTTCATTAGAATGGCGTTTAGGTATATGGGTTGCATATGGGAGCTGATATTGATTTGGGAATTCCATATATGAGGATAGCGTTCTGTGTATGAATAATAATAGAGAAAATATCTTGTATACACCAACGTAATCGCTTCTGGTCTCTTTAAAGCGCTTTCAGCTTGCACTTCTCTGATTAGACCTCAAGTACATCCGTACAACAAGGTGGAGCAAGCCTCTTATCGATAAGGAACAGTTGACCTGAAAAGGAGGAGGACACAATCTCGGCATGTGCTAAAACTTTTGGCACTAGATTAGACTGTAGCTTATTAATAAGGATCACGAGTGCATAGAGCTCCCCTGGTGAGCAAAAACTAACCCTAGAAATGATTGCTGAAGTTAAATGAATTCGTGGTTCCTGAGATCCGCCTCCGCCTGCAGCCACATTCGCTTAGCTGGAAAAAGCGAAAGAATCCACTTCGCACAACAACACCACAATTTGACTAAAACACAACTATATATACAAATAACTCAATTCCTCTCATCCAATAAAACATCTTTGATGGTCCAACGGTCAAGATTTCCGCTTGTCAAGCAATTGGCAATCCGCGGGAGATCGGGGTTCGACTCCCCGTCAGAGAGATATCTTCAACCCCAAGTATAACTTGGACATTACTTTTTTGGCTGATTTCTGAGATTTTTTGGGGTTCTTTGAGGTACGCAATGTCTAATTAGAAGGAGTATGTTCGGAATTTATAGTGGGGTAAGTGGAAAGGATAGTGGGGAGCCGGTTGTGTTTGGAGGTACTTCAATTTTTGCAGCATACGAAACCACGTTTAAGATGGGAATTTTGGGCATGGTCATGTATCTAGGCATTGCAGTCTATCAATGTACCTACTCTTCAGATGGGCTTTAAA
Source organism: Filosporella fistucella (assembly GCA_030077755.1). Classification (NCBI taxonomy): domain Eukaryota; kingdom Fungi; phylum Ascomycota; class Leotiomycetes; order Helotiales; genus Filosporella; species Filosporella fistucella. The sequence continues at coordinate 1,944,922 of JAQJZZ010000004.1, forward strand.
TTCTGTAGTTAGTCTGCTCTTTAGTCACTCATATACAGAGCCTGTTTTCATTTCAGAAGATTCTTCTCGATTACTCCTTGCTATAATCTCTAAGCCGTAGCTATTAGTTTGGCTGTGAACATAGGCTACAGGCGTCTCCTCTGGATGCTACAGTGGGTGAAATAGGGGGTGGGGTTTAGCGAGGTGATACCTATTGCATTGCGGGCTTCGGAAACGTAACCTGATGACGTGTAGTAGACGACAGGAGTAGATGTTAGATCGATAGCAATTATCTAGTATATTTTAGCATAAGTAGAGGAGAAATTATTATTCGGCGCGCTCAAAAGGTGGCTCTTAGCATGAATGGTGTTGCCTGAAGGCTGAGATAGAGTTTGGTTTCGTAGATCTGTGTGTCTGTTTCAGGAGGATTGCAGAGATGGAGCTATAGGCTTTGCTACCAACGTCTAGTGCTACTTGACGAGAGAAACAGGCATAAAAACACCCTCCCTCGTAAAATATTAATAATTAAATCTACGCTGGAGGAGAAGGTGCTATTCTCTCCTAATAATGGGCCTGTGCAGCAGATACTGTAAAGTGGCTTGCTCGGGATTCTCTGTGTTATGCTTGATGAGAACCTGGGCATATCTAGTTCTAGGTAGGAGCATATTATGCTAGTTAGACGAGAGACAAGATCGTGACATAAGCAGATACATGGCTTCTGGAGGAATATTTGCAACATATGAAGTTAAATGGCGGCGAGCAATATATGGCTGTGCTGTATTTATACTTCAGACACAAGAGATCATGAGCAATAACATGCTAAATGATGTATACTCCACTAACGTCGATCAAATACCCCTTGATTCAAGGCAACGATGGTTTTCATCATTTACTTCCATTCTCGGGTTGTAATTGCTAGGTAGACACAAGGACATAGATTTAGCTGGCAACCAGATGTGCTATTCTGAGATACACGCAAGGAGGGCTAGGAGGACTCGCTTTTCAAAACAAAGTTGCCACTTGCCAATAATATGGGACTTTTGACACATGATAGATGACTTGACCAGGTCCTCTCATAGGTACCTGATAATTCAACTACCCAGAATGTGGCAAAGTCACGTGCAGTACTCCAAACTAGCGTGGAATCGGATCGCGTCTCCTCGCGAAATTTTGAGAAAGCTTCAAGCGGCGGTACAATTCAGGGCAAGCTTAACAACTCCTCGAAAACACCTCAGACACGATCTTTCACGATACCCTCTAGTTACTTGAAGCTTTGCGACTGAATTTCCACTGTTGTTTGAAATTGAGAATCTGCGAAGATGTCGTTCGGTGGCCAGACTCCCACGATTATTGTGCTGAAAGAGGGTCAGTCAATAAACTTTCCATTTCTATGACTGGAACTGATAAAATTGTATTTCAGGCACAGATTCGTCTCAGGGAAAAGGCCAGATCCTATCCAACATCAACGCATGTTTAGCTGTTCAAGCTACGATACGAAGTACGTTGGGACCATATGGCGGTGATTTACTTTTGGTGGACGCGAATGGAAGACAAACGATCACAAATGATGGTGCAACTGTCATGAAGGTACATTTCCATTTCAGCATGCTGAAACTTCATATCTAACTTTAGAAAGCTTCTCGATATTGTACACCCAGCTGCACGAATCCTAACAGACATTGCGAGATCACAAGATGCGGAAGTTGGTGACGGAACAACATCAGTGGTTGTGTTGGCAGGAGAAATTTTGAAGGAAATAAAAGACCACGTCGAGCAAGGAGTCAGCTCGCAGACTATCATAAAGGGTCTGAGAAGAGCTTCAGCTATGGCTGTTAATAAAGTTCGGGAAATCGCTGTCAATACAAGTGAAGGCAATCAAAGAGAGACCTTGGTCAAATTAGCTGGAACTGCTATGAGTAGTAAATTGATCAAGAGAAATACTGGGTTCTTCACAAAGAGTAAGCAAACTTTATCTTTCTTAGCTGGGTGTACTAACAGGAACAGTGGTTGTGGATGCTGTCCTCTCCCTTGACCAAGACGACCTCAACGAGAAGCTCATTGGAGTAAAGAAAATTCCAGGTGGTTCCCTCACAGACTCACTCTTTGTAAATGGTGTTGCATTCAAGAAGACTTTCTCATATGCCGGTTTCGAGCAACAACCAAAGTCCTTCAAGAACCCAAAAATTGTCTGCCTAAATGTCGAACTCGAACTCAAATCTGAGAAAGACAACGCCGAAGTACGGGTTGAGCAAGTTTCTGAATACCAAGCTATCGTGGATGCAGAATGGCAGATTATTTACAACAAGATGGAGGCACTCTACAAGACTGGCGCAAAGGTCGTTCTCTCAAAGCTGCCGATTGGTGATTTGGCAACACAATATTTTGCAGACAGAGATATTTTCTGCGCTGGAAGAGTTGGCTCTGATGATCTCGACCGCGTCATTCAAGCGACTGGTGGCTCCATTCAATCTACCTGCTCCGATATCCACCCAGAGCATTTAGGAACATGTGGTGTTTTCGAGGAGCGTCAAATTGGAGGCGAGCGTTTCAACTTCTTCGAGGATTGTCCAGAAGCCAAGACCTGTACACTTGTTCTTCGTGGTGGTGCAGAGCAGTTTATTGCTGAGGTAGAGCGTTCTCTTCATGACGCTATCATGATCGTCAAGCGTGCTATCAAAAACAACACAATTGTCGCTGGTGGTGGTGCTTGTGAAATGGAAGTCTCCGCATATCTCCACAGATACGCAGACAAGAATGTCCCACACAAGCAACAGGCAATTATCAAGTCGTTTGCCAAGGCACTGGAGGTTATTCCACGCCAATTGTGTGACAATGCTGGCTTCGATGCCACTGATATCCTCAATAAGTTGCGTGTGGAGCACAGAAAGGGGAATATTTGGGCGGGTGTGGATTTCGATAATGAAGGTATTCGGGACAACCTCGAGGCATTCGTGTGGGAGCCAGCGTTGGTCAAGATTAACGCTATCCAAGCTGCGACAGAGGCTGGTTGTTTGATTTTGAGTGTTGATGAGACGATCAAGAACGAGGAGAGTGCAGCACCACAAGCACCACAGAGAGGTTTGCCTCCTGGAGCTGCACAGCGAGCACTGAGGGGACGAGGAAGAGGTATGCCTAGAAGATAGCGGGGCGACGAGTGAAATGGATGGAGTCAATGTGCGAAATGAATGAGATAAAATGTATGATATTATACATGAGTAACTGGGGTATAGAGAATTCAAGCCAGCTCGTAATTCACCCCCTTGCGACGAGCGTCTCTGCGAGGAACACCCCCTTCTTCTATACTCTATTTCTCAGATCCTGTCGTAGGCAATTCAACAGGGCTGACCTCCAATTCTACCGGAGTCTCTAAAGTGACTAGCTCATGTCGCATCTCTCCGCCTGCCATCTCGTACCTCCGACCCTCAGCCTCCATTTCTTTAGGCAGGCTCTTCTCGTCCTCCATTTCGTGCACCCCTATTACGTGCCCTGCCATCGCTTCTGGTGCATCGGAATCCATATTCCGTTTCCTTATAAGCTCATTTTCTAATTTACTTTTGCGTCGCTTGATTCGTACGAATAGGGCTGTAATTGTCCCAAGTATCAGACTCACAGCTATAGCTACCACAATTATAGCTATCAGTGCTGTATGGCTCAAGCCCGATTTCTTGGCTACTGGCGTCGCGGTAGATTGAATTGCTATTATCTGTTGTGGATTGTTCTCTTTAAACACACATTGCGAAACTGAGAAGTTCTTTCGCTCGTAATCTGCCACTATATACGCTTCTTGCAAAAATGTTCTTCCTAGTGTGTACAAAGTATCATTTGCGGTTCTTCTTAATGGAAAGTATCGCGTCGTGTTTACGTAGATGGGCCATGAGGCTTGTAGATCGAAGGCTTTGTAGGGTAGGACGATAGTAGTAGTCTGTCCGCCTGATATCTCGTTGCCAAGTGTGAAGGATACAGTGGGGTTCAGAGATGTGAGACGATCGTGGATGGTGTCGTTGATGAGATAGCGATCGGTTGATGGGTCATACTTTAGACCGAATGCGGATTCGAATATTGAACAAGAGGATGGTGGTAGCCACTAGTCCTGTCAGCATGTTCGCCGCCAGGTGCTGTTAGAAAGGCTTACAATTTCTGGCACGGTGCTATCTATCAAAGCCAATATTCCCGAAGTCAATGGCGAGACGTTTTCTTGTAAGGTATTGTTTGCTTGTACCGCCTGTAAAGCTACAGTCAAAGGTCTCGAGTCGTTCTCACTGAACGTAAAACTCATATTGTTGGCAGTAAATCGTGAAGCGTCATATCCACCAAACGTTAGGCTTCCAGTAGCCATTTTCATTCTGTATGATGCACCTGCTGTATACCCCCACGAGAGGCTCGGAATCATACTCTGGTTCCTCAATGTCCCTAGAAAGCTAGGGACAGGGTGGCTGAAATCGGTGAAATTCGTTGGTTTTGGTCCTATTCCAAAGACACCGAGGTAATAGCTTTGGCTCATCATTCCTGCCAAATGTTATTGCCAAAACATATCTGCAAATGTCGGGTTTCTTGCCTGCTATGACCTGGTTCGGTAATTCCACCCCTCCTGATCCAGGAAGCTGTAGTCCAACTTTGTCGAATCCATATCTGCCAACACCTGTATAATTCAATTCCGAGCCCAGTCCTAGATCATACCAGCTTTCATTTCTTAATCTCCAAGTCGATGACTGCGTTTCAGTTAGCATGTCCCTCATCATCTCCGGTAACCCCATCTCACAGCATTCATCTGGAATCCAGTACTAGTTTTGTCCTGGAATTGCATTATGCCTCTCAGGTCACTACATAGCTTTGCATCGCTTGCTTGGCATCCTTCCGGTGCTGGAAGCCATGTTTCCTGGCCTGTCGTCGAAATCAGGACGTTGAAGATCTGCTCTGGTGTTCCGACTCTAATCTGGAAGGTGGACCATGCGCCATCATTTCCTTGAAATCGTTGGCTAGATGCGAAGGATATTGGTGCTGGATCGGTGGTGCGGGGTATCAGCGCCATCGTCACATAGCTGACCGAGTTATAACTTTTGTCGCTCTCAGGGCTTCGCAAAGCTGACGATAGACAACTTGAAAAACTTTTTCTTTGGTGACCCAGCGTTCATCTCCTTTCAGGCATCATCAACGAGACGTGGAAGAAAACCCGCACTTGGTTCTTTCGCCCCCAGATGAAAGAATGGCTGCAGCCTTTTTGGACGAGCTCAGCCTCGCTATATAACATTCATTGGAATTTTAAGAGTGTTACAGCATATAAAAAGCATGCAATTTGCAGGATTCCCTGCGTTACGAGCGCTATACCCCTCGTGTATGTTTGTAAGGGGCGGGACTGGGGGTTCGCAAGCGTCACATATTAAGCGACAGGGGTAAATCAATTTGCGGGTAAGTAAGACTGCCTCTTTCCAGTACATTTCTTGATCAATAGATTATGTAGTTAATAATGTGTCCTGTAGGGGCTTTTGATTATGGTGATGCTTTGGTGCTGACCACGATCTTGAATGCGGCGTAGACACTCAGTTATGGCTGCCAAAGGATGAAATGAGAGTTGCTGACAGTAACACCAGCAGAGCTAATCACCGCATATCAGCTATGGCGTCCCAGATTTAGGATTCAACGGGGTCTATTCCTTCGCTCAACGATGACGCTACTTACATATCTCGTCTTGTTGAAGCTCGCTGTGGCGTTAGATCCACTTGTTGGTGAGTTTCGGATTTCATCGACACTACATCAGAAGCTTGGAGGCATTTTGAATAATATTTGATAGGTACATACAATGGCACTTTGTCGAAATACACATCGAAGTCAAGTAGTGGTGTCAACTTTCCTTCGCTGGCAAATTCTGAAATCACATCAAATACGACTGTACTGTCTCCGGCGACTACCAGTCAAGGAGACAATGGAGGGGTCATCGCAACTCATGTTTCGATTGTGGTTATTTCAGTCCCGTCTTCTATCAAGGCATTGAAATCGATCACTAATGGATTTGGTCTCAACTCAGCTGATTTAAAACGACCAGTGGATAGTGGTGTCCATTTACCTTCAATAATTTCAGGGGACAATACTGCCCCTTATCTATCACAAGTCATCACAGATTCACCTGTTACTACAACGCTTGAACCGTCTTCTAGTAACCTTGGAGCTGTAGGTTTCATAGTTCCGACAGATAGGGCCAATTCCTTAGTACCCATGCCGTCTGTCCAACCAGGTCCACCTATTATCTCGATAACCACCAGTTCTGAGAGCGCAGATGGCTATGGCACCCTCAGCAGGCCTACTACAACCTCTGTTATCAATCAAGTTGTTCCGAATGTTCAGTCTTCAACTGTCGGGATTTTAGAGAGCTCTCAAAGTCCCGCAAGACAGTCGGCATCTATTTCCCACGGAATAATCGCCAGCGCTATTCTCGCAGCCCTGGGTATCACCGTTTCAGCATCATCAACTGTAGCAAACACAGATGCTCAGGCCACGACAACTACCAACATCCTCCCAAATATACGTATCGGGGACCACAATACCATAGCATTAGCCCGACTTTCGACGCCAATTCCTGTTCTCACAATCGATTCCAAAACATACTTCGTATCGCCTGCCGTCAGTGGATCAGCCATCATGCTAGATGGCCATACAATATCTTCCAATGAGGTGATTACGATCAAGGGTCAAACCATATCTCTTGTTTCGGGCGGTGAAGGAATCGTAGTCGGTGGGACGACGAAAGGATTCCCGACTGCGAGTATTGGGTCGAATCAGTCTGTTACTGGTAAACCAGCTCAAAATACGAGAGTGGGTTCAATGAATGGGACATCTTCAGCTATAGTGTATACTGGTGCTAGCAGTTGTCTTGGTGCTTCGTGGTGGAGGTGGATTCCTGCATTGCTTATAATGTTTTGGGTCTAGACATTTTTGGCTTACACGGAGATACATCAACTCGGGAGTTTTTGTTTCACGCTGGTGGGAATTGACAAAATTCATGTGCAGCTTCGATCCGCACTTTCCGCATGCTCTGAATTATGCACTTCCCTTGTATCCAAACCCTTAGCACTATCTTTCATATTCATCAATTTCTTCTCTCAAATATCCCCACTAAGGAAAACGCTTCGATCATGTCATCACACATTCTTACCCAGAGTCAGCCTCGAAATCTGCCATTTATCTCGGCAAGTTGCCACTCAACCCGTAAATTGGCGAAACATTTTACCCGTTTAACTACCGGTAACCTCACATATCCGAAACAAATTTCCATATACACATCCTCCAACCGATTGGACGTACGGCTTCTGCGCCTCTTTCATTTTGTTAATTAATCTGTGTTAGTTTGTTTTGTTGGATCGCTTCAATTATCTTTCAATGAGTCTGGTATATCCTCGCTGATATCGACGGGATGTCATTTCAGCCTTATCGTGCCGTCTTCGTATTGCATACTCGTATGGTTGAGAGGTGGCGCAGCTGATAATGATTTTGTTATTGACGCCTGTCTGAAAATTTCTTATCAGACAAGATGGGATGAAGTTTCGTTACAACGTTTCTGTGAGATTATCATCGGCAGCTTCGATTCCTGTTGTCTCTGAGGGAATGCTACGCGCTTTCGTATTTTCAAAATGAGGAGCTGTTTACTGTTTTCATTAGCTCTATTGTTCAACTATGCTGGCATAGTTGGCGGAGCAGGTAAATACCTTTGTGCTTCTTATCTTATATACTAATTTTGCGCAGCAATTGACGTGAATCTCACGTCAAGCCTTGAAGCAGGCAGAAACATGGCGGAGCCAGTATCTGGATCTTCCTTCGATACTATTACGGCTTTAACATATCTCAACACCTACATCCATTCTGGAGGACAATCTTCTCCACCCGCTCTAGTCGAAAACCTAGGAGCAGTACAAACTCAAACGATCATAACCTCCATTACCTCCACTTCCTCTATTTTTTCACCAATCACAACCCCAGAGCCAACCTCTTCAGCACTTACTGGCATCAATAAAGTTCGCACAGGTTCCACAATAATCCGGACACTCCCGGGAGGGCAAATTGTGACAATAACCCAGTGCAATAACCCTCTTTGTGTAGGTCTCGGATACGCACTCACTGGAGAGCTGAAATCCACAGCAGTAGGAAATGTTCAAGGGTTTGTCATCTCTGCCCCTGGTGTTGCCGCTGCTGTGCAGACACCCGATGCCTTGATCACTGCAGCACCACTGGCGCCTCCTCCTCCTGCGTTACCGACTACCACGTCTCAGGTTCCACACGCGGGTTATGTTGAATCACTGGACCCAGCAGAGGGGAAGCAAGGTATATGGAGTAGTTTCGATTTAAATAAGGCTGGACCTTTGAGGGATTCATATAGAGATATAGCGAAGTCTCTGTTGACAGGTACAAATTTGGCTACCCATGGACAACTTGCTCCGCAGGAGACACTTGCTACTGTCACAGGAGCTGCATATAAAGACCAACCAAGTTTGTTGCCAATCATGGGACAGGAACTCGAAGAAACTTCTGTAATAGGGGGTGAAGTGCATGAAGGAGAGACAGATCGGATCATGGCAAGTTTGACATCAAACGGGCTTGGATTGCAATATCCAAACACTTTACCAGATGTGAAAGTTACTATCCCATACATCACCGTGGGCCCAAAGACATTTGTCGTTGAGCCCGTACCAATGGCTACGGGTCAAGTATTAATCGAAGGAAAGATATTGAGCCTAGGAGGAAACGTAGTTGTGGAAGGACAAACAATTAGTCTTCTGCCAGGCGGAAATGGAGTTGTGGTTCAAGGTAGTACAGAAATTTGGAAAGTGACTGTTGTTACGATACCGAAGAGTGTTTTAGTTAAGCAGACGGAGAGTGTAGTTGGAAGTGAGACTGGTTCAAGAACCGTTGGGAGTGGAGCTCCGAGGGTGACAGGGATGCAGACTCTGGCGACAGGAGGGTGGAATGGGACTCAAGTGGTGTTTACTGGTGGAGGTAAGAGGCTCTCGAGGGTATTGGATGGAATAGGAGTTCTGAGCATGGTCCTAGGGATTGAGTTCTTCTGCATATTGATACCTAGATTTATGTACCTTTTCTGAATATATATACCCATCTTCAAAATTTGAAATAGTCTTAAAATTTTCGACAAAATTAGGAAAAGAAATCTCGAATGACTTGGTTTTGTAATGCATAACAATATCCTGTCTTTGAAATGAAGTTTGTCTGCCGATTTGATGAAAACTGAAAGAAATAATTACACCGCTCTATTACCAACGCCATTCTTGCCTCTGTACCACAATGCCACCAGTTTCTTCAACGTATCAAAAAACACCCATCATTGTCAATCCCATTCAAGCCTCCAAACTCGTCAGAGAGCCCAATAATATGATCAAGCTCAACGTACACAAGCCTCTTACCAAGTCCAAAAACAGCTTGGACTTTCCGGGCACTCTCATCTTCAATCCCCATCTCATATTCAGGCCCCTCCCTCTATCGTCGATTCGGGATATAAATGTTCTCTCTATCATCTCCACTGTCTATCCTGGCAGCAGCAGCCTTCTTGCGCTTTCGATATCGTAGACTATAGATTTATGTTAATATTATGATTTCATTTGACGATACACGAACAAGGAACAGAATCCATGGAAATAATGACTTACTAGAAATATAGTGCCACAAGTTGAATCGGCACCGCCACTGCCCCTCCAATGATAAGCGCCTTATATTTATCCCAAAAGCTTTTGTCTCCCCTTGCCTCCAACAGAGCTCGAGAATAAACCTCCATGATTCGCTCCGATGATTGATACTTCAGACTGGGATTTGGAATTTCGATATTGAAAATTGAGATCTTGGTACGTTGGTGGGGCTCCGGGATTCCGCAAAGGAGAAATCTGTAAACAGTTGAATACTTGAGATGAATTGACTGAATAACAAAACAAAGATATCCTCTTTCCAAGCCTTCCATCCAACATCTTATATCCTCTTCCATCTTCCAACCCTCTCCCCTGCCAAAAATCGTCCTCAGCACGCGTCATCTCTATCCGAATCTCACCTCCCATTCCATATCAAACCTCGTTCTCCATGGCACCCACCCAAAAGGCAGTCCGAGCCTTCGGATCGAGCTGAAACCTAGATCTGAATTCAAAAGAAGTGGGATGAATTAAGGTTTAGCGGGTCTGGGGGTGAACGCGTTTAGTAGGAGAGCTTATTTGAGGGAGCGAATAGGGGGTTCATCCGGATACGAGAGCCGAGTCCGAAAACTCGGACGAGACATTACGAACTCGGACTCAGCCTTGAGGCGTGGAGCTTTTCTATTTGTGAGGTTGAGTTGCAGTCGATCATAAGCTTTTATTTAATCAATGATGCATATCTTAGCCCAAATAGACTTTGATGTGGAATATTCGGAGGCGTCGATATGGAATATGCCGAGCTTTCGGATAGGAATCTTAGCTGTGGAATTTCGGACGATTAGAATGTAGATATACTACCCGAAGAACGGTAAATCCGAAGCACGATCGCTCTTCGCTTTGAGACTTCTTTGCAACTTGGCTTTATTTTAAGTTACATACCTTGATCTCTAACCGTCCATCAATCTGGCATTATAGAGCACAATCTGGGGAATCGCCGTTCTTGACTCCTGTCAATCCGGATGATCCGGAACGAGGGTCCTCGCTCCCTCGTAAGGAGTCGTACAGTACCGAGATGTCTCTATTTAAAGTTTATTCTAGACGAAGGCTAGAATCAGGTACGAATTCTGGCTGCAAGCTTAGGCATATTGACAGATGCTTACCATAAATTAGTGGTCATTTCGATTGAACCATTTCGATTCTGAAGCCCCTGTGGTCCAGTTTTCTAGGCATCAATATTTTGTACCACCTCCTTCCGCATTGCCGTGTCTCATGCACATTTGCAACTCTTCCTGATGCTGAATACAACAAGAAAATCCGCCTCATCATCAAAATATCACGGTGAACGAAATCATGGGCACTGCAATCGTCGAGATACCTCCCAAACACTGTCATTGAAACCAACGAATATCCCTTGGGCTTTCACTCCCGTGGCTCCCAATCATTCTTGGTCGACCGACCCGTGCGGAGATGTTTGCAATTGGCTCTAAAATGGACAGAAGTATACTGAAGGATCCTCAAAGTTATCTAAAAATGGATGTGAAAGCCACTCGAAGATACGAAAGCCCATGAACTAGTTCGACAGATGAGTGGTCTAGCACGGGTGTATATAGCCTCACCAAATCCCACAAAAATTTCATTTGCTCATCTATCTGACAAAAGCTCCAGTCCTCTCAGAACACCAACTCCCCGAAATAAAGCTGAGAAAGATATCAATCCAACCTGACACTTCCAGCTCCGCGTAAGAAATTACCAAATGCATCTTTCAGGATCATCGAGATATCGGTACCCCGCATATCCATACAAAGACGAGCAAAAAAGAAAATCAAGGAGAAACACAATTGCATCAAGAATAAATATCTCACATCTCGCAGACCCAAACTTTAGCCCGTGGCAGAAAAAACTCCAGCCACAGTCTACGAGTTTTACAGAAGCCTCGAAGACAAACATGATTTCATCGGAAGAAAGGAACAATAATATCATTAAAGAACAGAACCAAAGACTTCCACAACTCCATAAGCCAAAGCACAAATGGTACAATAACAACCAAATTGAACAACTTGTCATAATCAAACGGATAATTCCTCGAAAACTCATCTTTCCTCTCATAATACACGCTCTTCCACCTCGCAACTGGCGGCGGCTCAAGCGGCTCTTCACCAGTCACGCCATGGTCATCATGAACATGGTCCCCACTATCTTCGCGATCAGGAGTCATACAAGCTTTCTCACTGTCCTAACCGGGAGAGAACCAGATATTCGCTCGAAGTATGATGTGCACTGTCTGGAATTCTTTGGCGTTGCGAGGTGCGTAGATGAACATCCAGTATTCGGGCACGGGTGGGCGGTCGGGTCTTGCATCTGTGGCGCGACGTTTCCAGAGTTCTGGTTCTGAGTTGCTTCTGAGTGTGCTGACAAAATTACTGGAGGGGTATAGGGGCACTTACTATGACTGAAGCGACAGTACCAATTTCCTCTTGCGAGCGGATGACGTTCTCTCCATTTTCCCTCAATGACAGTGGCACAATCTTCGGGGTGTAGTATCATATGCATGCTACCGTCCATTTTATGAGGATACGCTATCTCGTAGCCAAATCTATGGATTATAGGTTCAGCCTTTGTCCAGTTCGTGCGTTTGGCGAATAGGGCTGTGGTAGTGCCTTCAAGGAAGGAATCGCGGACTTCTAGTCGTGTTGGGCGGTCTGCTGCTTCATACTGTACGAGCCTAATCAATTCATAAAATGTAAAAAAAGACATCCTTTAGCTCATTTGTCTTCGCGGAGCTAAACCTCGAGCGACTGGAATTGGTCCTTCTTGGGTACCGAGAGTTGTAGGGTCGAGCTTTCTACGGTACGGATGTATGGTAGGTGGGATAAGAGGTGGGTCGAAGACATTTCTCAAGCCGCCGTAGAGCAACAGACGGTTGACGCGAAGAAATCTGGAAAATGTTGGAGGTGCCCCAGCTCTTCCCAAGTCGAGATATGCTTGATACTTCTTAGCGACCCAGGCATAGGCGTTTATCAAGACAAAGACCTGATAGAGCCAGTGAAGGGCGCGAAACAGGGCAAGTGCAAAAAAAGCAAATGGAACACTGTCTCGAAAGAGTTCGAAAAGACATATTTGAGGGTTTCATTAAAATGAATTCCGAAGATTTCCGAAGCGCCAAGTTGAAATGCTGCACAAGAACCAGCGCTAAATCAGTTTGTATCGATGATGTAGAGGTCAGGGCAAATGCTAGAGACAAGGAGTCTCGGTCATGCCGTCTTCTTCTCAATCAACATTCTTGATGAAGGCAAACTGAAGCTGATGAGAGGCTGACGATGTTGATATACCCATGTCTTGATAAAGGAATCCTTGCAATGCAGGTAAAACTGAGGGTCAGAAAGCAAACCGATTGCCGCCGTATCGGAAACCAAAATGAATGTCACATGACTGACTGCATCTGACTCGGCCGTTGATGAATGTTCGCAACAACAAAGATCAAGAAATAATCATCAAATTCACTAGCGCGATGTGAGTTTAAACTCGCTGAGGTTAAAGTAACTTGACTTACGAGGAAATGCCAACGACAGACTAAGAGTAGTCTGTTTTGAAATCATGGTAGAAAGTGTCAACCACGCTGGAAATTTCTGCGGATTGCTTCGGAGTGCAAGTCAAGTAGAAATTGTTACACAATACTACCAGTGCCTGAGTTGGTCGTCGCCATGGAAGACTTGCTTGAAGCTACCTTTCTAGACTTTAGTTGCTTTAGCTTGATCACACGTTCCCTCCCTGTATTCCATGCAGCCCTGAGTGATTCTCTTCCTTTCTTTACTGTCAAGATTTTGAACAAACTCCGTATCGTAGCAAGAATTTTTTGAGCGCTCACAAGGGCAATCACGGTAAGCGTAAGGCCCGTTGCTGCACATATGACCATCCTTACCACTACTGTATGAGATGGCGGGTTTGACATGCTGAAAATACTGGTAGCAAACCCAAGAGGAAGAAAGACCACAGTGGCATATGTGAAGTATCGAATATTCTCATTCCTGAGAAGGCCAAGATCGTTCCTAATTCGTTCTTGTGTCATGGCAATGGATATCCTCAGATTTTTGACTGCAGTCTGATGAGTTCGGAGTGATCTAATCGTCCGTCTACTGACAACAAGCACATTATTTATGGTGCCTCTATACTTACGTTCATCGTTCTTGGTCCACCTAGGTTGTTCATTCCGTCGATCTCTCTCTCGGGTTTCCCAGTCGGATATTTGATCCATTAATATATTGAAATCACCGTCCAAGTTTTCCAATATCAAACCATACGCCTCCCATTCGAGTGCCATCTTGAAATATTTTTCACTTTTTAGCTTCGCAGGAGCCAGTTCAGTTCCCCCTTGCCGTATCTTGCTCTTAACCAAATCAACAATCTCTTTTGTGCTGGTATCGATCATGGAAATGATGCGATTGAACAGCATGATCTCCAGGACCTTACGTTGTTGCCAACTTGAATCTTTGTGCTTCCGAAAAGCGTTGACTCCCATAATCTCAAGAGGTTCCGTTGATATCCCGGGAGGCTGGTGTGGGGTGTATTCAATGCAATAACATGTCCAAAATCTATCACAAAAGTCTCCAATGAATCTAAAGCCGAGGGACGCTCGCGCAAACTTTCGGTTTCCCAAGGGCGGAAGGTTGACATAGTTAGACTGAATGATAAAGCCGTCCCCAAGTTCTGTTTGGTCATGCTCATTATAGGCGAGCTGCAGATAGGAGATGTTAAACTCGGTTCTCCACATATTTTGTGATCTTACTGCCTCGTCGATAAATTGGGGTTCGCAGCTTGCATAATTGTCGAAAAACAAAGATATAGACTCTTCTTCCTGTTGGGAGGTAGTGAGGAAGCACGCCAAAGCGGAATCGTAAGTTGGATGTGGCAGCCATATCAATCGCTTCTTCGCACTGTCAGACATTCTGGGCTTCGAAAGGGTCAGCCAAATCTTTCCGATGCCCTCAACCAACTTGATTCGCTCATCAATCTTCTTCTCAGCAAAAACGGTTTTCTTCGCGACATCTAGAAGCTGATATCGATCAAGGACATTGGTGCAGGGAAAGAAGTATTTTTTCATAACCTGCCAAGTCAGGTAGCCTCTCGAATTGTACCTCCAACCACTTTTCTGGTGTTGCTGGATTGCCCGCGTCAAGACCCCTCCAATTTTCTGGTTATAAGCCTCATAAAGCAGTTCGTCTAACGAATCATACGTAGTTTTCTTTAGTGAAATCGGCAGCTCAAGGAACGTTGGGAAGTTATAGAGCCATTCTTCAGGAACGTCTACTACATTGCGAGTATCGATGACGTCGTTGAAGGGCATGATACCCTTCATCAAAACCGTGTCTTCTTGTCGTTGGATATCCTCACTGTGCAGACTACGCGTTCGAAAAGTCGTTCTGGGCGGAAATAGCGCTTCCGAGAAATCTGCGGGAGAATCTGCGAAATATTGCATTGAAGAACCCAAATTCCTGTCTGGGTACAAGGTATTATGAGCGCTGGACCTTGTACGACTGTTGGACCAGTCTCCATAATGCCATAAAACATATGGTACTTCGAAAGTAGCATGGAAGTAAAAGCCTCTAAAGTTCTCTTTCTCGAAGAGATTTTCCCCGCCCATACATTCGCCAATTTGGCCAGGAAACAGCCCGCTTTTCATCATGCTCTCACACAGAGTGTTTTTTGCCCGATGAAAACTGTCCTCCAGTAATAGACTGCTGATTGGGTATCCATTCTGAGCCATGATCATTGCTAGTGCATGCCGAAGGGGATTTTCCCAAACAGAAGCTTGATTTATTCCAAGAAACTTCTGATATAGAATAGTATTTTCCCATGTCCTAGTGTCAAGGGAAAGCATCTGGCCAGCTAGTTCGTAGAACAGGACAGTGTCTCGGGAGTGAAACAAAAATCGAGTTTCACGAGCAGATCGAGTAAGTGCCAACATGCGTTGCTTTGAATGTTCATTCTCCGTCGTAAATCGGTTGATTATTTCACGTTGAACTTTGTCAGGATGGTACCGGTGAAAGAAAATCGGTGAAATCGTCTCTTCGGATTGTCCTTCTTCTTCAGATTCCATGAGCTTGCGTTCCCATGTCACCATTATGCTGAGCGCCTTCAGAGCATTCCACACCCAGACATGATCATCCAGTCGAAATGCATCGAAATTGGAGGTGCTCGAGTGTGGCCATACAAAAGAATTCCGCTTATCTTCCCTCCCCAGATGGTCAATCCAAGATGATCCCGAAAAGGAGCCCCCATGAGCATCGCCTTTGATGAGGCCCAAAACGAAAATTCTACTTTCTACGTCATCAAATTCTTTGTAAAATTCAAACGCTTTCAAAATTTGTTGTGGGGTATCCGATGGTCGGTCATGATCTAGATGAGGGGATTCAGGGATGAGGCTCCCGCTAGGCCAGTAATTGGCCCTGAAACGGCCGTCTATTATCACGCAACGCTTGAAAACCCATCTCAGGTGGCTTCTGCATGTGTCTCTAATTCGGTTTCTTTGGCGTCTGAGGGGATTATCGAGTGATGCCTGTAGCCCAACCTGAATTCGCAGGTGCTTCGCAATCTCAATGAGAAACTTGAACGCGAAGCTTTTCATTTCTTAGTATCGCTTCACTATTTATACGGCTCACTTACTGGCTCGCAGATGTGCTGACCCTATGCCCTGACACATCTCCACATGTGAAAGCAATGGTCGCGTCCTCATGAGACGTCTCCGAATCTTGGGCTGCGTTGTACTCCCACACGGGAGAGGATGTTGTAGGAATAGCACAAACGGACATTATGTGCTCAAGGTTCCTCCTCACCCAAAAGTCCAAGCCCAAGTTAATCGTAGCCCGCTCGCGGCTCTCAAGCAGTATGCGATCAACATCCACTTCGTTTGCTGTGATCATTAAACCCCTCCAGTTTGTAATCTGGGATGACAACAACACGAGTTTGTACGCTGTAGTGATTTCCATCGAGGATCCGGGAAGCAAGCTCCTTTTAGACTCTGTGACCTCAGCCCATTTTCTGGCTTCTCCATCTATGAAAATCCCTACGATGACGCCAACTGCTTCTGGTTGAGGGACTAATGGATAGTCTAATTTGAAGACACCAGAACCAGTGGGAGATTTCCCAAGTTGGTGTACCTTGTCCTCGGTCGAAGTAAGTTGTTGCAGTTTGTGGACTTCAACTAAGCCATACCCGTGTGGACCGTGACTTGTCGTGTAGCTGCGATTTGGATTATCGACATTGGTTGTATCAGCCTCTTCGTTGAACGAATATTCAGGGTCAACGAAGTCGAGGTCTCGAATTAGGAATTCCGAGTCAAATTTGAGTCCGAACTCGCGTGTATGCTTATCAACATTGCGTAAGACAGTCTTCTGGATAAGAATTCCCCTGTGAACGAGCCATTGAATTTTGAGTTCATATCCATCGCCGGCGCAGTTTATTGTCGGCCATTGGTCCCTTAGGAAGGAAACGGATGTGGGTAATACGGGAGTGGTCCCAGGTTCAACTGCATAGACATAGCTTCCAAAACCACGACATGTGTGCATATGCAAGCGAAATTGTGTCGCCCTGGACGAGACATGAAAAGGCTCCTCCATATCTGCTCGCTCGACAACAAACATCGAGGACTTCCCTACCCCAAGATATTTACTCAGTTGCATGAGTTGCCCCTTTTCTGTGACAGTTGCAGTAGTTCCATTGTCACCAAATGAGAAAAATGTGTATGGTTTGTTGACAGCTTTTTGAGCACAAGAAGATGTCTCATCATCTAGAGGTTGATATGGGCGTGGAATATCCGTCAATTTCCCTGTTTAGTTAGTACGACGATTTTGAGCAACTTCTTCCAGACTCACTTTTCAAACAGCGTTCAAAGTCGCCATCAAAGGGAATGTCACCGGGGATATAACATCGACGAAAAGCGACATCACTAGCGTCATCGCTGGGAGCTGTTACATTTGACTCCCTGTGTGAGACTTGGTTAGGAACCACACTAGCTAGAGTGTCCATTGGACTTCTGGCTCATGGCAAAATGCTATCTTGATCACTCTGGAATTGACTTTATGAAGCCCTACTCGCGTCAACTTAAAGGTAATTCGATTAGAACACGAATTGAGCTATGTATATAGGGTTGCAGTTACACGAAGCTTGCAATCAGCAAACTGTGGAGGCTGGTAACACAAAGTAGACAATGCATGCGATGGACGGATGGATAAATGGGCATGTAGCCGATCCAAACCAATCATGTGTCCAACACCTGGCCCCCAACTTTACTTGACAAATATAGATTTGAAGCCCTGTAGATCCAACGATAAGGATAGAGCTGAACGAGACGAATGTTCATTCGAAGCCAGCGCTTATCTGTTGCCCAGTTTGAGATAGGTGGCCTGATGGCTTGTCGGACCTTCATGCAAAGGAACTGCATCCCTGAGCATCGCATATTTAATACGAAGCAACGGCATATGGTGATAGGTAGCTCGGACGAGAGCCGCAGAAACTTCAATTTATCGCTCGGGCTTTGAAGCGACAGCGTGGACGTGATTATGTAAAGAAGCAGAAGTCTCCCCGCATTGTTTCCATCGTGATAAATGCTCTGGCACTACTGGCAATTAATGGAAGAGATAGGATAGAGTTGAGGGTGTTGATGGTGAAGTGAGGTAGGGCGTTGGGAGGCTTGAGGTTTGAAACTTGTACCCAGTCGCAATTACCTTCCTTGGTAAACCATCAGAGGGTCACCTGACAAGCTGAGTTTGTAGATGAATTACACGATATGTTAAAGTATACTAGTATCACTGTCTTTTTAAGTCAACTTGTGAAGCAAAAAGGGAGATTCAGCGAGTCAATGGGACAATCAATTTCCAAATGGCAGGGAAATGTCATAGTGTCAGGTGACTACTACCTTGACCACCATCGATCCATAGAGACATGCAGCGGGGAATGTAGTTTTGCAGAATAGCAGAGCGACTTTGAATCGAAATTTCGCTTATAAATGGAAGCAGACTAGGGCATTTTTCCTTAAGTTATTCAGATTGATTAGAGAAACAAATCATGTGACATATTCCCCTAATGCTATTAGTAGGTATATAATTCTCGACTCTGGCAATAAGCTCTTTCCTGCTCAGCGTTATAGAATTTTTAGAATTATCATGGTATTCAATGCCATATTTGCTCTCAAGGTCGTCATCACTTATTAGTTCGGATTGCTAAAAGAAATCTAAAGACGAATTCTGGCACATCTAACGATTTTATCAAAGATTAGAAGTCTGTAATGCAACGGAAATGTCAAATATGTCATTGCTAACTGAGCGCGTTATCGAATCACTCTGAGCTTGCATGGACTCATTCGACCAAAACTATAATTAATTTTCATTGTCAATAATTCTGTCCGGAATGCAGCCATCTGTGTAAGATTGAGCTGTAGGTAGAAGTGTTTCAGTTCAGAACTTGTGGAAAATTGTCTTAGTTTTCACCGAATGAGCAAAAAGAAAAGGAAGAGGAAGGGGAAGGGGAAGGGGAAGGGAAGGACAAAAAACAAAACAACGCATATAGGTAGAGTAATAGAACCTTTAAATATAACGAACTTTATATTTGGTTCTAAAGGATTAATACTCACTAGATCAAAGCTCTCCAACTTTCCAAAAGCGCTATCACGTGTGTATCCTTTGGCGACATCTTAAGTAGGTATGCATCGACCACCTTCCCGAAACATAACAACAATTGTCGATCATAGTCCCTTATCTAAGCCATTAGCTGTTCACCTGCCTCTACTTCTGCTTATCTATAGGTATCTCAATGACATCTTTATGTGAAGGTAAGTGCCGGTAATTATCATGGTTAATTTTAACCCGGCTATAAATGTACCCCGCGAATATAGAGAAGTGTAATGACAAGGATCGACACTCATCCCACTTATTAATGTATTTAAGGATTGAAATTGGCATGATATCTTCCTCAGTTTTATGATTTCAAATTAGTCAACCATCTTGAAAATGCGTCTCGTCCATTTTACTCAAGTGCTTATCGGAGCAGCTGCAATTTCCAAAGCACAGTTCACGGGAATAACATCTACAGCAATTGTGGGAGGTTTATCAAGCAACTCATCCATACTTGGAAATTATTATAATTAGTAAAGATGCGAATATTTTGGAGAGGCAGAGAAACGCTGACTTGATCAAGCTGGATAAGAACTGCGAGTGGGTTATGGGATTTGACACGATCCGCAAGAGAACCTGCCCCCTCGATATATGCAATCCCTTGCAATGGGGCGAGAAAAACAATAACAATTGAAGCATCTCGATCAGCTTTGGTGATTATTGATATGCAGAGTGAGTGGAGATGACTGGAGCACTGGCAGGCACTGATCACTTCAGATTTCTTCCTCCATCCCGGACTTAGCCCAAAAGCGACCGCTGGTCGAGGCATTGTTAACGCCACTGTAAACATGATACAAGGTTTCCGAAAGGCTGGAATGAAAGTACTATGGACGAATGTAAGAGCATTCAAACTCGTTACTCAGAGAGTAATTTTGACTGGTAATAGTGGGGAGTTGATAATTTCGATCTTTTAACAATCCCACCCGCGTTTCTAGACGGCTTCTCAAGCAATCATTCCTCTACAAGTAATCTATCCACACTTGACAAGAATTGTTTTACTGATGAACAAAGCGACGTTTGGCTCGGACATGGGCATTGTCCCTGGAACCAACATTTCAGCTGGCCAAAAGTTGATGCGGGGTTCTTGGAATGCTCGGCCATATGGGCCACTATATGACTTACAAATGGAGGGAGTGGCAAGCGGGACAGATTTGTATTTCCATAAGAGTATGTTGAGATCTGATTAGGAATATAAATTGACGAGAATAGATCGGCTTTCTGGACTTTGGGGAGCCCAGACCCCGCTTGGACTCTGGTTACAAGAAAACGAGATCACAACACTTTTCTTTGGAGGTGTTAATGCGGACCAATGTGTGGTATGAAATTCTCTTGCAGTAGTATGACTTCCACTTCAGACACTGATTTTGTATAGTGGGGTACATTTCTAGACGCGTATTATAAAGGCTTTGATGTCGTTTATGTCGAGGACATTTCAGCAACTACGAGTCCATACTAGTAAGCTTAGACCCATCTTTCTACGGATGTACCCACTCAACCCAAATAGTGCAACTCAAATGGTTACCTATAATGCCAATTGTAAGTCTCTACCACGCTTCAGTCTTCCTGGCATCACATTGACAATTCTGAAGTGGATGGGTTTCTATCCAACTCGACTCAGATTCTTCCGGCCATCGTCTCAGCTTCTTAGCAGCTGTACTGACATGTACATATATCCCAACGAATTCACTAATGTTCCTTCACCCGGAGAAGAATGGTAAATGAAGTGACATAGACAGGTGTGATCCCTAGAGTAGCGTTTCTAGCTGATGAATTTGGGTAGGCAAGAGACAGATAGTTTGGATGCAAGCCATAAAGGATATGAACATACAAAATATCTAATCTCTTGGCATATCTCAACCACATTAAAATTTCCCGTACTCAAATCTTTCATCATGCTTTAACTATTCAAATGCCAATACATGTAATTTTCTGAAATCATTGTCGTGACAATCCCTTTTTCGTATTATGGTTACTTTTTAAGATATTTCGCAAGATAGAACAAACAAGGATGTATCCAAATAATAGTCCCTTACTAACTTCCTTCCCATTGACTAAGAGTATATAGCGACTTCCATATCACCCCGCTATGTCAGTATTGATCACATGAGTTATCACATGACTGTTGGTAGTGCCTTGCTAAGCGAAGCAGCCTACATCGTGCAGCTGAAGTTCTCAGCACTTCAGCTGCTGTTTATATCACTCCCACCCTCTTTCACCACCGCCCCTGAATCAGATACCACCCCCCTTTTCATCGGATCGCCAGGCGAGGCGAAGTATTCGTCAATAGGTATTGTTTTGGCCGAAGAAGAAAACCCAAGTAAGGATCAAATTCATTGTACCACCACCATACCACCTCATTTGATACAGTTGCTAATCAAAACGCTAGACATTGCAAACCCGTTATTCATTTTGCCTGTATAACGTCCTCATAATGCCTGCCATGCTAGACGACCCCTCAAGCCCCACCATTTACCGCACCTCAGGTTCAGCGCCTTTCCCAAACCCCCACGATCCACAACCTACCCTACCTGTCGAAGTATATCCTCGGCAAGTCACTTTACGAGACAGAGTCACAACAGCCACAATTGTCCCATTCTCCTCCCAGCATCAAGTCCCGCAAACGCTCCTCACCTACCTGAGTGATCAACTCAATAAAGAAATCGAAAATGGCGATACATACCCAATGATTGATACAATGCCGGTGGAAAAGTTTGCTGCATATTGGTTCCAAAACTTTGGTGCTGTTATGTTGATGGGCAATATTGACTCGGCAGACGATCTTCTTGAAGATAACGACTGGTCCAAAGTGTGCTTAGGAAGCTACTATATCAAACCAAATTACCCAGGCCGAAGCAGTCATGTCTGCAATGCTGGCTTCCTCGTTACCGACGCAGCACGAAACAAGGGTGTCGGACGTCTCATGGGAGAAAGCTACTTGGAATGGGCACCTAAGATTGGCTATACGTATTCCGTTTTCAACCTCGTCTACGAAACCAACGTCGCCTCTTGTCGGATCTGGGATGCCTTGGGATTCAAACGTATCGGACGAGTAAAGGGAGCTGGAAACTTGAAAAGCTATCCAGGGCAGTTGATTGATGCCATCATCTATGGCCGCGATCTTGGGCCTGAAGGAGAGGATTTCGTGAGTGAAGAACGCTTCGATAAAATCAAATTTTACCTCAAGTACGGCAAGTATCCAGCAGGAGCTGATCGCGCCGAAAAAAGCAGGCTCCGCAGCGCAGCAACGCACTATAAATTGCTCCCTGATTCCGACAAGCTCATGCTTAAAGACAAAGAAGTCATCTCGGATCCGCAAAGGCAATATGAGATTGCGAGAACGGTACATGTCGGACAACATGGTGGTATCAACAAAACAACTGCTACGATTGCTGAAAAGTATCATTGGGTTCGAATCAAGGAAACCGTTAGTCTTGTCATTAGGAACTGTGCTCAATGTAAAGAGTTAGGCAAAGCCCCTGTCGTCCGCGCAGATGGTGTTATTCGCCCTGCTCCTCGCCTTAATCAACCTCAGAATCAAAACCAAGCTGCCAGCGCCGCTGGACGGGCCCTCACTATCGGACATCCTGATGATCCAGATCCCGCTTTCGCGAATGCAGGACGTGGTTCTATCTCACCTCAAGTCTTGAATCGCTCGTTACCTCAGAATACAACGTCTCACCACCATTCTAAGCGTACCAGCCTTTCATCTCATCTTCATCGTTCACAGTCTGCCTCTCAGTCTCAATCCCAATCTCATTCCCAAAGCAACAGTCCATCTGCACCTATAGCTCGCATGCATACATATCTCCCGCTGGATCCACAAATTATGTCTTCCCTATCTTATCCTCCGTCTCCATCACACGCTAACGACCCTTCGCATGACTTCAACGAACAAGACTCATTTCAAGCTATGCTGGCGCAGAATAGGGATGGAGAGGAAGGAGATGGCGACGGTGATTTAGACATGCTTATTCATCACGATAATGAGGAAGAAGTGGATGGCGAGGGTGAAGAGGAGGGTAGTATAGAGGACATGGACGTTCTAGGGGGTAATCACGACATTCTTCAGATGAGAGCAGAAGCTACAGCGAGGGCTCAGGAGGCTTTGAGAGTTGGCAGAGGAGGGGGATGATTTATGGATCAAATCGGATCGTTGGAAGGTCATGACTTACGAGTTGGGCCACAATGAATTTCCCGTCGAAGAGAATATATCTTCTCACTACATTCTCTTGGCAATCAAGGAGAGAGTGGGCATTTTTCGTCACTCAAAACAAGACTTTCAGCCGCAAAAGTCACGATCGCTTGACGGTCAACGTTTTTCATCAGAATGATTAGATCACTTCTAATGACTAACCACCACCTTCCTCCCCTCCGTCCCCATCGACCCCTCCCAACTTTCCTTCCCTTCAAAAAACTCAATCTTCCTCCCAATATGCCTCCTCTCCAACCACTCCCATCCTCCTCCTGCTGACCACCCACAGCCTGGCTTGCAGGAAACACACCTGATCCTGGATAGCGAACTGTTGTCATTGGAATAAATGGCTGGGGGAATCTCGCTGGGATTATTGGAAGTGAACTCCTCCTTGCAAAGTACGGTCCTCGTTATCATTATCCGCTCTCAATTACGTTGGGTCTTGTGGGCGTGTCTTTGGTAGGATATACAGCGTATCGATTTGCGCTCCAATTTTCAAATAAATGGAAAGCGGAAAAAGTTGCGCTTATGACGCCCGAGGAGATTGAAGAGGAGAACGCAAATGATGTGAGGTATGCTGATAGAAAGTATACTTTTGTGTACGGGCTGTAGTGGGGATTTTTTGGCTACTGCATGGATCGCTATTCTAGATCGATTGGGTTACACCAATTCTACCAAGACGTAATTAGCCTCCCGTTTGTATGCAGGTGTATATACTGTCCCGAAGAGACAGCCACCCATATTGAAAGGTGTATATCCATATTACCACAATCTATATCAACGGACGAGAAGTTACCGTGCCCCTTGTCAACATGATTTAAAGCTGACACTCAATTCAAACTATTGTCTTGCTCGTCACCATATTGAATCTCAATCAACATTCTTCAATATGAAGCTCAAAATATTGATTCCCTTTTGTACTTTTCTTTTTCTTATTCCAATTTCTTCATCGCTCCCATCTCCCGATCACATACATCCTCGAAATGCGTATGGAGATGTAGAGAAACTCGAGACACTATACCAACGCGCTCAGAAAACCGTCCTCGAAACTCTAGATGCAGACGAAGCAGCTGCTCGCCAACGAGGCGAAACTCCAACATGCACTCGCAAAACAGTCTCTATCCGACAGGAATTGTACACATCCTTCGTTCCTGACAGAAAATGACCTATCTAACATCCTCTAGTGGTTCTATGCAGAAACCCGACCGGAAAGCATACACTGACGCCGTCACCTGTCTACAATCACTTCAAGCCCACACACCGGCTATAAACGCATCAGGTGCTCGATCACGAGTAAATTTTTGATCCATAATTTTATCCACTCAAGATATCTAATACTCAAATAGTTCGACGATTTCATAGTAACGCATATCTATCAAACTCCCTTTGTGCATCTAAGCGGTACCTTTCTCTCCTGGCATCGGTATTATCTCCACGTTTATGAGAAGGCATTGCGAACTGAGTGTGGGTATCAGGGTCCAATTCCTGTATGTCTACGGTTTCTTTTAGAGTGAAGGGAAAGAAGGCTGATGGAGGATAGTATTGGGATTGGTCCAAATATGCTGCTGCGCCGCAGGATGCGGAGATGTGGAATGGGGATGAGTATTCTATGGGTGGGAATGGGGCGTTTATACCTAATCAGGGAATGTTGGAGTTGAGGCCGCCTATTGCTTCTATGGTATGCCTGTTTTATATGTTTCCTTCTCTATTGTCTTTTCTAGTTATCTCTAGCCTGTTTCTTGGTCGGATCTGAATTTCTGAGGTCTAAAATGCTGAGATATATATCAGGGTAATCATGTTACATATATGCCTTCGCAATTCGGAGGTGGCTGTGTAAAAAGCGGTCCGTTTTCTAATATGTCAGTCAATCTTGGTCCTATCTCGCTGCCTAATGCTACGACTGGTGCAGAAGGTGGATTGGCGTATAATCCGAGATGCTTGAAAAGAGATGTAGGACCTTGGGCTACGCAGAATTTTGCGAATTATGCTGCTGTTCTAGGTATGCTTATTATATTTTTTCTGATTGGGAAGTACATGTGGTACTTGTGAGGAGAGGGGCTGATGTAGGTTGATGGACAGAAGTGATGCAGACATCCACCATTTCGGACTTTCAAGAAACACTTCAAGGGACGAGGGGAATTGCGTTTCCGCTTGGGGTTCATGCTGGAGGACATTTTACCATTTCGTACGTAAATCTTCTTTCCACTCACACTCCTTCGCCAATCTCTCTCTATGAAACTACTAATGTAAAAAAGAGGTGATCCAGGAGGAGACTTCTGGGTTTCACCCGGTGACCCCGCATTCTACCTCCATCACGGACAAGTCGATCGACTTTGGGCCTTATGGTATTTTCCCACTTCCACACTATCTCTAATGCCTAAGAATCCAACAAAACAATTTGCAGAAAATTGAAGCTGAGATTCTGAAACAGGCAAGCACTTGATCCAGAATCACGTCAATACGCACTTTCTGGTACGAATACATTACTTAATGATCCGCCATCGGCGAATACTACTTTGCTGGATGATATGACTGTGATGTGGGCGGGTCTTCCTGGGGAGACGGTCAAGGTGGGGGATGTGATGAGTACGACGAGGGGGTTGTTGTGTTACATTTATTTGTGAATGGTAAGGACTAAAATTCTCTGTGATTGAATAGTTTCAGAACGAGTTCTAGGTGCTTATTATATAGCGTGGATTTATTTATAATTAAATTGTGCATGGAATTTATTCTATATGCAAAACTCTTGGGACTGCCCTATAAGGTTATACACCACCCCTCTTTGAATTCCTTCTCATCTTATCAGCTTTCCTCTTTTTCGATCTTGCTTGCTTGTCATATATACTAGCAAAACGGAAGCATCCGATAGAGAGCGGTGGATTCAATTTAGTTATTGATTTTGACCACTATATACCCTAGGTATAGTTTCCTAACTAAACTTTGCTAAGAAACCCGTTTCTGCTCTTATGTACAAGGTTTGCTTCGAGGAGAAAACTTAGGATTACTTTCTTAGAGCTAATTCTTAGCGCTTTGTAAGAGTCTTAGTACGGTATTAGCTAATTTCCAGACCTTTACAAATTGAACAAAATCTTAAAACCCGACTTAAGTGATTTACTCTTCAAGCTTAATGAAGAATAATAGCAGAGGATAACAGTGACTATATTTGTTGCACGTGATATCGGACCGAGCTACGAACCTTGCCCCGAACGAGTAATATGTTATAATAGGTCGAGTTGAATCTTAGAGACGATGTGAAAAGTCAAAAATAGTATAACGGTATAGGGTATAGCTTACCTTTTCCTAGGGTGCGAGGCTTTTCGCGATAGGGTCGTGCAAGAGTGATTGGCAAATCTTCCAAACCCATCGATTATAGGCATATTATGATTTCCTAGCTCTTTGAAGAGGATAGGTATTGCTCACTAGGTGTAAGCCTCTCGAATTCCTAGAAAGCATCCGAGGAGTGCACACCGCGAGAATAGAACGGTTGAGGTTACTTGAAGCTTTCTTGACTAGAGAGGGGCTGTAAAAAACATTGCAGCGTCAAAAATTCTTTTGGCCTATAGCCACTCCACTTGTTTTCTTATCAAGACATGGTTTTGTAAGAGGGCTTTTTCGATAACATCTATGATGGTTGTACGCTTTCAGATTATGTGATCGGGATCCATAAATTGCCAACCTTATTTTTTGGCTCATAGATTTGGATATTTGTCGTCTGATCCTAAAAGTATTTAGTTGAGGCCGGTGGTGTGCGCCACTCAGTCCTTCTGCGCGAACTGAGTCGTCTAAGCCGAGAGGCCGAATCAGTTCGGCTGTTCTGAGGCCATCTATAAAGTGTAGGACCTAACTAGCTGCCAGGATAACTTTAGGCACGGGCTTCAGGTAGTATGAAATTACAGGACAGAATATCAACCCTCTCGGTATTGGTCAACTAGAGGATGATGCCTCTGGGAACCGAAGACAGGATGAATATATTTATATAGTTAGTCCTGATATTTACCGGAATAGCTTGCTGCGATGTGTCGCCTTCAAAGGTTACAAATGGTTGGCTGAGAGACAAGCAGGGGAAGATACAGATGTGGGAGGACAAGATAAAAAAGTTCAAGGATACGCTTTCAGACCATGAACGTATCATCACATCATTAGTAAATATAGCTTGGCCGAGAATACACTCGCATCTCGCAATAAGATATAGAGAGCAAGCGCTTTATGAGATTTCTCGTAGCCTTGTTACCTCTCCTCAACACTTCCGTAGAATCAAAAGTTCAATGAGCTCAGCACAGTGAGATGTATCATAAAAGAGCACGACTTATTACTTTGCTAGTCTTGAGTGCCAGGAATCAGAGAAAGAAAATTACCCAAATCAATTACTCACATTATGCACTTGTCCCAAACGCAGCACGTATATATCCAATTCGAAGCTTCTGCTAACACGAGGCTAGTAAAGACCTGGTGGACGTTGCATGCGGCTTTCTGTACAGTTATCTAATAACCAATAAAATATTGACACACTGCATAATGCAGAAAGTTTTGCCCCCAAATAATAGGCCTCTGAAGCCTTGCATATGCAACTACATTATGGTTTGATTTTGTATTCCCACACGATTGAGAAACTTCGTTTATTGGGTCAGGATATTCACAGCTCGAGCGGAAACGCAATACTAGAAGCAGATATAAGTAAGTGGAAGAAACCAAATAGTATCCCACTGCGTTGCCTCAGCTGTTCTCTCTGGAAATACAAGCTTCCTCCACCTCACATCGCTACTACACCCAGCCATGACACCACGAAAACCACAACGAAGACCACAGAAACCAGCTTGGTCCATGTTCCCATTCCTTCATGATGATGTGTCTCGCTTGGTTGAAGTCGAGGGCCACCCATTTTCGTTCCACAACCTCGATGATGAAACTAGTTGTATCCGAAGTTACGACACACATATCATGGGTCGATTTCACTGCCACAGCCGAAAATGCCAGTCGAAAGTATGGACAAGCAAGAAAATCGCCATTACGATTCGCATGTACCAGGGCGAACGATACAATGCAAGGGTATATCATCAACGTTGCCAGGCGTGTGGTGCGCTACAGAAGCCAATTTTGGACAGTTCATACGGAGAGAGAGTTGCGTATCGTCTCCTGAAATGGTCAGGGGTTGAGCAGGAACATCCAGTATTCTCAGGTGAGGGCAAAGGCCCACACCTGAGTAGATTATGTGAAGGTTGCAAGGCAGGGCATTGCACCGAGGGCAGCTGGAATGATGGACTCATCGCTCGATTCTCAAAAATTTCGCTTGGACGAATGTAAGGTATCGAGATGAGATTTGTGAGGAATAGGAAAGCGGGCCTCGCATGGCACCAATACATAGTACTGCTGTGTACAGCCAAAGCTATTAAGTTCGGATGACGATAATCTATCCTAGCGAATGTATCTTCTTTTTTTGAGATGATTACATAGAACGTGAGCGTATCTTTTTCGGAAGGTGGCACAGACTACCTGCCTACCCGAACAGAAATGGATTGTGAATTCTACTTCATAATAGATGCAGAGAGTTAGCATGAGACTGGTTTATTTGTGAATGATGAAGACTAAAATTCTCTATGATTGAATAGTTGCAAGTTGAATTCTTGGGCTTGTTATAAAGGCATATAAGGCTTAAATTACGCGTGCAATTTATTGCACGTTCAAGGCTCTTGAAAGGGTTTAATGAACATACCCTTCTCTTTCCTCGATCTTTGTCTCTTGGAATATGTAACAATAATAAGTGTGCTCACTAATCTGGTGGCCCTATAAAAGCTGTATTCTAGCCTATTTGTAGTTATCCAGTCTATCTGTCAATTGAGAGCCCCGCCAACCTAGGCAAGGAAATTGGTTATCCATAAGACTCATTCAGAACGATCCACTTGTACCTAGTAATCCCAATACTGTCTCGTCCTGATAGCATTCCCCCCCTTCAATACAGCTTGCTTGCCTTATACCCTAGCATGGTATTTGTCGCAAAAAGAACAAAATTCATCGAGACGACCTTGATTGTTGAATCTCCTTTGATGTTTTGAAGGACCCACTACTGTTGCCGCAGCGAAGCTGATGGAGGTTTTATTTCCGCTACACTGACACGGACTGGGTACCTAGGTACATACTGGGGAGAGAGTGGGGCGGGATCTTCGCCCCACTCTACTTTAGCCCCCGTTCATCCCGCTGTTGGTTTTCGACCGTGCACGATAGCTGCTTCTAGGCTCCAGAGCTCCAGCTAAACGCGCACAAACTCTAGGACTATTCCTCTTCTCCATTCATAGCCCATCGCCTTGATATATCTACTGTCTGATCTAGAGTCTTGAAGAATTGCAGAGCTCTAATAGTACACTACGAACGGCCTCCACCTGATATCGTGGACACCCGAGAAGCCTTCACCTTAGCCTCATTCCCCTTAGTCAGAAATTGGCTACCCTCTTCTTTAAGTGCGAGGCATCATTTATTAGCAACACTATGGAGCAAGTGACGCCAAAGCCTCTCGATAGCACTGAACTCTGCCTGCTATCTCTCGATGGCGGCGGCGTGCGAGGACTCTCGACGCTCTACATCTTGAAGAGCATCATGGATCGACTGAATCATGAGCGGGAGAAGAACAGCCTTCTTCCAGTGAAACCTTGTGATGTGTTTGATCTGATCGGAGGCACTAGCACTGGCGGGTACGTAGACTTTTCTAATTGCGAAAACAATATAACTAATCGCAATAGACTCATCGCAATTATGCTTGGCCGGCTCGAGTTGGACGTGGATGAATGCATAGCCGCCTATTGCGAACTCGCAGAAGCCGTCTTTGGGGAAAAATCGAGCTTCTTTCCGTTTAACCTCATGGGTAAAGTCAAATCCCGGTTCGACTCAGCGAAGTTAGACAAAGCGGTCCGAAAGGTAGTGCAAAGCAGTGCTTCTAAAACACACTTGTTTAATGACAATGTGGAGCGTAGATGCAGAACGTAAGTGTTCTACCAATAGAGAAAGAGTAAATCTAACAAGACTAGCTTTGTTTGTACCACCGACCGTGATACGCAGGCCATCGTCCGTCTCCGAAGTTACAGCCTCGATGATGAGTCAAATATTCGAGCGACGATATGCCAGGCTGCTCTTGCGACCTCTGCTGCAACAACTTTCTTTGAACCGGTTGATATTGGTGATCGCTCATTTGCTGATGGTGGGTTTGGCTCAAACAATCCGGCCGACGAGGTGGAAGGGGAGGCGGCCAACATCTGGTGCCCGGAAACCGGCGATTTGAAGCCACTTGTCAAGTGCTTCATCTCTATTGGTACCGGGAACCCTGGCACGAAGGCATTCGAAGACAGCCTGACCAAGTTTCTCTGTCAGACAGTCGTAGACATCGCGACCCAGACTGAACATACTGAGAAGAAGTTCATTGCTAGGTGGGCTAAGCACTTTGATCAGAAGCGCTATTTCCGCTTCAATGTCGAACAGGGCTTGCAGAGCATTGGGCTAGCTGAGTACAAGAAGAAAGGAGTTATAGAAGCAGCGACAGAAATGTACCTGACAAATGTGGCTCAAAAGTTTCGCGTGCGAGACTGTATCCAGAGCTTGAGACTCAAACAAAGTGCGTACATTGATTGAGAATATTGCATAGGAATTCAGCATGCATTTAGCTAAGTCTATCAGATAATACTGAGATGCCCTTCGCCACTATCAAAGTGAGTTAGCTATTCGCCTATTCGTCCATGCTCTACTAAACCACATAGGAATATGTTATGCACCCGATCCGGCAACAGCCTGGTAAGACCTTAATGGCGTGGTACTACAGACACTAACTCCCCTAAGCTGATCACACACCTGGGACCGCGTCTCTTGAGATAAATTCAACCTCTCCAGATCGTGATTACCTGCTTGCCCAAGTCTCAGAAAAGCGTAGCCTGTCCCCGAACTCACACCTTTCTCAACCTCTGTTAGAAGTGAGACGCAAACGCAGACCAGCTGAATACTTCCGCGCGGACCTGTTTAGAGATGGACTCATAGAACTCAGGGGCGAAGATTTGCCTTTGAAGTGCCCCAGCTGCGGCTATAGGATGCTAGATGAAAAGCCTTCCTATTCTAAAAAATCTGGGCGCTACGTGAATTATTCTAATAAATGTCAGGGTTGCTCAACTCAACAGTGGTTTTATCCTGAAGACTATAGAATAAAAACGGTTAGGCCTATGAAAGTAAGGGCGGGAAAATGAGTTCACCTTCGAGTTATTATAGAAAGTTGGAGTTTGTTGATATTTTGCGAGAATCTTCGTGTTGAGGCTAAGCTTCTTCAAATCATATTTCCGTGGTATAACATATCTGATAATTATGTTGGGGAACGGCGTCCAGTGACAGAATATAAGATTATGAAATTCCATACGAAGCTAGTCCAACCCTAACTATCTTCTTGGCTTTTGTCATTTAAAGGAGATTATCACCACCTTACCGTGTTTCTGTCTAAAGTATCTATGGAGCCGAGCATCTCTTACTCGCTCGTCGTTCTTGATAAACTAGTTGGAACTAAACCATACCCCCAGCATCGCATTAAAAGATTTCAGACAGCTTAGTAATTAACTGTAGTAACCTACCTCACTTTATCCTAAAAATGTCTCACTCTGTTCAACTAGGTATATCAATCATTAGCAGATGCGCAGAAGTAGACTCGCTGATTATCGTGTTTTTCCTTATTCTCCTCCAATAAGCAAGGTGAAATATAAACGACTTAATAATCTTACGACAACAGGAAAGTGATGTTCTTTTTCTGGATTTGAATCTCATTGTCCTGTTCATACTTATCAAATCTCCAACTAGTTTATTTTTTGCCACGGAGCTTGTTTCTTTCCAAACTCACACCTCCCCAAAATGCTCTCCCAATCAATTTAGCATCCTTGCATTGTTCGCCTGGATTTGCTGCACGCTTGTCGTTATAATTCCAGACTTCTAGCGCGAGATAGCTCTTTAGCATCGGAAATACATAATGCCTCTTATTTGCTAATATGATATCTGTAGTCTCACTTGAAGGGAAGAAAACTGGTGATATATATAACGAGACCCTCTCCTTCTACACTAATATCGCTCTCATCTCCAGCTTCAACTACACTTCATATCGCGAAGACACTGCACCCTTTCCAGCACGGACTGTTTCTTATCCGTCGACCTATCCTTTGGTTATCCATAAGGATTTGGATGACGCTTCGCCTGCTTTGATTTCTACATCCACCCAGTATGATGTATTTCGGGCTAAGATCTTCGTACGCGATGATTGTGAAGGTGAGTTCACTTTTCAAATTTTCGCCGGGGAGCGGGGGCGGTGCAACATACGTTGTTATCAAAGTTCGTGCTAGTTATATCTAAGGATAATTAAAAGTCTTTTTCTAGGCGAAGCTCATGCTTTCATCTTCGACTAGGCTAGTCTAGTGTCCGTCAGCTGGGAACATACCGAAGCCGCCATCTACGAGAAGATAACACTCGCTTTCGTACTATTTGAGATTGATTCTCTGGCTCAGGATACAAGACAATCGACTAAGTAGCTATAATGTTACGATGAACGAGATACTCGCTAGGCTTATTTTCTAGGTATGCCCAAGCACAATATGCCTTCGGAAAAGGTGATTTTTTTATAGCGAGAAGGAAATTACTTCTGGTTACTGGTTATTGTTCTAGTTCTTGGTAGCAGAATATCATCTTGCTACCAATTTTCCGTCACTTGTATGTGCTGGAAATACGGATGAAGCTGGACTTAACACAGCGTGTTGTACTGCTGACAGGAAAGAAATCTACGCAGAAATGATAACTCTCCATTCCTAAGTCTGGGAATCCCGTAAATCGCGAGCGCGCCCTCCTACTCCTCCTCCTGAATTAAGCCCTAAGAAGGAGCAATCCCACGCAGAAACGCCGCGCCGTGCCGGAGTATGGTTTGCAAAGCTATTTGAGCAAGAAATCGGTATCCAAATACCTAAATCGGTGGTGCAAAAGCTCACAGGCATCCCTCCTCGTACACAGACTCGAATCCTCTCTTCTAAGCATATTAGAACACTTCATAATCTCGACGAACCCGATCCGCGCGGTAGGCAGAGGGCACTTACAAGGCAAGATACGCGCAAAATGGCCGAATACACCGAGGATGAGAACGTAAGCCAGGAGGATCGCGGAGCACCTTGGCTTGGTATAATAGTCGATTCAGGAGTCGAATTACCGAAAACTACTCACTCTAACCCACCTGGTATTCGAGAGATCGAGCCGCAATCCGTACTTCGAGCCGCAAACGACGACGAGGACTTGATAAATGCGAAATGCGAAGAGGAGACGCTCTTGCCTCCGCGATTAGCCACCGAGCGCGACGATTGGTCTAAAGTGCAATTAAAGGCTCGTCCAAAGTCTCGATTATGGAGAAACGTCTATTTTTGCGACGAGTTCCACTTTGGTGTCGGTCCGCAAGTTACAAGGAGGGTAAAGAGACATAAGGGGAAGGATTAGAGATATCATACGATAAACGTATACCGTAAGATAGTTATAACGAAGGATACGAAAGCGAAAGCAAGAGAAGAAGAGCCATTAGAGTTACATAATGCTTTTGTCATCGTTGGATATAATTATCAGCGGTATATACCATATAAAGTGCCTAATAAGGTTGGCAAAATGACCACATCCGTCTACATCGAGATCTTAAAAGATTTGGCCTTGGATTTGCAAGGGATTACACTTTATTAAGACAAAGATTCGGCGGCATAATTCAAAGCAGTGCACAAATGGGCCGAAAAGAATAATATCTCACTTCTTACTTCACCTGGGAGCTCTCCTGACTTCTCTATTATAGAGAGCTTAGCCCGTACGGTAAAAAGGAAATTCCACGCAAGGGATCGGCAAGTTTAAAGCAAGCAGAGGCCCGATTTCAGAAGGTTTGGGACGAGGAGATTGATCAAGAGAAGAGTAATGAGTATTATAATTGGTATACTAAGAGGCTACATGAGTGTAAGCGCGTAGGTGGCCAGATGACGAGGTATTAGAATAGTAAATATTTTGAGGTGTTCACCAAAAATGCATGTGCTAAAATCGGCCACTTTTGTCTCCGCTGGAGAGACCTCACCACTCATCTCAGTTCCCCCGCCCTAACACGCCGGAACACCGTCTGCGTGGCGCCCACATTCAGTGGCCTCAGCCTCAACCCCACCTTCCTAATCAGCCGTCATCAACACCCCACTGCACTACACACATCAGCCTGAATGTCCTCACCTCATCATTCAACCTGCATCTCCTTCTCTCTCTCAATCTTTCTTGAAACAAGCCTTTAATTTCGTCAATCTAGTTGGGAAAAGAAGATACTCAAATAACTACATTTGATCATCACGAATTTCACAAAAATCAGCACAAAAATGGCTTCCAGCGCAAAAGCTCCAGCGCCGTTTCAATTCTTGCCATTAGGTGCAATTATCCAGGCTTTTCTTGGTATATATTTTCTTTATATTCCTGTTGTTTAATTATCTCTCCCCCATTCTCTAGGCCACAAGTATCTAACAGACTCCAATAGTCGGACCCAAATCCATCAACATTGTCCAATCCTTCCCTTCTCAATCGCAATATGTCGCACACAACCAGCCATTCTTCGGGGAGACTATTGGCAGAGTTGCGAATCGAATTAAGGGTGGAAAAATTGAGAGCTTGAATGGCAAAGAGTATATTCTAGCGAAAAACAACGGGGAGAATGCGCTGCATGGAGGTGTTGTGGGGT
This sequence comes from Filosporella fistucella, assembly GCA_030077755.1. Classification (NCBI taxonomy): domain Eukaryota; kingdom Fungi; phylum Ascomycota; class Leotiomycetes; order Helotiales; genus Filosporella; species Filosporella fistucella. The sequence continues at coordinate 1,980,106 of JAQJZZ010000004.1, forward strand.
GGGGAAAGAGGGTTTGGGAAGGCCCGGTGAGTTTGAGCCCATTGTCTTTGCTACTTGATATCCGCGAAGGGAGAGGACGATGAAAACAGGTGCGGAAATGTGCTGATCCCTTTTCGATAGACCCCAAAGGGGATCAAGAAAATTAAAGGAATTGAGGGAGTGGAGGGCGAGAGCGTGGAATTTACATTGAAATGCGAGGATGGAGAAGAAGGATATCCTGGCGCATTGGATGTTAGTGTTGTTTATACAGCTGGTACACAGAATGAAGGGGGGAAGGAGATTAGAGTTCTGGATATCGAATACGAGGTCAAGCTAAGCGATGATGGGAGTGATGTGAAAGAAACAGCAGTCAATGTTACGAACCACTCGCAAGTACTGTCATAGGAAGATCAGATGGGATCTAACACAAGCAGATACTTCAACCTTACTGGCGGTCCATCCATCGAAGGCACAGAGGTCGAGCTCTGCTCTGCAGATTATCTACCAGTTGTTGACGGTATCCCAACGTCAGCAGAAACATCTCCATACCCAGGCATCAAAGCCAACACACCATTCACCCTCGGTGCTACCGACCCTGATATCGACGACTGCTTCATTGTGGACCCTTCCACTGCCTCCTCAATACCCCTCGACACACGCTCGTCACCCCTTACAAAGCTAGTCTCTGCCTACCACCCATCCAGCAAGCTACATCTCGAAGTCTTGAGCACAGAACCGGCTTTCCAATTCTATACAGGCAAGTATATCGACGTACCTGCTGTCGACGGTTTACCAGCTAGAGGACCGAGAAGCGGCTTCTGTGTCGAGCCAAGTAGATATGTCAATGCTGTCAATGTGCCAGAATGGAGGGGTCAGGTTGTACTTGGGAAGGGAGAGGTATATGGGAGTCGGATTGTGTATAAAGGGTGGAGTGACGAGTAGGCATAAATCGCTGAAGCGGGGCAAAATTCAAAGGCCATTGAACATAAGAAAGATGGGAAATAACGTATATAAAGCCGGATCAGAAATTCTGAGTGGCAGCAGTGAAATATCATTCAGAAATTATCTGTCCGTAATAATGTACAGTACTTGTACATCAATATTTCCAAATTCAAGAGATGTCTTCTATCAAAATTCGATAAACATTCGCCCTCAACTTCAGAGTTGTATTCAGGCGTGTATAGCTGTTCATTTCGATTCGGCCAGCCCAAAAATTGAGAGGATAAGAGAAGGTGTATATTTAAAATTGATACATCAAGCTTTATGATAAATATACCAATATGGAAATCACATTAAAACAAGTCCCGGTCATGATGCTTTGAAGGGAAATTGATGCGAAACATAAGAGTCACCTGACGCTCAAACAGCCTCGGCATCGCCATCACCCTTGTCTCTTTCGGTCATAGCATCATCAACCGCAGCTTTTCTCCGTTCACATGTAAATGACAGAAAGTAGCACCAATTACTGCCAATCCAACCAATCACGGCATCCGTCTTCGTAAACTTCGTCGCACATGATCGAGTGTGGGGTGGGTTCCTGACGGCAGCTGACGAGAAGCCGCATGCATCCGGGGAAGTTCAGACTCGAAAGTGTCCCCAAGAATGCATAGAAGCATGTGAAAGCGAAAGCGATTCAACTCTGCTCGTGGGTCCGAGTCGTGCTACCTTTCATATTAAAAGTACAAGTTCCCTCTTACCTACTTCAACAGCACATTACAATCTTATTTACGACATTGAATTGTTCGCGAATTACTTGCTTTTGATAGACTGAGACACTTCAGCTTTGCAGTAACGGAATAGACACAATGGCGAAGACTTTCTCCCAAGCTGACGTTGCGTCGCATAATAAGCCAAATGATCTGTATATCATCATCGATGAGGATGTATACGATCTGACTGCTTTCCAAGAAGAACATCCAGGTAAGCTTCCGCCAGGGACAGAGTTGGCTGATGGTATTCGGCATCTGCGAAGACGCCCTGCTAATGCTATCACAGGCGGTAAGAAGATCCTCACCAGGGTCGCTGGTAAAGATGCCTCGAAACAATTCTGGAAATACCATAATGAGGGCATATTGAAGAAATACAAAAAGCTGCAGGTCGGCAGCCTGGATTCGAAGAAGGCGGCAGCACCACCTACACCACCTTCCACTCCACCTGCGCAGAAGGAGATCGTGAAGCCCAAGGCTGAAAGCGGCGCTGTCGTACCTGTTCCAGCGGTTGAGGAGGTAGAGACTTTGGATCCATTTGGAGATTTAATCCCCTTCGCGGATCCAAGTTGGTATCAGGGTGTAAGCTTCCCCCGCTCTGGCGAAATATCACGCCACTAACATTCTACAGTACCATTCCCCCTACTTCAACGAAACACATGCCGCTCTACGAGAAGAAATCCGCGAATGGGTATCCACCGAAATCGAGCCGTTTGTCGGTGAGTGGGATGAGGCGCGGAGGGTGCCTGAAGAAATCTATAAAGCGATGGGAACAAGAGGATACTTGGCTGGTCTAATGGGCATGCATTATCCTACCGAATACACCGAGAATCGTATCAAGAGTGTGAAGCCAGAGCAATGGGATTTATTCCATGAGATGCTTCTTACAGACGAGTTATCTCGTGCTGGCTCTGGTGGATTTGTCTGGAATGTTATCGGTGGATTCGGAATTGGGTGCCCACCTCTGGTCAAGTTCGGCAAGAAGGAGTTGGTCAAGAGAATTTTACCTGGCATCTTGAACGGTGATAAGCGGATTTGCCTTGCTATCACTGAGCCAGATGCTGGTAGTGATGTTGCCAACTTGGGATGCGAGGCCGTTTTGAGCGAGGATGGTAAACACTATATCGTGAACGGTGAGAAGAAGTGGATTACCAACGGTATCTGGTGTGATTACTTCACCACTGCTGTACGAACTGGCACCAAGGAGAGTGGCATGAATGGCGTTTCCGTCTTGCTCATCGAGCGCTCAATGGGAGGTGTATCCACACGAAAGATGGATTGCCAAGGTGTTTGGTCGTCTGGAACAACATATATCACATTCGAAGATGTTAAGGTCCCAGTGGAGAACCTGATTGGCAAAGAGAATCAAGGCTTCAAAGGTATTTCTCTTCCATCACCACCTTAAATCCTCTATATTAACACATCTAGTCATCATGACAAATTTCAATCACGAACGCATAGGTATCATCATTCAATGTATCCGCTTCTCCCGCGTCTGCTACGAAGAATCCATCAAATACGCCCACAAACGCCGTACCTTCGGCAAAAAACTCATCGAGCACCCCGTCATCAGACTTAAGCTCGCACACATGGCTCGACAAATCGAAGCTTCCTACTCCTGGCTTGAATCCCTCATCCATCAGATCGGCCACATGCCTGAACAACTCGCCATGTTAAGATTGGGCGGTCCTATTGCTAGCCTTAAAGCGCAAGCTACGGTTACATTCGAGTTCTGTGCTAGGGAAGCCAGTCAGATCTTCGGTGGTCTAAGTTATAGTCGTGGTGGACAGGGAGGGAAGGTAGAGAGACTGTATAGGGATGTTAGGGCTTATGCTATTCCTGGTGGTAGTGAAGAGATCATGCTCGATCTGAGTATCAGACAGAGTTTGAGGGTGGGCAAGGTTATGGGTATGAAGTTGTAGAAATGCGATAAATGTTGCGCTGGCGAGAGACGCAGTTTGGCATTCTGGTTTGCGATCGGGAATTGGGATTCGAATTTGTAATATTGCATTGGACTTGAACTGGAATCGGTGAGAATTGGATTGGATTGCATTCGTATCGCGATCCAAGCGGGAAAAAATATAGCACTGACAAGAAAGAAAGAATGTATTCTAGACTCTTTACCTACTTACTTCTTTAACACTTCCTCCTTTCCCCATCTCTTCCCCTTCTATTTATCATCATTAAATGCTGCAGCAACCTTCTTATACCCACGTCCTGCCCTGCTTATCCCCCCTACCTCACCGCTTCCTCTCTCCATCCACCTCCACCTCCACCTCCAAAAACTCAAATCCAATCTAAGAAAGTCAAGTACGACCTGTTTCGGGGGTCACAATTCCAATTCTCTAAATAGGGGAAAGACAAGCAGAGAAAAGGAGAGGAGAGGAGAATAGCTTGGCTGAGTTTAAATGGGATGATGGTGAGTGAGGTGGTTTAGATATTCCCCGATTGTAAGATTACATTTTGCGGTTTTCTTGGGTTGTGAAATTTCAAAATTGGAGATTTTTGATGATTTGCACGGTGGCTAAGATATGCTGGGAGATAGGTGCTTTTCTGGAGGGATGAAGAGATGGAAATGGGAGATGGGAGGTAGTGATACTTCTCTTGGGAGATGGTATTTTAGGTTCTTACCATCGTGAAAGTGTGACTTAAGAAAATGCAAAAATTGCTTTTTCTGAGGGGTTTGGGTTAGTAAGGGAGGGCAGCTGAGAGTTTACCTTAAGACGAGAGAGGAGGGGGAGGCGAGGCGAGGGAAGATGGCACACGTGATTTGTATTGGCATGCTAGGACCGGGGGATTGGTTAGGAGTGGTCTCGGGGTATCGTGTGGTAGTGGGATCAATGAGGTCGTGGGAAGTGAGAAGAAAATGGACTTGATTACAAAGAAGCGAATTTGATGGTATGTAGATTATATGTGAGTTCGATATCTGTGAGCACAGTCTGATCTATCCAAAGTTTATTCAAACAGCAAATTTAATTATGGTACCAATACTTAGAAAACTTGCTTCAATAGTAGCTGCTTTCACTAATTTTCTATACCTTGGCACAGTTTTTATGATGACCTTGAAACACTTATCGAGATATTCCTGCTCATTACCCGACAAGCACTCCAAATAGTCGCTTTACCAATTAATCATCGCATGTTATTTTCACTCATTCTAAATTAAGCCAAGTCTCCTAGATCTACAGCGTTGCAGCCAAGTTATTGTAGAAGGAATTTCCTGGCAGGAAGATATTGAATAGGAGTGTATTTCCCGCTCTGTGAGTGAGGCAGTTCAGTAATTCTCCTTCGATAGTATGGTGTTTACTTGCTTGCTTCTTCTTCCAATGGGAGGGATTGTTCAGCGGGTGATGGGTGTTGGATAGGGGAGGTTTACACATGATGTGATCTGTTTGGGTCCGAAGAAATGGATTGCTACAGGATATTCGAGAAAAAAGAATGGTTGGGATCTATTATTACCATCATACTTGAAGTACGAGCTATCTGAAACTTAAACATAAACTCTCTGTTTTTGCTCGTGTCGAAGCAGAGTGGCGCACGTGATGTGGCTTTTGTTCCTTGCGTCACTTCCCAGATATGTTAGATTAGTCAGCTAGTAAGACCTCATCTGGAACTCCGCCGAGTCAATCTTGCTCCGTTATCAAACAATCTATCAATGTCGAGACATCAAATCGAAGCTCGCAAAACACGATTAGATCTTGCTCCACACCATATTCCGAAGACACCACATATCAGTCATCTCCGTGGCTAGACCAGACTGTTGACGGCCCTGTCCTTTATCTTTTCGTTGATCAAATTTCAGAAGACTTTGTTGAGGAATTGAAGAACATGTTACCATACAAACCCGCCGTAATATCGCCGATCAGGACTATGGTAATGCACATGTCGTTTATCATCGTACGGTGGAACATAATCTGACCCCGGAGCCATCCAGGCGATGTTTCACCCAACACGCAATTTACGCCTCAACACCAAAAAGCAATTCTCTCGTACCTGCATCCATCTATCTCACATTCTGATTCTGGCCAATTTGGCTCAGCCTAGTAGCCCAGACATTTCCTTTCGCCTCCATCAATCAACACAATTTTCCTAATCAGGATATTTTACTCGCACACAACGCCTCAAGCGAGGAACCAACCAGCTCGAGCGGAACATGTGTATTTCCTCCTGACTCTTCTTCCCAAATGGCTTCGAGACATGGCTTTTGACCTGAGTGATATACGCCGGATTTCCCTTCATTTTTGAATTCCTCAGCATCATACTCTTCACGGCCCAACAGCCTGTATGCTCATTGCTCGCAGCTAACTTTATACACTCTTTACCATCACACTCTTTTGAATCCTGGTCCTGCGTTTCTTCTCGATTTCATCACTCTTTCTGAAATCGATCAGAATGAATAGATTGGCTGTATTAGGTTTGTTGGGTAGTGCAGCGGCAGCTGGCACTTACACCTTGGATGTACAATATAGTGGAGATACTTTCTTGGACGGATTTGACTTCGAGGTCGTAAGTCTTTCATCCTCCTCTGTGCTCTGTTGTATACTGATGATTCAGGGCGCCGATATTGCAGGAGGCTATGTCAAGTAAGATCTCGTTCGGGGATGTCTAAGTTATATCTAATGGATATAGCTATGTCGATCGTACGACAGCGGAAGATAATGTCCTTGTCACTGTTGATACCGATGGCGCAAATCTTCTAGGTTTCGATATCTTCACGACCCTTGATCCCAACGGGCAAGGCAGAGATGCTGTTAAAATTACATCCAAGAGGTCTTTCACCCACGGATTGATTATTTCAGATCTTAACAACATGCCTGGTGGACAATGTGGTGTCGAAGCTGGACGTATGTAGCTCTTTATCCTCGTTGATTTTCGACTGACAGATATGAAGATTACACTATCGGGCCAGACTGGCCTAACTCTGGAGAAATTGATATCATTCAGGGTACCAATGACGCCACTGCTGATTTGACCTCTCTTTTCACGTGAGTAAGGAAAATTTTGTTTTTGAACCAAGCTTACATCAATCTAGGGCTCCAACTTGTTCCTCCAACGATGGAGGAGCCCAGCTGGGTACTCCATTGACTACTCAATGCGATGATCCTAATGGTTGCACTACCCTCAATCCGGACTCTTTCTCATATGGTGTCGATTTCAATGACAACGCCGGTGGTGTCTATGCCACTCAGTGGGACAGCGATTTCATCAAGGTGTGGTTCTTCGCAAGAGATATGATTCCAGCAGATATCACTGCAGGAACACCTGACCCCACCCTCCCAGAATGGGGGCTTCCAATATTCAGTTCCCAAGGCAGCTGCAACGTCGATGGCTTGTTCATGGATAACAAGATTGTTTTCGACACAAACTTCTGTACTAGTGCGGTCGAAGCTCAATGGACTGGTAGCACTTGTGAGTCCAATATTGGCTTGACTTGCAGAGAATATTTGGCCACATTCCCGGATATTTTGCCAGATGATTTTTCCAACTTGTATGTGTATGGAATGACTCTTTGAAACGCAACTAATATATTTTAGCTACTGGGGAATCAACTCCGTCACTGTTTACAGCATCGCTCCAGACTCTGTCAGCTCTGCTGTCCCATCTGCTGCCGCCTCTACAGCCGCTGCTGTCTCATCAAGCATTGCTGCTGCGTCATCCACCGTCGCTGCTGCCTCATCCACTATCCCAGCTGCCGTCTCATCCGCCGTTGCAAGCGCAAGCGCAATTCCATCCGACATCTCCATTGCTCTTCCAGGATATAACTATCTCGGATGCGCAGATGACACTCCCCTTACTCTCCTTGATGGCTCAAGGACTGATGATCCAGCTATGACCCTCGAGATGTGCTCAGTCATGTGTGCCGGTTCCAAATACATGGGTGTTGAGGATGGAATCACTTGTCAGTACTTCCCTCGCTTATTATGGTTCACTTACTCAATAAAACAGGTGTATGCGGAAACATTCTCAACCCTGACCCCGCTCCTCTCGTAGCCCAGTCTGAATGTAACATCCCTTGCCCAGGCGATGCTAGTGAGATTTGCGGTGGAAACATGAGCCGGTTGCCCAAACGTGCCTTGGTACAGCGTGCACCTGGAGATGAGGTCAGACTCTCGCTCTTTGTCGTCCTCGCCGTCTCTCCAAGCTCAGCCATCCCAAGCGCTGCCGCAAGCAGTGCCGCCGTTTCCTCAGGTGCAGCATCAAGCATTGCAGCAGTCTCATCTGGTGCCGCTTCCAGCTTCGCAGCCGTTTCCTCAGGTGCAGCATCAAGCATTGCAGCAGTCTCATCTGGTGCCGCTTCCAGCTTCGCAGCCGTTTCCTCGGGTGCAGCATCAAGTATCGCAGCATTCTCATCTGGATCCTCACCAAGCTTCGTCGCAGTTTCTTCAATCATTTCAGCTTCCAGCTCAAGCGATGGAGCCATGGCTAGCAACAACCCAGCTGCCGGATCTACCTCAATCCCTTCAACTTTGGTCTCTATCACATCAGGCGCATTCCGAAGCTCCTTCCAGGTCACCGCATCGGCATCTGCAATTGGCTCTGGATCTGCCAGACTCACCACAGCTGGCTCCACTACCACCACATGCACAACCACACCAAGATCTACAACCTCGACTGTTTATGCTACTCTTACATACACTGTCACTTCATGTGCCCCAACTGTTACAAACTGTCCAATGGGTCAATTGACAACCGAGACTCGCTCCATGTACACCACAGTCTGCCCTTACAACCCAATGACCACCGGTTACCAAGTTGCTCCTCACGGAACCGCACCACCAATGTATACCACCGTTGTTGTCACAACCTATGTCGATGTCTGCCCTCTTGGTCTTACTACTTACACCACATCCCAGACTCAAGTCCACTTCTCCGGATACACATCCGCGCACATCCCAATGGTTACCACCACCAAATGTGCCGCTATGGAGGGTGGCGATTCTGCTTGCTACACTGTTACATTGCCATACACCGTTGCTCCACCTACCTACACACCAACGGCTAAGGGTAACGTCGCCTCCCTCGCCGCCAACCGCTCCGACGTGAAGACAAGCACCATTATGGTCTACCCTATTTACACTGGTCAGCCATCTAGTAACGCAACTAAGGCTGGACCAACTGCTACTGCGGTTCCCTACCCAACAGCTACCATGACATTCAGCGCAGGACAAAAGACAATGATGAGCTGGGCTGGTGTATTGGCCTGTGGATTGATGGCTGTTCTGTTGTTGTAATCTTCAGTTTAGTAGAGTGATATGACAGAAACAGATTGGAACAAGGAGGATAAAAAGACGACGGGGACGGTTTCTTGTGTATTTTATGAGGTAGATAGATGAGGATAGGAGTAATTTTGCAAGCGTTATGCTTTGAACCGTGTTCTTCCTTATATGCATTATAGTTTGATTACTTTCTGTTTTTCTTGGTCCCACGCAGTATTTGGGATGGGTTGAGTGAGCTTGAATTTAGCTTGTGTGGGTCGTTCTTTGTTACAGAACACCATAGCCCCTCTATAGCATATCCAAGCACAATGTTACAAGCATAAGCAAAACATTTCGCTTTTCCAGGTATATGTGCAATAGCAAAGAAGGTTTTAGATTGAGTTATTGGTTATATTGGTGAGATAGGAGTATCTGAAGTTTATCTCCATTGAAACTGAAGCACATGATTCGGGTCCGAGAAAGATCTTTGGTGCTTGATTCCAATGCAATTTGAATACCAAGTCTTGTAGATAGTTTTCTGTAAGAACTAAATCCTACATATGGATATTTGGAGAAGTTTTTCATCCCTTTTGCTTCGTTAATTTAGACAAATGAAATTCGTATCCCATCATAACAGGACATCTTTTTTCGTCATAAGTGGTTTCATGTAGTCGATCCTGCCGAGTATAACGCAAACATATCAAACGGGTACAGAATACACAATGCTATTTTCAGTTAGATTGAGTTTAAAAACCGCGAGTGCCAACTTACAAAGAACCAATGCCACAGTTTTTTGGAGGAATCATACAAGACCCAGGTGCTTGGTTGTTGAATCCACCTCCACCTTCATTGCACCCCGTATTGCACCAAACACAAGCACCTGAAAAGAAACAGGTCAATACGTGCTCTACTAAGGATAAGCTTGAGACGAAGTTCACTTACTCAAACGCCGACTGAATTCCAAGCCCGCCCAGTCCATGGCATCTGGCTTATTTATGCAGCGGTTATATACCCCTGCATATCTATCGGAGAAGGGATCAGCTTGTGCCATTCAATTGAAGTGAAGGCAAGTCCAAGATGTTGACTCACGTTGGTGAAGAAGATACATTTATCTCCTCCCAATGGCATCCTGGCCTTTTGACTTGCATGGTTTAGTATTTACACACTACAGAATAGACAAGAGGTGGAAGCTTACAGAAGCGGAACCAATACTGATCTGTACCAGTTGTGTTCAGCATTTCCCAATTCTCAGTTACTTCAACAATCTCCGTATTCGGAGCCGATTCCACGGTAGGTGCAGCATGCACAACGCCTCCGACTAGCATGATCGCACTAGCTATGCAACTGACTGTAAATCTCATCTTGCCAAATTCACGTAAGTAAATCAAAACACAATTTGAAAACTTCTCTGAAAAGAAGTAGACACTTTGTGAAAAACGACAATCCCTGACCGTAGAAGCTGCGATATACCCCCTCTCCATCTACTCGACGGCGCACACGCAAAGCTTATGTATCTATCCCATCCATCTCCTTAATTTCGCCGCAATCTACAGTTAATAAGAAGAAGCAACAGCTCAATTTGGATAAGTGTGTTTTGGCAGAGGAGGTGTATTCTCGCTTGGAATTGGTCAGGAGAGGGCGAGTTTAGGCGGGAAAGTACTTACCGCTTCAGTGCCGGAGGGTTTTGTTTCGTGGGACGACTTTGGTTGGGAGAATAGGGGTGAGTGTGTCGGGTGGGTAAGTTGATAGTGGTAAGGTTCCTCGTGACTAGCATGGATTTGGGATTCCGTGTTTTCAAAAGTGTTGTGAGATGTGCATTTGAGAATTTTCCTCGGCAGGTAAAATTGCCACGCTTGTACCAATTCTCCCACACCGTTTCAATATCTCGACTCGTTTGCGTACATATCACTACTCGCATAATTTACGAAGCAGCCAAAATATAGATCTATGGGCTAGTTCTTCTTCATTCGCGGACATAGTTTATCCTGTGCTAATTTTCATGTTAGAGGCATCAAGCTAGAAACCAGATCACAGGCAGAATTTGCATGCTGCAACCTTGATCAATGTGTGATGAACGAGTATTAAATTCTCTCTATATGATATGATTTAAAGATTAGAAGACGTTTTACATCTGTAATTCTCCTAGTTAGGAGGTGTTCTAGCAGCCTCAGTCCACTTACAATTGCAATGTTGTATAGTTTAGGACAATTAAGCACCTGATTTGCGTCTGCGATGATCTAGTCTGGAGGCTGGCTTCTTAGCACCTAACTCATTGAGTTTGAGTATTTATCACTCATGCCACATAGATCAAATGGTCCCCAGTTCCGAGTGCTAGACAATTTGACAAGTTATCCAAAGTCACGTGTTGGAGCAGTAGAAAGTAGTCTTCTCTATAAGTTTGGCTGAGCCGTATTTTTTTACCAAGGGGACAGAAAATAATAATGCCTCATATAAGATATCACCAATAACCCCAGTTGATTTGTCAGAAATCGCCCGATAAACGACAATTCAACCAAGAAAGCTTTATATCATTCCTCAAGTAGTGACAGTCTCGGGCCTGAAGCCAAACTTCGCACTCATATTTCTACTATTGATTAATTGTAGTAATACACGACACTGTTGAAAGTTAGATAAAGATCCTAAGAGCAATGTCATGAACCTACAAAGAACCAAGAGCACAGTTATCTGGAGGGTTCAAGCATGGCTCTCTTGTCTTATAGTCCCGAAGTTTTCCTTTACACCCGGAGTTGCACCAGACAGTAGCACCTATTGCAGATGAGGTATTAGCCTATACAACCATTGAAATGGGTCTGAAGAAAGATGCTTGACGTACCAACTGGTACATTGAACTCTACACTCGAGTGGTCTGTATTTCCGGGTCTGCTGTAGCATTTCCCCCAAACGCCATATGTTCTATTGAAGATAAATTAGGTATCGAAACAAAAGAGCGTCTTCTTTCACAGTGTTTACTCACATTCCTGAGGCAGTACTTCCTTGTTCGGCCCAGTTACATCCATGGCCTTTGTCTGTGATTCATTATTGATTAACTAACGGCTCAAAGGTGTTACAAGGGGGGAGCAGGAACACAAGAACTTACACCAACGGAAGAAGAAATCGCTTGCTTGGGCTGATGAGTCCATAAGTTGCCCAGCTGGCGAGGTGTCATTCGTTGATGGTGCAGTTATCTCCACCGTAGGTGCAGCATTAACCGTACTACCAGCCGAGAGGATTATGGCAGCCACATGACCTAATTTCAAAAGCATCTTGAAAGTTGATATAAATAAAAGGTCTGACTTGAAGACGAGAAAAGACGCTTTCAATTGCGCAATACTGTGCTGTAGAAAGTTGTAGTTTACATCTTCTCCCCCGCAGCGCACTCTCAAGCTTTATAGCAGGTATCTCGCCCATTGATCTCCACCACTTGGGCGAAATATACAAGGAGGATCATGTCAATCTGGATGAGTACGTCGTCTGTATTGATTTTGCGAGAGATAAGGACAAACTCTCTGCTTTGAGAGTATCATGCGAGAATTGCTTTGAGGATGAAGATTGTGCCACTTTCATACCTTCGATTTCAATCTGAGGACCTAGGAGAGGCATGGCGGAAGGTAGGTATATCGAGGAATCGAGGAATTTTTAGCGAGTGAGCTGCGGGAGTTCTGAACTTGAAAAATTTTATTGTCCCGCGATTGAAAATGGATGTCAAGTGATGTTACATTCTCAGAGCAGATGTGCTGTCGAAACCCGCATTTGGATGTGAGTGGTCGATTCACTATAATCCAAAAAACTTTTGAAAGTGCCTAAATTTGAATAGAGTGTGGCTTCGAAGTCCGTGGCCGCAGCATTATCTCGGACTTAGTGGGATTTTCGAAAATAATTCCGGAGTTAGACAATATGCTGATAGGTCTGAGTTGAATTCAAGTTTGAAATCTGCATTCTTTCAAGTTGTCTTTGACTATTAAGGTCAAGGTGAGATTGAACACTCTGAAATCAAGTAGAAAATAAGAAAAAAAAACCTGCAGGATAGTCCATGCCTTTCGTCAATTTCCAGCAAGATGTGAGGAGGCCCCTTTTCGAAAATTATATATCCCAAAATTAAACTGATGATTTCACTCCATCGAAGCTAACATAATGCACATTTTCAACTTCAATACTGAACTTCAAAATTTGTATCCTCACTTGAAACCACATCGCTCTAGTGCTTTACAACCACTGTCAGCGCATCCATGTATTTTCCAACAGTTTAAAGTTTCTGCCAAATAGTATATTATCCGCTCTCTTCTGTGCATGCTCCCATTTTCATTCAAGTTCATTCAGCCAAGACTCGCCGCGTGCCTATACAAGTACATTGAGCAATAGATCGGGCCCTGAATACCCAGCCGACCCCTTATTACCGATCATGCACGACATCTCTTACCCGCACAGTTTATTCGGTCTAGGATAGAGGCTGAATTATCTCGATCCCTCGAAGAAACAATAGCAGATCAATCTCTGTGCCAATCTGTCGGGCTTTCGATTCTGTACATATGGCGTGAAGAACGGACCTTAATGGAAGGTTTTCATCTTGTTAGAAGTTCGAGTGATTACCTGTGAGGACGTGACATGCTATGAACAGTATTGACTATATATAGAGGCTGAAACAAAAGATTTTTTCATAGATTAGTTGCATTCATATTAGCAGGCTAGATAATTTCATTCATCGAAGGTCACGAATGCACTTTACGAGCCCGAGATATTTACAATCCAAGTGAGATCGAAGCCTTGCATGTCTCTGCCTAAAAGATCAACCTCCTAGATTACTAGAATGCTATTAAGCAGTTCGCTTTCATGAAAAACTCGACGGCAGCAGTAGCTATGCCCTAGCACGGAGTCAAATGCATAATTCTTATACAGTCCCAGATCATATTCAATTTCAAGTATGTTCTTTGTATCTGAGTCAAGGAACTGAACCTCGATATTCTGGGTTTATTCTTGTTCTGTTATCGTATAACAAGGTCCCGACATACCATGCAATGCTACGTTCTCGCGCACCCTATGTTCCGAACCCGAAGTGACCCGATGCCCTTAAAATGTTTACCATGCACGGGATATCTGAAGTGTTTTCGCATCTCTAGTCGCCCTCCGCCCTTTCGAATTATAACATCGCAATCTATATTCTGCACACATATAGATATCATATAGTTCTCTGTGCAACAGTCAGAGCGCTGTAGAAGCCTGATTGATATGCCAACGTGAGGTAAAGCTTGGTATCGGATCTTGGCAGATATATTTAGTAAGGTTGCTTTCATATCGTACAATCCAAGTCAGTGCGACAATCTTTGCAAGAGTTATGGCTGAAATTTTTGGCTCTAAGTGGTCGCCTGGGGTCAAAGGGCATTTGTTTGTGTAACCTCCCGTAGTATCGGGACTCCAGCCCTCTCGCCAAGTCTGGTATAAATCCCCTTTTGCCCTCCCGCACCGAACCGTGCTGCTAGTACTTTTTAGTGGTGTGATATGGAATCGGAGAGATTGAATCTAGCCATTCAGAATTTTGCATTTCAACATAATTCAACCTTGCCGCTGCTCGCGTGTCAATTTTGCTCTTGGTGGCTTCAGCCTTGAACAGCTGAACGATTGCATAGAGGGGTAAACTCATCGGTTTTGGTCACCGATGATAGAACTTCATGACGACTGGTATACATTTTTGAATTCCTTCATTGACAACTCATCATGTCTCAGATTCTCTTGATGCCATTGATTTTCTGTCCCGACTAGGCAGACTTGGTGCGGGGTCGCAGCCTTGTATACTTTTGAGCAAAATGTGAAGGCTGTTTCGTTGACCCAGTCTGTGAGTATTGAAAGGGGATATAAAATCAACGCACATTGCCATTCAAATGTCTGAATCAAGTCATTGAACTTCAATCCCAATCTACCAGATAGTTTGACTGTGCGATTGAAGTCTTTGAAAAATTGAAGGACACTGGGTCGACAAGTTATTACCAATGGCTTCGGTTCCGGTCAAGTTTGTATTTGTTGATCCTTCTACTTGACCAAGGGCTGATGTCTCCAGCAACGGTGATTCTCTCCAATCTGGGTCTAGCTCGCCTCTGTCAACTCCACGGCCGACAGCTGCCAATGCCGCCTGGAGTGCTCAAGACGAACCTGCTGTCCCAACATCAAACCCATGGCCGGATGCCTCCGCAGATGGCATACGCAAAGAAGACTGGACGTCGGAGCCCCAGGGCACCGGTCGACCAGACGTGCCATCCATAAGGTTGAATCAGAGTGAAAACCTTATCGATACCTCATCACGAATAGGGGGCGATACTCCATTGCCCCGACCTGACCCAGCAAGACACCAAGCTCTTCATCAAGCCAGCCCATACAGACCTGATGGGCCCTGGACCTCCGTCGCTTCGAGCAATCGTGCAAGTACACACTTGTACGAGATTCCGTCAATGACGGACGGGGAGCGGCGAGATTTGGATGACTTGATGCATCGACGCGGTGGCATGAATTCTCAAGGCAATGTCGTGAGAAGTGGTCTCCCTTCTGCTCAGCCCTCCAATATCATCCACCGTTCAACCTACAGTTCTCAAGTTGGAACTGAGGATATTCCACTGGAGCCTGTAATTGCCGGAGACCAAGTACATGCAGCAGCCCCGATTCCCGGGCCATACAATCCGAATCTACAAGGCCCAGCCACACGCGCTCATAGTGAAGAAAGAATTCCCAGATCATGGTGGGAACAATGGGCAGATCTCTTCCGCCGCCGTTTACTCTTTATACTCGTTCCACTCACACTCATCTTGCTTGGTGCTCTGATCGGACTCATCGTAATCTATATACGTGCCCGTGATGCAGCAAAATCATGCCAAGTATCTTCTCCTCTACCCAACCTAACAACGATTTCTCAGCCTATGTCCGGCATTATACCAATTGTTCAGTCCGGATTGGGAGCTACAGCTACGGTTTTCGCAAACATTTTCCGGTCGTCCCAGCAACTCGAAGTGAAGTTGGTATACAATCCAGGGGGAGGGAGGCTGTGTCTAGTCACCAAAACCACAGACTGGTCCAGGAACGCCCGCTGCATAGAAGGCACGTGATACACCCTCTTTGTTCATGTGACGTGATGGACCACAACATCATCAGTTGATTTTAACCTTCTTCGAGACACTTGTTAACACATTGTACAGGTGCCAATCCAAAGAATAACACCCCTATCACGATACTTGATTGGATGTAAGCTATCTCAACACTCCTTTATCACATGTCACATACATTCATCCTTCATAAGAAGGCACATGATATCAACCTACTAACTGTTCTATAGAGGAGGGCCCTCAATTTATTACATCACGGCAGAGAACACTTTAGGAGGACTTGACCATGTTCCCAACACAGACAGTTTCAAACTATCATCGGTCGCTGCGCACAAGATACAAGCGCACAAATCATCTCCGTTAACTTCTGTTGCTGTAAGTATTTCATTCTTGCATTTCCTTTGCTTTCATCCCTTTCAAACTCTGTTAGATACTATCCTACTATACTATTTGACTTCTTCGCACTCGATCTTTTCGCTCTCGACTTGGCCGCTCTGATGTTATGATGTTTATATGACGGATGCGGTCTCTTTCCTGGTTTCATCATTCCTTTCCAATCCAACCTTTCCTTCCACTTTCCTCCAACAACTTTCCTGCTATTTATACTTTCTCAACTTCATGTCCTGTATATAAAACACAAATCTAACAAAACCCCAGTGGCTTAACGGTACATCATCTTGGCTGTACTACCAAGACACCTCCTCTCAACTCCGCGAATTCGGCATCGACGACTACAGAAATGTAGCCTGGCGGGATGGCAGTACGGGGCCTCTTGGCATCGCTCAGAACAACACCGGCGTGGCAGCAGCTCGCTACATAACGCCAGGCGGCGACGAGATAATGGAAGTCTACTACCAAGCCACCAACGGAGCAATACATGGCCGAGTCTACAACAACTCAGTCTGGACCTCAGAAATATTCTCCGTCGACGGAACCGCAACAACAGTAACACAGGGCTCATCCATGAGCGCAACAACAGTGAAAGAAGCGAATGGAACGACGATACTACTAGCCTATGTATCCTCAAGCGGGTGGCTAACTTTGCAAAGCAGAGGGACGGCGAATGTAACGCAATACAGTAAATTCACTGCTCCTAAACCTCTCATGGAAGGAGATGGGAATATGGCTTCTGGAGTGGCGACTGTAGATGTAGATGGCAAGCCAAAAGTATATTTTGTTTCTGCACAGAAGATATTGGAGTTTTCTGCTACCTCGGTGGTGGCGGAGAATTGGGCGAAAGCTGAGATTAATGCTGGATGATTGGGAACAGGTATTTAGAGTTTGGGATTAGGTTGGTTTTGTTTTTGGTGATGTTATGATACCCATGTTTTATGATATATGAATTTTTGGCGGGGTATTGGCCGGGTAAGGTGCTGGGTAATTATATGAGGGGAGTTTTGTGTAATGGAAAGTATATATAGGTACATTCCTATACAGCAATCATTGTAAATGTATATTTTAGCGAGCTTGTTTATTGCTAATTATTTTGGTAACAGTCCAGAGAAAAGAAAAGTGGGTGGTAAAAGGTCTCTTGAAAGTACAGATGTGGTGGACATTTAGAGGCGCAGAATAGATCCGATGTCCAGCTCTCTTACAGCTGGCGGTACAATACCTATATTGGGGTATAGCCATACATGGGATACAAAGAATTTTTAATTGCTGAGTCGCACCTTCTCACGCTGAACAGTACCCTGCATTTGAGTCAAGTAATTATGAGATAAAATTGTCCAAGTCAGATAAAATATCAAGAGAAATTGTGCATTTATTAAGTATGAATCGAATTCAACATAATAGAAAAACTAAGATAATGATTCAGACCATTAAAACAGATCATAAGGGTTCTCCCACCCTAATCCATACCCCTTGACGCTCGCTCGCCTCCACTGCCATTCATCTCCCACTTGTGTCCAAATTATTTCGTCCGCCGGAGCATCCTTTAGCGCAAGGGCATTCGCGAACTCTTCGTCTAACTGCGCCGGAGTTTTTCTTGCATTCATCCTGTCAGTCTCGCATGGGAATGAACAGTTAGGACAAATCCATTCGTTGATAGCCACATGACCCCTGGTAAGACATCTCGCACATCTCCATTCCTCGGGGATAATCATACGCTCAGCCTGCCATTGTTTTTGTCTGTCTCCCCACTTCATCTTCGACTTTCCCCTATCCATCTTCGCACAACCAATATCTTCTTTATGATAGTCTCTCAGATGATCACGGTAATGATCTTTCCTTGTGAAAGGGGTGCCATTTGCATTTCTGCTGCATTTAGGGTAGTCGCACGGGAAAGTGTCCTTGCCACGTGTGGCGTGCTTGTTCAGATAATGACGTTCCAAATCTGCAGGTCTATTGAAAATAGCCTGTTTCCCAGTGCAACCAAATGGGTATTGGCATGGATAAGTGCCTTTCTTGACGCTTCTTGAAACTCGTTAGCACAGTTCACAATAAATGGGAGTTTGGAGAAAAACGCTTACTATGGCTGATCAAGATACACTTTCTGCGGCATTGCTTCTCTAGCCTGATATCCCGAAAGTAGCTCCAAGTAAGGCTCTTGTCCTTTCAGAATCTTGAATTCATATAATTTGGGAATGCCAGAACCGGAAGTCCAACCAAGAGTTGATGGCGTATGCCTTGTCAGGTTTGATCCTTCTGCTTGAGGGAGATACGGGGTATTGACTGTACCAAGCTCGTTGTTCGAAAAATCTCTGCAATTCATTCGTTGCGGGGACATCTGGTCATATTCATAACCAGTATCAGAAGGGGGAAATGTAAAACTGTCAGAAACAGGAGATACAGGACTATCCATTATACACCAGGCGCTAGAACTAGAGCTAGCCCGTTCCATGGGGGTGCCAAAACTAAGATCATTGTAGCCTGAAAGATCGAACAAGTTCAGATTATATGGATTGAACATGGTTTCGCGTAGCCTTGCAAGATATCTCTATTTCAAAATTGAGTGAGGAGAGGATTTATCGACGAGGGAAGCAAGATGCAATGACAGCCGCAGCTTGTAGGGGAAATTATAAGGGCGATGAGGTCCTATAAAACTTGCATTTCACAGTTTGAGTCGTTGTGTGGTCAACTGATCTTTGTCGGACTAACACAATGCAGCTGTCTCGGATGGCTGTGGGAAGCTGTATCGAAATGAGGCCCTTTTTGCTAAGCGAGTGAATAGAATCTCGTGAGTGCCCACCGGAGCCTCATGTGTCCAGGCCAATCTTGAACATTGGGCACCTATGCAGTATGATTGCTGCCTTATTGAGTGGATTCTTCGTCCTGGCTAGGTTCTAACAACCTGTGCAATGATGAAGATTGGCATGGCTGGGAATAGATGGTGTAGCTGAAAGCCGTCTCAATTGCCCTTTTTCAAGGGCGTGAGCTCATTCGATACCGTGAATTGAATGTGCCCTTTCCCCAGGATAACTTTCACAGAAGTCATAGTCTGTGCTTTGGGTGCCTTGAGAATCAAATGACGGTTGCATCATCTGTTGAGAACAGGATGCTACGTGGTATTGAATATTTGATTGGCTCGAGAGACACAAAGATTCTCCCTGCTGACTTGACTCAAAAATTTCTACTGCAGAGTCTTGAGTTGCAGACCAGTCCGTCCTTTGAGATACTCCCCTTAAGTTAGTGGAAGAATGTTCTTTCACGTAGTGGTCTGACAATGCAGATAAGGTTTCAAACCCAGACACTGCCCGATGGTAACAGGGAAGTGGCCATTGACAGAGATACTCTCCAGCTTGCCTGCAAGAAATTAGCAAAGACACTATGTAAATATAGTAGTCTCACATGTGTTGGCTCAAGTAGACCTTGGCAGGAAGTGTGGGCGTAGGATCGAGTCCAGGAAGCAATGAGAGATAATGATTTTTATCGGCAGTCACTTCAAACTTGTAAAGTTTTAAGAAAGCCTTGGTGTTCTTGTTCCAGCCCAACGAGGACACTGTGGGATGGGGATCGGATACTTTGATTTTGGTTGCATCTTCGCAATTTTCTTTGCTCCCGGCGATAGCAGACGTCGTCTCAGGCTCCGCCAACAGCAGATTATTAGACTTAATAAAGCCAGAGACGCATATCGCAGCATCATTTGACAAGTAACACCACATCTCTATGGGAAGTGAGACTGTTAAGAGAGTTGAGAAGCTTGAAAATCCAGCCTCCACTTTTACTTTCTCTGCAATCACAGGCATCATCCGCAGCCATTCCGAGAACAGATCGACTGATAAATCAGATCTTGAAAGGGTCTCTTGGAGCCTGATTGTGATCGCTATACGTGGAAATGTATCGTACTCTGAGCCAGCACTAGATGCAGAAGATACACCAGATTCTTGTGAGGAAAATATACTTGATATCGACTCTGCTGTTGAGTTCGCAGTACCTAAGCGAGGAGATCGACGTGGAGCTTGGGTAGAACGGTAAGGATGTTGACGTCGACCGACTCGTAGGGAGCGAGCTATTCGCGAAGATGATTGGGACTGTGAGGATACTACCCTTGATGCTGGCTCGGGATATGACTCTGGTAGAGTCGCAGACCTGGGCGACAATTGGATGCCTCGAGGTAACCTCGATTGTTGTGTTAAGACGACGTGCAAAGGTGGCTTCTGCATCTCTCTACCCATTGGCATCCAATTTTGTAGGCGACAAAGTATTTTATTATACAGGGAGCCAACAGTGAAACACGGTTTTTGGCTTAAAAGTTGAAGTTCGATGATCAAAGCACGAGTGAATGAATACGGCCCAACTGGATTGGCACTTGTGTTGAAACCACAAGCTGCAATTAATTCGGTGACTCCATGGCCTTCGTCCATTCCATTTGCTGTTCCAGAAGCACAGCAGTCAAGTAATAACAGAACATCGGATTCTGCCTCTTCTAATGCTTGCTGAATACCACTCCACTTGACGGTACGAAAACTTGAGTCATTTGTATCGGGTCGACTTACAAAGCATTAGCAGGAACATTTGTTCATAAGACTGCAGGAACCTGTCAGACTGTAATTACATACCTCGCCCACGATGCTTGTCTATTGTGAGCCAGCATCCCGTGACCGCCATAATAGACAATTTTCAGATGATCTGGGCTATCACCTCCATACGCCACAAAATCAAGCACCTTTCGATTCAATTCATTGTGACTTGATTGACTTGGGATCTTCCACCATTCGACTTCAAAGTTGTATACCTTTTCAAACATAAATTGAAGTTCGACGATTTCAATTGAAACAGGAAGCAACGGGTCTTCATCTTCCCAACAGAGAAGCAGGACATTAACAGCAGAATATCGAGATCGATGATCGCTTGGATAAGCTGCGTTGGCTGCATCTTGCAGTCGTTTGCCAATTTCTTGAAGAGAGATATGGTATTGAAGTTGATCAAGATCTCGTGAGGATAGAGGGGGTCCATACTCGTCAATTGACATGAAGGAAGGAGGCCTAGTCAACTTAGGACGAGCCATTATTGTACAATATATTGCAGAAACGATCAATACAGTCAAATATACAAAGAATTGTATCAAAATTTTGTGAGTTTCAAAAACGAATGCCTGAGGAGAGAGGAACAGCTGAGGAAAGAAGTTGGTGTTTTGCTAAATTCTAGTCGGTGTGCAACGGCCCCCAATCTCCACGGTCGCAATCCAGCTCGGTGACGATTGTGGATGCATGCATGAGCTGAAACAAGCAACAATAAAACTGATTTAACATAGTAGAGTATTTTGAAATGAAGATGGATGAAAAAATTGATGGAATGAGGTGTGGTACAAGTATATCCTCAATTGTTCCATTGAAGGAGCATGTTAAAAGCGATTCATTCAAATGATGTCTGGAACAGAAATTGGCCCGTAGAGGATTGGGTTCAAACGGTGCCCCACTCCAGGCACGATCTTAATAACACATCACAACCCAACCTCCTCAGGATCATGATATAATTGACCAAACAGCCGCGGTACAAGGCCAATTCCTTGTCGATATCATCAACAACAATGAAAATCGTGTTCCACTGTGACTCAACACGTCTCTTTGTATTGTCTGTTGTCTTCTTCTCGTCCAACCATTTCTGCCGCCGACGAGGATCTGTGGCGAGTGATGGCTGCCGTACTCGCCATGCTAGCTACATCGGGCAGAATGTAAACAACAATGACATCTATCCATGTTTACTTGGGCCTGAGTTATGGCCTGCAAGGAACTTGGGGATAACCGCGTCGAATTTCTTTGTCTTTTTCCGTTTGTCTCTCATATAGAACTTTCAAATATCTTCCTCGACAAGTGTTGGAGAATTGTTACTTAAAATATACCTGTGAAGTCGACAGGAACACGGAAATTCACTTACCCCACTATACGATATAACACCACGAAATGGCAGACCTTGTCGACACAATCATCGTCGATGACAGACCTATTGCTGTACGGAAAACTCGACGAATAAGTACTGCAAACTCAGTATCACGAAACAATGTACAATTCACAGCTTCCCAACGGGGAATATCAACGCCTCCAGCAACACCAAAACGCACAAAAAAACGTGTTCGATTCTCTGATCCAGGGCCAGCTATCGAATTCGATTCATCCTCTTCCGGCCTCACCCCTTTCATAAGACGAGCCTCACTCAGCACACCTAAGACAAATCGACGCCATTCTACACCTACGAAGTTATGGAACTTGGCAGATTCGTCCCCTCTCTCCGGAGAGCTACAATTCGCCCCACTAAGACAAGTCCTGGATGGCAGAGTCAAACGCAGACTCAGAAGGAACAGATTAAGCGAAGAGATAAACATAATCGAGTTGGACAAGAAGGAAGAAGCAAAGGGTAGACGATCGGAAGTTGAAAGACTGAGGAAGGAACTCGCTGCAAAAGATTTGGAAGTCCAAAACATGCGTGATGAACAGGATATTGCTAGTCAAATCGAGGGAGAAGCGGGAGGATCATTCGCAACGAACAGTACCTTGAGCTCGAAAGTGCAGGAATTGGAACACCAGATTCTGCACTTGAAGGCAGAACTCGCAAGGAAAGAGAGTGACCCCGAGGAACATAACTGGACAATGGCTGCTAAGGACCCATTCGACATGGACAACGACGACGACGATATGATGATAACGAATTATGATGATGACGACTTTCACGATGGGACGGAAATGATCACAACGCCGGCACGACTTAATACTTCATTTCCTTCTCCTCCATCCACAATGCCTAATACACCTTCGGTATCAATTTACTCCATGAATGCCGGCATTCAGACTTCACCAGATCCTGATTCGGAGGCTTTGAAAGCGCAATTGCGGGCCTTGCAAGAGGAGATCTCAAAGCTGAATGCAGCTATCGCTCTTACAGATGACAACACCGCACGTCTGACGTCTAAGCTTTCAGACTTTATTTCATCATCGTCTTTTAGTCAGGACCATGCAACGCTGGACTCAGCTCTTGATAAAGTGTTGACGCAACTTGCGCTCTCGCAATCATACTCTCTTGAACAGTCGACTCGTTACTCTGCTCTTACCAATGAGATTCATTCCCTACACTTTGCACCTCCCACCACTTCTCTGGACGATATCCTCACGAACATCTCGTCCCAGTTCCGAAAAGCCCGGTTAGAGCTGGAGTATTTGACCCCCGGTGAGATACCAGAAGGATTCGAGAACTCGAAGTTACTGGATATGCTGGTCAGTCGCGTAAAAACTTTGCTGGAGGAGAAAAAGGAGCGAGACCAGAGTATTGACCAATACCACGAGCAAGAAATTTCATTGAGACAGCAACTCAATGCCAGGTGCGATGCGATGGATTCACTGAGAACAGACCTCTCTCTGTCTACGTCCATGGCGAATGAGCTGAGGGCAGACGTGCATGAAAAAGATGTAGACAATGAGAGATTGAGAAGTGCACTTGAAGGCTATCGATCCGAAGTATCCTCTCTTGAGGCTCTGATCTCATCACTCGATGCACAGAATAAAGAGACAGAGACAACTCTGAGAGGTGAGATCGGGGAATTAAATGAGAGATTGATGGACGAGTGTGCCAAGCACGATACCACAACAGCAGAATACGAGACAAAGGAGAGAATCGTTCTTGAGCTGGAGTCCAAACTTCAAGCAGCCCTCAAGTCAGCCTCTGAAGTGCAAGCTCAACTCGACGCCTTGAAAAGTACTGTTGCCTCAAGAGAAATCGAACTTTCCAGTCTCACTTCCACGCTTGCCGAAAAGGACACCATCATTCAAGAAAAAGACAACACCATCTCATCCCTCCAACAATCCTCAGGAGCCGCGCTCGCTCTAAGAGATGCGAGAGTCACCGAACTCCGCAACGAAATTGATCGCATAAACGAGTCTCTGAAGAACGCACACAACACCATTCTTTCTCTCCGCCAAGAAAATGGTGCTCTACAATCCCACTCCCAAAATATCGTATCAAACATGCTGTCTCAGCTATCGCGCGCAGCTTCCATCGGGAATACATTCATAAATGGGAATTCAGATGAGATTACAAGTTCACCACCTGCTTTGGTAAGAGGAGGCGATAGTAGTCCTATTGTGATGCCGAATACACCTGCTGGACTTGGGATGATTGTTAGGAAAGGTGGACTCTTTGATGGATCTGCTGCAAGGAGAAATAGTGGAAGTGCGATGGGGAAGAAGAGGAGGAGGTATGATAGCGGACTAGGGTTTTTGGAGGAGGGAGAGGAGGAAGTGGAGTTTTAGTGGCACGTGATCGTTTAGGTCAATGGCGTTGGCGATGTTCTAGTATGTATATAGGGTGTATGGAACTACTTTGTCTTATATTCGCATGAAATTTCAATCTCTATACTATGATGGACAGAGTTTCCCTGTTTCTTTCCGTGTTAGAAGTGCTCATGTGATCTCTCGCTTATACTAGGCTTCACCGTGATCAGGTAGCTATATTCTATATTTCATCTTTCCTTCAGCCTCAGCTTTTTTCTCCAAAATCAAGACATCTCACCTCGATCAACCGTTAAAATAACGTCACTGCATCTAAACAACGTAGGATATCAATCGTCCAAGACCAGAAATCAAAGCCCAAACGAGAAAGACCCTAATTGACGTCTCAAGTCGCAGGCCGCAAACATGCCTCCTCCCTTCCCTGAGAGTCATATCTTCACTCTACCGACTGACCCATCTCTGGCAACTTTCACCACACCCATTGCCAAATTTCTCTCTACACGCCCACACTACAAATATGTTTGCACCGGCGCTCTGGTATTCTCTCCGCATCCAACAAAGTCCTCATCGAGTACTCCAACTCAACCAGAAACCAAACCCGCCACTTTGACAGAGAATCACGGGAGCAAAACACCAGAGACAAAAGTTCTACTTCTAAGACGAGCAGCAACTGACTCCTGGCCTCTGAGATGGGAAACACCTGGCGGTGCAGTGGATAATGAAGACGAGAGCATTTTGCATGGCTGCATCCGAGAAGTCTGGGAGGAGTCAGGATTACTAGTCAACGAGGTCCTTGGGCTTGTAGTGTCTCCTGCATCAGTCTCACCTCATCTTCGAAAGCCAGTTGTCACCAACAAAATGTCAAATGAAGATGAAACAGGAGAAAATAAAGCCAGAACACTGGACTTTGAAGGGGGCTATCCATTCATTACTGGATCAGGGAATTTGGTGAATAAATTTTCATTCCTCGTGACGGTCAAGGAAGGGGAGGTGGTGTTGGATGAAAATGAACATGCTGAGTTTGTTTGGGCAGAAGAAGAGGAATGCAGGAATTGTGCTGTGGTTGTTGATGGAGAGGAGAAAAAGATCGAGTTCACGAGTAGAATTCAAAGAGAGATTGTCTTGGAGGGATTCAAGATGGTCAAGGCGGGTATTTGAGTTTAGGTGCTATTGAGATTGAGCGAATAGACGAGGTTGCTTGCCTGCAGGTGGAAAATTTGGAGTTTGAGATTCGGCAAAGCGATAGATAAAAATGTTTTCGAAGAAGTTGGACATGAAAACAAAATGAGTTAGTATCGCAAAGGTGTGTTCGAGGTTGCCAAGTGAAGATGTACTGTACTTGGAGAATTTTCTACTCCGCATGCTCAGCGTAACGTTGTTTCCGGCAGAATCTAAGGCAATAATAAGAGAGTTCCATGTTTTGTTTCGCCCAGCATTATATTCAATATTTTAGTTATTGTGAACTAGATTTCGCACTCCCTGGATCCGTAATTTTATTCTCAAAATGGTCGACCTGCAGCGGATCCTCTTACAAGTACAAGATCCCTCGCTTGCACCCCCTATTATCACCCGGCAAATCTCCGTCGGTAGTCCTCTACAGGATAAATAAATCCGGGGAAACCCTGAACATATCACCAACTCTGCTGTGCCTCACCCATCAGCCGCCTCGGGATTTTAATCTGGGGGTTTCCCGCGGCTTAATCGCGCACACCCATCTGATCTCATCTCCAACAATCCCTATTAAGCTAAAGGTAGATCTCCCCATTTAGCCATCTCTAATGCAAGGTCCCGATCCACGGAAGCAGATCACCCTCTTCCAGAAAAGTCTTGTTTCAATCTCGCTTCTAGGATTCTCCGCATAAGACTTTATTCGCATGTTCAGGCGGAGGGAAAAGTGAACGGGATAGAGTGGTTTTGGACGTTTTTGGTGGGGAAGCGAGATGGAATGGTGAGGTGAGTGGATAGGATGGTTGTTCCAAACGAGTTGGTTTCCTGGTTTCAGGAATATGAAGTGAACGTCCCATATTACTTACGATGGAATAGGATTTGGAGTACGTATATCCATGTACCACTTCGTTTCTTCCAGAAAGAAACATTAAAGATCTCCTCTTCCCGTCCCATCTCCATTCTCTACCTTAAACCCACTCCACCCTATCAATCACAAGGACCATTTCCAATCTCTTCCCCCAGAAATTCAAAATGGTTTCCCTCATCCTCGCTTTGTCCATCCTCTCAGTAGCTAGCGCTCAAGCACTGAACTGTACACTCAAGGGCTACGACGTTGGCAAGAACCCCGCCTTTTATTTCAACAACTCCACTATCTCCTCCGCCACAGCATGCAAATCAGCTTGCACAGCACAAACAGTAGCACCTGCAAAATGTGCTAGCTTCGCATTCGGAACACCTGCGACGGGACCGGTGTGCTTGTTGTACAATGTGACGGTTACTGGGAATGTGTTGCCGGTACCAAGTAGTAATTACACTTTCTATGATGCCGGATGTCCACTGTAAGGAATGGATGACTTTAGACCGAGTAGGATGTTATGTAGGTCTAACATTGGCCCGTTGCTTTTTGTGGAGAAACAAAACTGATTTGAGATAGAAATGGAGGAGAATGCAGGAGTTGCAAATGTTCAGAAAAAGGGGACGGCCAAGAGGTTGTGGATGACAAAAGACGAATCAGTAGTGCCTGCTGCTGTTTTAAAAGGGACGGAATTATCTCGCTATTGTATATAAATTTGGAGAAAAAAAGAATGTATATATGTTGACGACGTAACATGCGGGTTTGACCTGAATTTCTTGTCACTAGCAAGAATTCAATCGTCCTGATCTCTACAAAACGTGAACTTTCAATCTTCCCAGCTATAGCCGTGACTTTGGTGAACGACACCATATATTTTCTGCAAGTTGATGTCCATTCTCGTGAAACGGTAAGAAAACTTCAACAGAACCCCAACTCGAACTTTCACCGCTTCCCCCCCACTTTCGCATCCGAACTCTTCGTGTACCGAAAAATTAATCAGACCTCGCATTCGTACCTGATGGTTCCTGCACATATTTCTCGGTAGGCAGGGAGCTACCCTCCTAAAATTTACGATAACAGATATATGATAACAGTGAGAGCGTTCTCGAAGTGTTGGCATGCGGCGTGCCCCGCAGATACCACATCACCGGGAAACCCGAAAATGGGGTTGATCGAATGAAAATGTTCCATTTTCGGTGCCGGATCCTTGGAATTGTTCAATCAATTGGCCAATCGATCATGATAGCTGATAAGGATGCTGGTATTGGATGCTCGAGTCAGGTGTATCCTGGTTTATGGGCAAGTGATTGAGAAGCAAGCTTAAATTTAAGTATATAAGGTTGTTTCTGAAACCCAAATTTCGATATTTTTACTCCGAACTACCTATTTTTGCGTATTTCAAAATGTCTCTCCTCAATTTATTCACTGCCCTGACTCTATTCATCTCGTCAGCAACAGCTGGCTTGACGATAGCCAACGATGATCAGAACATGAGTGGATTGACTGTCAACTCAATCCCATATAGTACTCGTGTGAAGTACATGCGTTTAGTAAGTTCAAAACCCCAAATACCCGAGTATCTTCCATTCTTACCAAGTGTACAGGCGAACGAGGCACTTTTCAATCAATCTGGAGCATGTCCATTCGCTGCATATGGCACCATCATCGTGAACCACACTTCGGATGAAATCGTCTGTCAAGGTGCTAATTTCAGGACTGGTGATCCGACGTGCGTTATCTTCCACTTTCTAACATTGATCATATACTCATAATTCATTCAGCATCCATGGCGAAATTTCAGCAATCAATGCCTGCACGGCAGTTTTCGCAGCCAAGAACATGACGCCAACCCAAATATACGCAGCCTGGGGTCAGCTCTCAATCTACACGAATGCAGAATCCTGTCCCATGTGTGCAAGTGCAATTCGATGGTCTGGATTCAAAGGTATATCTCCCACTCCCACGCTCCTCGCCTGCAAAGTAATCAGCACCTGGAAGATTTCACTAACAGAATATAGAATATATCTATGGTACCACGATCCAACACAACTACAATGTCGGCTGGGGCGTCATGACCATGTCTTCTTATGATATCTTCCAGCAGAGTAGACAATTACCTGGGTATCAGACAAGTATGCTTGGACAGATCCTGATGAATGAGACAGACCCTTTGTTTTCGTGGCAGTATAATGAGGTACGTTCCCGACTCCTAGTAGATAGAAAGCTAATGCTGATGAATGTAGTCTTACCCATGCCCAAATGGTTGTCAAAGACATTATAGCCCTAGCAGAGGGTATCAAAGCTGTTTTGCGCCGAATGCTACGGTGACTTAGGTGGAATGGAGAGTGGGAGGTGGGGAAAGGTGTGAGGTGAGGCCGGAGGAGTGACAATATGGGCGATGAGATTGACAGAGAATATGCATATAGTGCAAAGTAATATAGGTAATCTAGACATGAGTTGCTGAGAAGAAGCCTCAAAGGGGAATCTCCAGACGAAATTATTGATATATCATGTGATTAGCATGGCGGCTAAACCACTAAATCGGTTCATTCCGGAACGACTACACACGTTTTGGAAGCCCCAAATCCTAGCTACCATGATCTGGGTAGCATGTGCCGTACTTGTAGCCTCTCTGCGAGGAAAGAAAACTTAGAACGCTGGCTAGGTCACCTGATCTTGCCTCCCGCTTCCCTGGCATGGTATCCAAAACTGCAGGTTTCCTTCTCCAGCATCAATAACCAGCAAAATACATCTTCCTAGAAAATTCGACAACATATCTAGCGAACATCGAGTGGTGAGAATGCCCATGGCACTGTGGGTGACCATCAGTGTGCTTCAGAGCACTAGGGAAGCATCCGTCCAACATATTCTTCTGACGCGTCGAGGAGGCTCGCAACACACTTATCTTACGCGTTGAATGCCGTGGTTTTTAGTAATTAAAAGTATCAGACTATCATGATTGATTCCCCAGAAGTATTTTCCGACTACTCTGAAATTTGAGCAAGCGTCTTTCAGGGTCACATGACCATAGAGATATCTGAAGGGAAGTCTATATGCTTTCAAAAGGATCGTATTTCCATGTATCTGCATCTCTGTTGCCAAACGGCTTTATAATTCGATACTTCAATTCACGCGCCTCGATCTTTTGTAATCGTAACCAACAATTTGCTTCCTCACAAGCAGTGCATTGTGACCTACCAAGGTACAAGCACCCCTTTTTCTAGCTGTGAACAAAGTGCCAAGTCCGGGACCTGCTTCTCTATTGTGAGATAAAACAACATTACTACTGTCAAGGTGGACGTTCCACTCTTTCTCCTTGAAAAACGCCAATCACTGACGTCTTCGAACCCAGACTCTTGGGTCCAGTTCAGAACGGTGCAAAATGAAGACTCTGGACAATTTCCAGCTCGACTCATGACGCCCAGAAAAACATCCACTTATCTCTATCCAATAGTAACTTCGTTGTTCTTCCAATTGCCTTTTTCTTCAGCAGTAAAAATGATGGGCGGATCTCGCTATATATCCTCGCAATGATGTGATATCTTGGCACCCGGCAGCCAGTTCTTGGGGTCCCCATATTGACGAACTTTGATCCTTTTTGACAGCCGATGCTGCAAAATTTTGAGAGGAAAATAGAGATCGAGAGAAATACCAAGAACCAAGAGATAAGGTTTTCAAAGTCATGAATTGGCACGCAGGTTTTGATGATGTTTTCTTCTAGTTGGGAGAACAGTCTCTTGGCAAGGGAGCAGGATGCGGTTGTTTGCAGATATATAAAGATATGCCACTGGCTCTGGGTTACTTTCTTTCATCATTGAAACTTCGGAAATTCTCATTACCTTTATCATTCTTCAGCAAAAATGGCTCCAATTCTATCTGATTCTCCCAAAGATTATGACGAGAAAGTTGCTATTGATCCAAACATCCCACCTTCTGAGCTAATGACCGACTCTAATTCTACTCATGATTCCGATACAGAGAAGGCAGCTCCAGAGTACGGATCTGGAACCGACCATATCTTCGCCAATGAACAAGTTGCCGAGTATTGGGTCGGAGTGTACGAGAAGGCAAGGTACGAAGGACGACACAGATTTGACCCGACCTTGACTTGGAGTGCAGATGAGGAGAAGAAGTTGAGACGGAAGGTATATTGTGCCTTCTGAAAACTAGGTTGAAACGAAACGAATTTTGTTAATACTTGTCGATCACAGATTGATTTCCGCATCATTACCTGGGCTTGGGCAATGTTTATGGCTTTGGATTTGAATCGAAGGAACATCAACCGAGGTGAATCTGCTCGGACACTTCTCTCTTGAGTATCACTGACAGTCAAAATAGCTATCACCGACCGAATGCTTCCTGAGCTTGGCATGAACACGAACGATTTTAATTACGGACAGACTATCTTCCTCATCTCCTTCCTATGTGCAGAACTACCTTCTGGACTTATCTCGAAGAAAGTTGGTCCTGATCTGTAAGTGAAAAGAGACGACACTCTCGAGGATAGTCTCTAACATCGACAGATGGATTCCTTTTCTTATTGTTGCTTGGTCTATAATTTCTGCTTCCCAAGCAGCACTAAGCAACAAGACTGGATACTACGTCTGTAGAAGTCTTCTTGGCCTCTTGATGGGAGGTTTTATTGTAAAATAAAAGCCCCCACAAAAGTTAAAGCTTCACTGACATATTACTTCAGCCTGATACCGTTCTGTATTTGACCTATTGGTATAAAAGCAATGAGCTGCCTACCCGGTTGGCTTGGTTCTGGACTGTGTTGAGCTCCTGCAACATGTAATTTCCACTTCGTATCATTTCTGAGAGGTGAGCTAATCATCAGGTAGCCTGGGCTCGCTCATAGCAGCTGGAGTACTACAAATGCGTGGCATCAGAGGCTGGTCTGGCTGGCAATGGCTGTGAGTCATTTTCTTGTCTATCGATTCCCTGCCATCTGCTGACAGTATCAGTTTTCTCATCGAAGGTGTGATCACTGGCACAATCGGCATCGCATCCTGGGTCATGATGCCCCCTTCTCCCTGCCAGACCAAGGGCCGTGGGCGAGGCAAGAAAGGATGGTTCACTGAAAGGGAAGAGAAAATCATGGTGAATCGCTTGTTGAGAGACGATCCATCAAAAGGTGACATGAACAATCGACAAGCTGTTGGCTTGAGTGGTCTGATCAAATCGTTCTCTGATTTCGATCTCTGGCCAACTTACTTGGTGAGAGGAAACCCTGCACACATCCAGACATACATGCTGACACTATCAGATCGGACTCGTAGCCTATATTCCACCGCAACCTGTCGGAACATACCTTAGTCTTATCCTTCGGGAACTGGG
Organism: Filosporella fistucella; assembly: GCA_030077755.1. NCBI lineage: Eukaryota > Fungi > Ascomycota > Leotiomycetes > Helotiales > Filosporella > Filosporella fistucella. The sequence goes on from JAQJZZ010000004.1 coordinate 2,012,089, forward strand.
GTTCAGTACCTTCAACGCCAATTTACTCGCAATCCCATCTCAGTTCATGTTCCTCGTCAACGTCAGTACCCTCCCCCTCAAAACCTTCGACTCCTTGCTAATAATATCAGCTCCTGATACTCACTAAAGTCTCTCAATACTTCAAAGAACGCTCCATCGTGTCTTCATCATCTAACATCTGGATTTTCCCTTGGCTAGTGGGCCTCGTCACTCTATCACCAAACGCTAATTTATGGCTTCGCTACGCACTACTCACCGGTCTACTCTCTTATCCATACTGCCACGCCATTCTCGTAGCTTGGAACTCGAAGAACTCTAACTCTGTCCGAACTCGAGCCGTAAGTGCCGCATTGTACAATATGTTCGTACAAAGTGGGAATATCGTTGCCACGAATATTTATCGAGAAGATGATAAGCCACTTTGTGAGTTCGCGACAATCTTCTCCATCGCGCACCTGCTAATTGACCTAGACCGACGTGGAAATAAGATCTTGCTTGGAATTTGTTGTTTTAATATTCTTCTATTTTATCTTGTGAAGCTTTATTACGTATTGAGAAACAAGAGCAGAGATAAGGTCTGGAATGCTATGTCAGCGGAGGAGAAGGTGAATTATGTTGCGACGACTAAAGATGAGGGGGCAAAGCGTCTGGATTTCAGATTTGCTCATTAAGTTTCTTAAGGGACTGATAGGCACATCATTCGAAGATGAATGAAAAATATGAGGACAGGGTAGAGAATGTTTGGGGTCAAAGCATATCATCTTGTTATAGCTTGGATTCCTCGACAATATATCAGCTTGAGGAACGCATCTTCCCTGTGCCCAACACAGAGCCCCTTCGTGAATAAGAAAAGAAAGGTTTAAAAAGTTCCCTCGTTGTTCTTTTCACCTCATACATTTATTTTCTTCGAGATTTCTACCTTGAAGGCGCAGGACTGCTCTAAGAAAAATCTGGTTCCATCACATGACATCTCATTCCTCATGACTTCCCACCCAGAATGATGTATTTTACTACCATCAATATGAGCGAGCTCATCTCACCAACTTATCCATTTACCTAAATTTCGGTCCTCCATTCCGAGATATCCTGAAAGCAAGCTTTGAAATCAGGCACAACAAAAACCCACCCGAAGCACATACAGCCTGACGGATAATACACCCCCATATGAAAAACAAATAATCCCGCTATAGTGCTGCGAAGTTTGTCAGCCTTGTACATAGTGCAACAACTCAAAGCTTGTACCGTGTATGTATATTGACTAATGAGTGAAGCACAGCTTGAAAGAATGGTATACAGGTGTAGCATCGTCGGCCGACGCCGAGTGATGGCTGATATTAAATTCATGTGAGGAGGGTGGTAATGATGTGAGATATGATTAAAGAATACAAGGTTCTCGTACGAGAGAGATTTTAAGGCCTGCTGGATCACACTTTTGTCGTAAATTTATAGTAAGAGGCTTGCGGTGTGCATGTCTCCTTGTGTTCAGCTGTAGCGGGGATGAGGAAAAGGCAAGACAGAAACAACGCAGTGTGTGATGAGACCTTTTCTTGTGATATATAGATGGAGCCTCGCTGAGAGTATATAATGCATCTGTATTTCTCAGTTGCCTGTGTGGTTATCCTTCGGAGCTCAAAGCCATTTTGGACTACAGTCACAATTATCCAACTTCTTTCGCTGCCGTCTACCTGACCAAGATTCACCTCCCTCATTTTCATTCACAATGCAACTCACGCAGATCTTCACCACTGCTTTCTTCCTAGCAACAGCCATTGCTAGTCCTCTCGCCGAGAGCAATGCCAACACCAAGCTAGCGAAGAGAGCGGAAGGAATCCATCTCGTGAATTGTGCAAATAGATACTCTGCCGTCGTCGTACGTTCTCTTCACTTCCATCCCTTCCTCATAATCGCTCTCGTAACTCATAAGATATAGTACTGCTCCAACGACTCAGATTGTAACTTCTTTCCCGGCTCTGGTAACCAATGTCTCCCCACCAATGGTGGCTTGCAAACGTGGGAAGGAGGGAATCAAAAATGCACGTTCCCTGGTACGGGAACTACATTCAGTTGGAATATTGCTTCCAATGCACAATCTCAGAAAGACTATACGCGGGTTGGGTTAGTGTTTTCCACTTCGCAGCAGAAGGTGGTTGGCAGGATCGAGCTAACAAGGAAGGATAGGAGCGGTGATAATGGTTTCCATAAATTCAACATTTTCAAAGATGATAAACATGTGATGTATACTGATGGGAATGGAAATAAATGCTCTAGTATTTATTACTGTTTGGATGTAAGTCTCTCCCTTATGATCTAGCGACGTAGAGATACTGAGGGTTATAGGCTTGATTCTGGGAGCATAGAGAAAAAATCAGGAAGAAGTAGAAATCGAATAGATTGAGAGAAGCAGACTCAGAATTCAATAACTGACTTGATAAACGTTCAAAATGGCATTTTCTTCATGTGACTGGAGACTCACTATTACCATTATCTTATCAGCAAATCATCCCATACATTACCTTCGACGTTCCCTCATTTCAGTAGCATCTAACTCCACCGGCTGCATCCCTAGCCCTCCATCCATTTCCACCGGTGGACTCCTCCCATCCAGTTCCCCTGGATCACGCGTGGCATTTAATTCCATTTTTAATCCATTCCCATCCATTTCTCTCTTCACGCCACTACCATCCATTTCCCCACCTATCGTATTTCCTCCTCCCAGTTCCTGCGGCTGAGCCGTTCTTCGTTGTTTCCTGCGTCGGAAAAACCAGATAAGGAAGGCGGCAAGACCGAGGAGAAACACTACGGGAATGACGACGCTTATTGCTACTATGGCACCTGTGGAAAGACCAGAGGATGGTGAGGATGAGGATGACGAAGACGGAGATGGAGATGAGGTGGATGCCCGGGGAATAAAGGAGGGGATGGAAGTATTGGTGCGGTCGAGGAGGCTGCACAGCTCTGATTAGATCCGATTTATCTTGATTGTTCCAGATAGCTCTGATTTCCGGAGGGGGGTGTATCATACCTATCAAGCACATGTATAACTCCATTCGTAATCAAATAGTCTGTCCCAATAACTTTCGCAGAATTTACATAAACATCTGCTCCATTTCTCGTAATTGTCAAATTACTTCCCTGTACCGTCCGCATATTCGTGCCATTCACCAGATCTGGACTATATAGGACTGCATTAGATATGATGTGATAATTGAATAAGTCCGTGAGCCCTTGGGCCGAGAGATTCGTGGACATATTGTTGAACGTCGCAAGTGCTTGTGCAGTATTGGGCAGCAAAAAGGTCAGATTCGGAGTCGTGGTTATGTTATTTACGTAGCCGATGAGACCTGTATCATTGACAGTTAAGAACTGTAAATCACCGTGAATCAGTTTCTGCTTTCCAACTTCTGAAAATTTAGGAAGGACGAGGTGGGTAGGCTCACATTGGCTCGATTTAGAATAGCAATGAAGAAATCAAGACCTGCTTGCGCCGTGACAGTGACCAGCGGCAGCGGTATTTTCAATACTGAACTGACGATTTGTATCAAACCCCCTAAACAAATGATGTCTTTCGTCACAATCGTAGTTGCTGTTTTATTGTTTGAAAAAATCTCTTGCTGACCATTCGTTCGCACCAATTCAACTCGTTGTCCAGGAGGGTTGATCGTGACATTTTGATAGCTCGCATTTTTCAGATTCGTCGATACAAACTGTGGACTTTCAGTGATAGAGACTGTGGGGTAGCTGCCATTTAAAAGGTGGTATTGTATTGTCGCTTCGATCATGTCCCTTGATTGATTCCCCCATTGTCGAAATGCGTCATTTGTAGGCGCCAAGAACGTAAATTGATTTGAGGTGGAGAAGAGATTCGATAGCTTTGTCGATGAATTAATGTAGGAGTTCAGTGTAGAAAGATCTGAATTTTGTTGGATAGTGGAGATCAAAGAAGCGCCATTTTGAGCCATCGAGGGAACCACACAGTCAAGGAAAAATGTAAATGCAAGAATTTTTCCAAAATGCATTTGCGGAAGAGCCCTCCCGTTATCTTGTGGAAAAGGTCGAGGTAGCAGCTATAAGCTGCGTTCCAGTACCGTTGTGATTATATCCGCGTATATGGAGTGTTCTCCGGTCCCCACTTCCCAGTCTTCCCCCAAGTGTCGTTTCCCCAGTGTCTTAAAATCAAAGTCAGCAATTTTGCACCACTCACGATATTTTGGGCCATATATTTGCAGGGGAGAGCCAATCATATACCTGGCGTCGTATTATCAGGTCCAACATTTGTGACGGATATACCCATGCTGCAGAATCTAAGTGCGGCCGAGCCTCAAAACGGGAAGGTCTTCTGAGCTGGGTGAGAGCGGCAAAACACATGCTGACAGCCGGAGCAAGTTATTGGAGAGACGGAGAAAGCTAGGACGGAGATGCATGAAATATTCCATTTCAGGTGAAGCACGTTCAGGATCGTCAACAAATAGCCAGGGCCCTGGTAGCGGCAGAGAGATGGGAACTGAGATCGTGAGGCGGGCCGCAATCCTTCGAGATACTCGGGACACTTATAACGTAAAAGGCGTCCTTAGACCAAACAAAGCGTAGTTATCATCTTCTGCCGCATCTTTTACTTATAAGAAACTCGACTTTCGTGGTAGTATATCTGAACTGAAAGTTATATCATGTTCATGCATCCGGACGTCCAAGATTTAAGCGAGCTCCGTCCTAATTCAAAACAGGTTAAATTGAGGAGATTGCCTCGGCCAGAGAGTTCACCCCTGAAGAATCAACTTCTACCATAAGCGCCCTGATAAGATCTTGGCTATCATTTGTTTCTACCTTCGTAGCTGCAACCGAAGTTCAAATTCATCTTGAGTAGGTACCTATGTATTTAATGAACTTTTATAATTATGTTTCATGATGTGCATTTCAGATCGTCTACACAGCTCTATTAGTCTGCAAAATGAGTCTGGCATTGTTAGTTACCACCGATGTACAGAGAGCATTTGCGAATTTTGTCCCTCTCGGTCAATATGCTCCACTATTTTTATGTTATCTCGGGTCGGGAAGGGTGTTTGTCTCATGGTAGAGAGAGGAACAAGGACCCTCTTCCAGCCGCCATTTCACTCGAGGCAAAAGCATATATAGCGGTATCAAATTAAATAGGCCAGGATGTAGCGCTTCAACTTGCACATTTCATAAATATATACAAGTATGGTCCTTCCTCTCCTCTCCTTTTTATCTCACCAATGATAAATACAGCATCAAGCCACCCTTTCCACCAAAATTGATATCAGCAAGAAAAAAAGAGAACAAGCACCACACTATAACAGCCGTGGATAGCGATGAGAAATCGGCTCAAATAGCCCCAAATTGACAGCAATACATCCTCAACATTTTCTCCCCCAAGGAACCCCTCACTGTGGCAGCCCTCTAATACATGACACCACTGCCAACACATCGAGCAATGGGGTAAGTATCCCTCTGGCAAGTAACAATGGCGCCTTGCACCCAGTTCAATCCACTCCAGCTACCTTGATAATGGTTATCAGCAGTGAAAGTCGAAGTCGTCGTCATGGATCCAACACAACCCTCGAGAGTTCGTCCCTGGCGTCTAGTAACTCTTGGGTTGGAAACAACCATGGCCCATTTGTTAGCGGCGACACCGAAAGTATAACCGGTTGCGTAATTGGAGGTCCAAGTTTTGGTGTAAGAAATAGACACGGTTTCTTCGAGATAATCTTTGACGAGTGCCACTTTCGTGGCGCTGGTGACCCCGATGGAGTCTGCGACGCTGTAGCCAGCAGTGACGGTAACGAGTGTGCGGCCGGTGCTGTCGCCTCGAAGAGCAGAAGACTATTAATAGTTAGTATGTAACTATCAGGATCATGGACATTTGCAACTTGCCATAGGCACATCCCAATCTAGAAAATTGGTGGTTGAGGTTATCTGAACTGCTTGATACCAAGTGCATCGAGCATCGATGGGTGAGGTTCCATTTCCATCATCAATGATTTTGATTTCTCCATCAGTAGTGCCGTTGGTGGGGTGGAAGGTGGGCGTCGTGGCATTGACGTTGTAAAGGTCATCAGCTTCAAGCATAGCCTTGTAGACGTCTTTATGGACAGCCTCCAAACGGCCATTACCATACAAGAGGACTTCCCATGGTTGGATTACACGAGGGTGAGTCTCGTTGCCCAAAACTGCACCTGTTTCATAGGTTCCAGTGAGGTTCTTGGAGAAAATTCCCGCCTCAGTGAGGGATGGGCGAGTGCTTCGAACTTCTGGAACAGATGCCATGGGAATAGCACTGACGAGAGTGCCGGCTGCAACGAGCAACGTGGTGATGGATGATAACATGATGAGTTTGATGCGAATTTTTCCAAATTATTAATAAATTATAAGTATTGAGAAAAATGCTGCTGCTTTTAGTGAAGTAGTTGAGAATGAAGGTGATTCTGTTTGCTGATGAGCTGTGAAGGAGTGTTGATGATGCGATTGATGAAGTCTGAAGGAGGATTCATAGATGTTATATACTTTGTTCATTCACAACGAAGGCGATGTCTTTGGGTACAGCCTCAACATCTCTTATCTTCATGAGAAAAAGAGTCATGAGGTCGCAATGTCGCGCCTCTGTCGCCCATGCATGAGGGCATCAAGATGTCTGATACAACCCTGTATTGATTTTATTATACTTTCATTTACATGTTGAAGGTATTGCATCGACGGACGGAGAACGGATAATTTCTCCTGCTTTTTCAACTCGAGATTGTTCTTAGATGATCATCATCACGAAGTAGGAAGGTGGTCCAACAACGTGGTTCACTTGCTCCTCCACATTCGTCCCCTCACATGATATGTGTTTCACATAGACTTTGAACACACGGACAGGCTCACACAGTATGTCTTAGATCCCTGACTCAGCAACTTCGGTACTCGAGGGATGATGTTCGGGGTCCTTGAAGCTAATCTGTCGTGCTTGGATGATCTACTTTTGAAGCTACAAGGTCTCTATTGCGACTGTGTAATCAAAGTTAGGCTTGGATGTGGAGAAGAAAAGTGGGATATGCTTATCTTTTGAATGAGGACATACACTCCATCTATACTATTGCTTAATTATCAGCACAATTTATGTGAAATGAGGACATTCCGGGGCTTAAAAGGTGACAAAGAAGAATGTTACTATATCTTGAGAGACGTACAAGTAGTTACAGGCGCAAACTAAAAAAAAAGTGTCGAATAATATTTACTTAGGTTAGACATAGCCTGCCCTATGCTTGAATAAAGATGATCTAGCGTACGGGCAATAGTGTATACATATCCTCGGGGACACTACCGAGGATTTCTCGGACAAGCACGGTTCAGTGAGCTTTTCGCCTTGAACCGAGTCAGAAGTGGCCTTGCAAACACGAAGCCACGAGTTGTTGCGCCGCGTCGTGATCCACCTTCCATAGTCGCGCATACTCTAATCCATGGCAGTTCGTATCGCCTTCCGAGTTGGCACCGAACTAAACTTTAATATATCAAGCCTCCAGCTAGCAGATAAGCTTGACGAAAAGGGATCGTGAAATCAGCTCCATTTTCCCGTCTCTGAAACAGAGTTTAAATTGGGCCCCCAAAATCGCGAGTCAGTATAGGGCTGAGTCTGGCAATTGTCATTTCCTTCTGCCATTTCTAGAAGCTTTGAGTGAACTTTATTTTGTGCTCCATACACGTGCAACTGTTATCCAATGAAGTGAATTGGATTCAGCAGCTTTGTATTTTAAATGTTATTGTCATAGAAATCGTTGCCCGGATTGTAATGTCTCAGCCTCACGAGTCAGTCTGGGTTCAACAGCTCATGGCAAGAGATAGGCACTAGAAAGATTCCCCTGAGCATTTAGACATTAGCACCTTGAGCACTCCATCTACTGAGATCATCCAGATAGATATCTTTGCACATCAAGTTCATTCTAATAATTTTGAGGTCACATGAGATTGAAATGAAATACGACAAAGACAACTGCAGACATATGAGGGTCGACCAAACCTCGAGCAGGCACCATAGCTACTTAGTCCGGAGAAACCCCAGGTCTCGTTATACTGAATGTGAAAGCAGCTACCTAGAGTTCAGCCGAAATTTGGGGAATGATCATCTGCAGCTATCAGGCACGCCGATGCATGCACACTCCCATTTCAATTCCCCACTATCATCCCATGCTTCACCCTTAAAGTACAAGGCTAATTCTGGAGCTTCTGAGGGCATGCAGAATTGAGTTTCAGATCTGTCCACTTGCCAATCAGCATCAGAGCACGATCAGACAACTGAAATGATGTACTTAAATTGTGCACGGGGACTGTCATATCTCTGGACCCATTTTGATACGAGAGACTATCATGATGTCTCATGTCCACTTCGAATACTTTATGATACTTTATTTTGAAATGATATGGACGCCACAAGATAGATGTTCAAGTTATTCTGACTTATTCGCATTTGTAGTTATCAACATTAGAGGGGAGGGATCAAGACATCAGGGGTCCTTCATCAACATGTGTGATGGGTGTATCTTGCATAGCTCTAGGACAACATATAAACTCGAGCATCTCCCATTGTAACTAGTATCGCACATCACTGTACAGTTCTTCCACATCAACATCCTCAAATCAACACTAGTCATCCTCAACATGAAGTTCTCCACCACCTTCCTTTTCCTCGCCTCCTCGGCCTCTATGTAAGTCATTCCCTCTCCCATATCTCAACTTTGCTCTTTCTAACAACACATTCTCAAATAGTGCAGTAGCAGATCTGCACTACCACGCCCAGTGCGACCAGGGTTATTCCGGTGATGGAATCATCATTGATGCTGCTGCCACCCAATGTGCCTGTGGCTACTATCGCAATCGCCACACTGGTTCGAAATGGTGGGACAGCTGCCCAGATTGTAGCTTTGTAAGTCGCTTCTTCATATCTTTTCCTTCGGACTAGTTCCGATGAGAGGGAAAGGAACACTAACAAGAATCTAGGATGGCTTCACTTGCAACTCCCCCGCTAAGCATATCGGTGGTGACGAGATCACATACTACTGCAAGAATTACTGTGGTGCCAAGGGTGCTATCTCGTAGTTCAGTTGACCTCTCGAGCTGGGGTGAGAGGATAAATTTTGTTGTTGCTATTTTGAGTAGTTTTCTTTGAATTTCAATTCTTGTGTACATGACTTTGAAGAACGGAGGGTTATGAGGTAAAATCTGGAAAGATTAGTCATTTGAAATACCATGGATCTTTGGAGAAAGAAGGTTCTTGTATCTAATTCTTATTTGCTGGTATCCAGACTGTATTTGGCGATCTCAATGATACTTAATTCGCAAAGTGAAAGCACACAATATCAGATCAATTTTATGCATCCAATTGAGATATATCTGTGTAGAGAGTCAAATTCAGTTTCTGTGATTTATGATAGCAGAATTTGACAACAATTTCAGCTTGTGCGTCTATAATTAAACCCTAGGTAGGAATACCCTTTTCTTTACGTGAATGGATACACAAAACTGTGCCAACACTTGAAAGCTTTTCATACTTGTAACCCTTATTTCAATATAGTTTAGCACTGTAATAAAATCTTTAAACTTTATTTCTCACAGTATCCCACAAGTGGACGGCTCATATTTTCATGTATTACTTTACCACTGGTATGATCTGACTCTAAGCATTTGCTACATAGTGAAGGAAAGTAAGCTGTATTTTCGAATCGGCACGTAAATTCAGTATAAATTACATCACATGATTATTATGCAATTTTAGATGAATGAGGGTATATTGAACAGATGATCCACGTTTGATTTACATAGTGACTCTAGCCAAACGGCCTAGTGTACCACCTTAAACTCTGCTATTCTGTTCGCGACCATGTGACCAATCAATCTTCCAACTCAAACCTAAGCACTAAGCAGTCTCGCCATCCTCTTTGCTTAAATTTGCGCGAGGTCTTTGAAACCTATTCTCAGCATTTTTAAAAGCGAATTACGTGAATCTTTCGTGTTCGTCGTAGGTGCTCTCTTTCAGTCCCATGCACCCTATCTCAATTGCACATAATTCAACCCCTGAACGTTTATCCTTCGGTTCCCCTTCTTCCTCGCGGTAGGGAGCGTAGATAGTATCAAATTTGAGTTTTTTGACGATGTTTGATATTGTGACGTCTTCTGGTAGTGCTACGAGGTGGGTTGAAGATCCTCGAGGAAAACTCGTTTTTTTACGCTGAGGTCGTCTGTGTAGATGAATACCCCCCCGTGCGCGAACCACGTTCATAGTAGAGGGGGGCGAGCCTCCAACATTTCGTCTACAATCATAGAATCTCAGTTCGACGAAGGCCATATCTTCCTTCTCTTCTCCTATGGCAGGTGGTTGATTAGCAGGACTATAACCCAACCAGATGGTACCTCGTATGGTGGAGGTCTCTCAGATGGAGACATCGTTGTGGAGATTATGGTGTTCATTCCAATGGGAAGCTTTTGAGTTCAGAGAGTAGTAATGAGAGGGTATGATAATCCAAGGTTTTACTAACAATATATAATTGTTCCTTTGAAAAGCTAAGACCAGTTGAATATACAATGCATAACCACTAGTTACCGTGACCATATCTGTGTTACCTCTAGTCTCAACGAATCCACCTTTTGCCTACTCCCACAGGCTTGATGTTAAGCACTAGCCGGTCTTTCCACCCGTTCTCATCTAATTTACTCATGGCCAGTTCAAAGTTTTCTTGATCGATAAATTTATAGCACTGACTGTCTTTCCCACCTTTCAAGTCATCCCAGTGAATCTCCACTAACGGAATTTCCATTTTCACTTGTCTATCTCCTTTGCAGCACAATCTTTCCGGGCCGACTTGGATATGACTTGCGATTCAAGACAAGGCAACAAAGCCTTGAGGCTTATGTTTGCTGGTATTGTAGCAAGATATATCTCGTCTTCCCGAAAGCGTCCCCGAGTGAAATAGTGTCCTGAATCCTCTTCGCGCCATGACATTCGCTGATACCCACTCATTCCTGTTCTTATTATGATCAAGGACTTCCACAAAGGCGGTTATAGTTTCAGCTTGAGGAAGGTGCATAGCTCTAAAAGACTGAACAGTAGATGATGAATCTTCGGGCTCGTATGGTGGAGGCCCATTATCGGACATTTTGGGCAAGATGGTGGTGTTTTCAAAATCGATATTCTACAAGTACATGAATGAGTTGAAGATGCAGGAGTCTTCGAAACTTTATCGCAAATTAAAAAAAGAACTTCTGTATTAAACAGTTCGTGGGTCGTGACTATTCGTCATCAATCTCCCAAGAGTTAGGACCGAATTCAAGCTGATCAATTCTGACGCAAGCTTGTTACACTGTAACGAGATCAAAAATGAAATTGAGGTTAGAACATTTCATTTGCGGGAAACAATACACTTGTAGCTCTGAATTGCTGATAACAGATATGAAAGGCTTACGCTATCCTCATTGACATGATATGAAGTGCGAGCGCAACTTAGAAGATAGGTAATTACCTAGTATGTACTCGTCATGTGATCCTATATCATCTGACCTGGGCCAAGCTCCGAATTGCCTTTAGAGAACCGTAGGTTGAGGCTTGAGGCTTGAGACTACACAATAGCACTACCAAGTCTATAAACCACTTCGGGATTATACAACAATGTTTGGTGTCGCAGTCTCTTTCGGAGAGATACTATCTGTAACACACGGGTTGTCATTGCTTCAAAATTGTCCGAGTGGGGAAGTATAAGCTCATCTTTGCATGACACGCGCGAGTGTGTGACGTTGTTGAATTTCGAATTCCACAAATTTGATTTCCATATATACTCAGTAATGAAGTTATCGTATCAGTCGCTGTAGTTCTAAATTGCTTCCTGTAGCCTCTGAATAGGCAGGCGGATGTGGGAAGAAGCCAGAAGTCCGCGCAGACTCATCCTTCTTCGAGTTCTCTTCCCTCTCTTCGTCCTCTTTCCTCCGATAACCTGTTCTATATCAGTATTTCAGCTTTAAATTAATTTGGTCAAAAAACTCACCACTCCAAGCGTTCAACAAGCTTAACGGCGCAGCTCCGAGTAGAAAGATGGAAAGGAGCTGGCCGTACGTCCATTGACTGTCCTCTCCCAAACTTTGCGCACTCATCCATCCACTCCCATCCATCCAGGTCTTCAGTCTGTACATCTCCACCACTGCCCATATATAAATACAAGTCGCGCCTAGCAATATTAACCCTCTGAAAAGTCCCAGCCACCAAAACCATGTTCCTGACTTCGCTCGCTCCTCTTTTGCTCTCACTTCCCATATATTCCCAGGCTTGAAATAATGTGTGAAGATGTGGGCGATGGTGAAAACGATGGAGATCGTATAAAAGGTCACAAGAACAATATATGAAGCAAGAGAATCCGCATTTGTCTTTCGCGCCTTTGGTAGCTCTTCCAAACCTGAGTATGGCTTCGAGTCCGCAAGCTGGAAACAAACTGCTGGTAAGACCATCGTGGTGTTGTCCGCTAGTGCAGGGCCCGGAATATTGATTGGAAAATTGGCCGTCACACGACTGCTAAAGATAATCCCAGCGAAGAATATTTGTGCAAATACAAGTCCGAAACGTACGGCAGAGAGACTTTTTTGGCCATTGACATAGCTGCGAAGTACGAGCAAGGCTGAAAGGTGAGAGACTATGCTCATGAGTATGAGGTAGCACAGGATATTGTATCGATAAGCGTCAATGGTACATGTTGCAGGAGTATATAATGTTGCTATAGACATGGAAAGACCTCGAATAATTTGTTGATCGCTGAAACTCACAACGAGCGGTTCGAAGAGTATTCGAAGTTGCTTCAATCGTAATCGATCGCAGAGGAGCTGAACGAGTCCACATACCAGGATGGAGAGTCCTGCCGTAATCACGAAGGATAAATCGGTCTGTAGTATTGCTGTCAGCAACGCAGTATCTTTTGAGGGTTTCCAGCAGAAACTTACTCCAATTCCAGTGATCGCGGGGTTCGAGCCAAATTGTCCCTTCTTCAGCGACCCCGCGGCACAATTCGATTCAGGTAGCCATGGATATCGCTTCTGGCATTCCAGCACTGAGGTTGCAGTACCCATAATTGTGGCAATCCCACCTGGACCGAATCCGAAAAATCGTCAGAGCTTCTGACAAAAAGTTTAATGATCAAACATTTTCTGTGTCAAGTAAAGTTGGGGCTCAACTGACTATGATATGGTCACAATCCTGAAGGCAGGCTGAGTGGCACAGCCTCAGCCATATTCAAGCCCGACAGCCTCATTTTGATGGGATGGATGCAGGTCTGAACGCCCTCGATAAATGGCAGCTCAACGACATATCCCATTCGTGAAGATGTCTGCATGTGCCAAATATTGATTTGGGGGCTGTTTCCATGTGGTATTGCTCCGTGCGAAAGAAACACGGGCTGTGCCAAAAGCACTCCAATGTCTAGAGATCCCGATCGAGACACAGAGTGATTTATCCATCTCAAACCTTAGGTTGAATATAATCTCGATGCCTTGCTGTTAGTTCTGTCAGCTTGACGCGGCCTTTGACTGAAATGTTTCGCGATCTTATAATGTTTTAGCTTTCCTCAAGCTTTTGAGTTGTAGGCCACGTAACGTAGAGTTAAACTTCTCACCGAAGTTGCAGATCTCGGCAAGGCTCAGGGCTCACTACAGGGCTTTCCGGTGGCTTGGCTGCGCCTGGCTAGCTTTAATCAACCATAATTTCAGTGGATCACACCCCGCCGCCGGAAGGATTCCCATGCCTGCGATGGAACGTCGAGGTCTTCCGTCTCCTCCGACGAACACTTTCACTCCTCATACCACCACGACTTCTAACGACAATATCCATAACAACGAGCATCAATCTCTAAGACCATATCGAGAATCATATAAATGACATTCAGAGCTTCATCGTCATAGAAAGTGGGCAACATAGCGATGAAATATCAGACAAGGTTTACAGCCTCGTGCCCGTGAATCGGACGCCCGCATCCATCTCATTATTGCCCGGTGGGACAAACAATTCGAGGACTTCATCATGAATCGGCAAGCAGTATCTCAGAGAACGCAAAGGTTAAGGAGGATAGCGCAGCAACTGGGCGCCGTGCTGGATACAAATCCTCTCCCCTTGACTCGGCCATCGCAACCACCTTCTTTTGTAGTTTACGACGATGAGCGAAAAGCAGATGCGATATTGGGGCAACTGAAAATTGAGGAAGCTGCAACAAAACCACAGCCAAAAGGATTGAAGAGATATTCTCTTGCTAAAGCACCAAAGCCAGCTGTTTATACTCACGATGAACTTTATACGGCCTTGGCAAGAACTATTGACGAAAATGGATTACCAGGAGTGGTGGAGGTTTTGTTGCGACGCTTCTTGGCAACCGGAGGGGATGTTAACGTCGCAAGGAGGGCGAGCACTGGGGTCATGAAAAGAATCAGAAGTAATGAAAATGTCGCTGAGAGAGGGCGACTGCTACATTCTGCAGCAGAACGCCAGCGCTACGATTTGGTACAGCTTTTTGCCCCATATGCGGACCAGGTGGGAATAAATGAATCTCTACATATTGCCCTCAACGGAAGAGATATTCAGACTATTGAGACGCTACTACAATACGGTATCATATTTCTTTCATATCTACTCATTCATATCGTCATACTAATATCTTAAAGGAGCAAACTCCGCGCTTTACGAAGGAACTTTCATTGAAGTAGCAAAACACGGTGACGTTGAACTTCTCGATTTGTTATTAAGAGCTCGAGTGAAAGTCTCGGATCAATGTATATCTCGGAGTTTACTTCCAGCAACCATGAGTGGATCTATCCAAGCTGTCCTACTTTTGATGCGTGCTGGCGCCAATGGAGATCTCGATAATGCATCAGGTCTTATGCATGCAGTGGAGATAGACAGACCCGATCTCGCAGCAGCAATCCTATTGAGCCAGAACCCGCCTTCAGGTCCATCCGTTGACAGAGCCCTCGATGCATTTTTATCGACACCAACATCTCCAACAGGAGCATTAAAATCGAAACAGCTGTTCATCGAAATTTTACTATGTGGGGGTCCTGTTGGAAATGCAGCCAATGAAGGACTATTCAAAGCTACTTTGCTCGGAAATGCAGAGATGATACAACTCTTGTTGGCGCATAACGCTGATATCAATTATAATGGAGCATCAGCTGTGGCACATGCCATTCAACGAAATCGAGGTAACCTTGTCGGTATTCTTCTCCAAGAACAGGTATTGCGGCCAGAAATTGCTTCCGAATTGGTGCATCATATCTCCAGGACGATACCAGCCATGGATAAAGTCGCTATTCTATCAAAACTTTTGGTCAATGGTGCTACAGGTCCATATTGCAGTGAACTACTGATTGTTGCCGCGGAACTTGGGGATATGGACACGGCACAGCTGCTGATCTCCTACGGACGAGACCAGGGAAAACCGGTCTGCTCTGTCGACTATAATGCTGCTCGATGTCTTCAAATTGCAGTGGCTCGTAACAATATTGCGATGGTGAAGCTACTGGCGTTGGATGGTAAACCCACGAAGTTCTCCCTCGCAAATGCCTTCTCCGCCATTCCACCAAATCTCAGCAAAGACGACAATTTCATCATGATACAAACGTTGCTTCGCGGCGGCGCAGAAGGTCCAGAAGTCAACGAAGCGTTACACGCTGCGGTTACAGCTGCAAAGAAGTCTATTCGATTGATTGAACTACTCGTTCAATTCAACGCAGTCATCACCGAACAAACTTTCTTTGCGTGTATTTCACAAGCAGCTGTTGATGTTTTGGATATTCTACTCACTGGTGCTGTTCCGGCGACGACTTGTGCATCAGCCATTCCGACAGCCATGAAGCTTCCCACCAACGCCACACGATTCAAAATCATGAAGTTACTGTTAGCGCCTTCCCTCGCAGCAGGATTGGGTACCCCTGAGATCTCGCAAGCAGTCATTGATATTCTGCAAAATTGTCCAGAGGATCTGCCACTCCTCCGGTTGCTTTGTCGCGAAGGGAAACCAGATTTGAATTTGCAAGCCGGCCTTGCTGTCACTCTGGCCACAAAACACCCAGATCTGAACCTGCTAGAAACAGTGCTTCAAAGTCAAGGCAGTCTGCCTAATTCTTCAACAATAGAACGAGGGCTACGATGTTCGATTGATCTGCCACTTACGGATACGAATCGAGAAAAGAAAGTTGAAGCCCTTCTCCGGAGAGTGAAGCCCCAAGAAGCGATGAACAAAGCACTAATACACGAAATCAAATCTGCTTTAGCAACGAAGCAAGATCTTTCCGTTGTGCAACAATTGCTAGACGCTGGAGCTGATGTGAATTGTCATGATGGCGCTCCAGTCTGCCTAGCAATTTCCGACCCCGCAATCATGGACCTGATACTTTCGAAACGCCCACGGCAGAAGAGCTTGGCTAGCGCGTTTCCACTCGCCATCGGTCTCCAAGATCCAGCAAGATATGTTCTATGCGAGAAGTTGCTGAAGGCTGGAGCAGTCGGTGAGGAAATCAGTAAGGCTTTGTATGTTATTGTCAAAGAAGGTGTCCCTGTTCTCCCACTCATGACACTGTTATTACCCCAGGCAGATGTCAATTACAAGGAAGGCCGTGCTCTCCGTCTCGTAGTGCGCCAGGTATTTTTGGAAGGACTCGACCTGCTACTCACTCCTAGATCAGTCATGCCATCATCAATGACAAAGACCAGTGCGTTCCAGGAAGCCATGAACATCAAAGGGCAGAAAGATAGACTCAAATTCGTCAGCAGACTTCTTACAGCCGGAATTCAGGCACAAGCGATCTCAGATGCTTTGGTGACCGCGGTAAATATTGTCGATTTTGAGTTGACAGAATTGCTGCTTCAATCGAAAGCTTCTGTTGAGCATCATAACGGGGCCGCCGTTCATTCTGCGGCGTGTGCTGGCGAGACAAACATCTTGAAACTTCTCGTGAGTGGCAAATATGGAGCCAGGCCTACCCTTTCAACCTTGACAGCTGGTTTCGGAGGCGCTCTCTCCTTGAAGGAAGCTAAGAAGGACTCCTATTATGACATTCTGCAAATCCTGCTAGAAGCCGGTATGCGTGGCGAAGGTGTGGATAACGCTTTAGTGGAGGCCGTCAGAGAGGGAGACCCGAACATCAAAATGACCCAACTACTGGTGGCCAACGGAGCTTCAGTTGACTGGCATGATGGCGAAGCGGTAGACATAGCAGCAAAGACTGCATCGATCGAAACCTTGAATTTGCTACTAGGACGCAAGCCTCCTCAACATGTCCTGGCTCGAGCATGGAGATCCGCCGTCACACTTGCCGAGGAACAGCGATTTCAAGTGATTGACAAGCTCCTCCAAGCTGGAAAGGCAATCGATAACCATGTCGCAAAAGCTCTCACTACTGCTGTCACGCAGAATCCTTCTGATCGGAAACTTGCCGAATTACTCCTTAAATACGAAGCTTTTGATCGCGGAGAATCTGTTGTCCACGCAGCAAGAGTTCTTGATCTGAGAACACTCCAACTCTTACTTAATTCTTCTAAAGCAGCCGATTTTATCTCGCCATCATTCAAAGAAGCTATGACTACCGATATTCTATGGCAATCAGCGACCGGACTTAAGATTGTTGAATTGTTTTTGAAGAAGGGCGCGACTGGCGATGCGGTTGCTGAAGCACTTTATCAAGCCGTTGAGAAATGTGAAATTGGAGCCGAAGATCTCGCAGCTGATTTCTTGGAAGTTCTTCTTCAGTATGGTGCGGACGTTAATTACCAGCGAGGTCTGGTTCTCCAGCGTGCTGCTATGCAGGGAAACCTTCCCCTTCTGAAGAAGCTTCTCCCGACTGCCAACTCTGAGAGTAAAGCTATGGCCATTCCATACTTATTCACTGTGTCAGATGACAAAGCTAGCATCTTGAAGTCTATTGAAGCATTCCAAGAGTCGTTCTCAGACGGAGAAGAGAGCCTAGATATCACCTTTAAGCATCCGGACGAGAACCTGGAGCCCGTCTTATTCCTGGCACTCTCCCAGTTTCCTCGAGACACACAAATCCTGCGAGCTCTACTTGATGTTGGATACAATCCAAATCAATGGCAGATGTGTGGTGATGACGAGGATGATGAAGGGGAGCCATGGCCTGTTCTTTGTTGGGCACTTGATCAACCTGAGAAGAAGATCTCAAGCGCCAATATTGAGATGCTGATTGATACTGGAGGTAAGTGGGCTTCACCCATAACAGTAATATACTGACTGTAAAAGCAAATATAAGCTTCAAATCGCGATCGGGCACCACTCCACTGGTACTGGCTATCCGTTATCAACGAGCAGATATCGTCGCGAAGCTTATCTCAAAAGGTGCAAATGTGACAGAGCCTGACCAAGAAGGCATCACCCCTCTCACGCTCGCAAGTTCAATGGGCAATACAACAATAATGGAAGCACTACTCGATGCAGATGCAGAGAACAATGACGGAAGTCTTCACGATGTTTCGAGACAACTGCGAATAGATGCGATGCGCACTCTCATTAGACACGGCCACGAAGTGGATTACCCAAGCGATCGACATGGCGGTCGCAGTGCGCTTGCAGAACTATGCCTCGGAGCAGTTGACAACAACCCAAAACCAGCAAGGCTTGAAGAAGCCATCTCATGTCTCATTGCGCACGATGCAAATATTCGTTTGCAAAGAAGAGCGGGACCCGATATCGGAAAAACGATATTTCACTATGCGCTCGACTCCAGCAATCCACTATTAATACTCACTGTGCTATTAAAAATGATGTGGAAAATCATCGACGAGCCGTGCTTTCTTTTCAAGGATAAAACATACACGTACTCTCTCACCAAATACGTTGAGAAGGGATTATATGGTGGTCCCAAAGAGCAAAAACAGGATATCTTGGACCTATTCCACAATAAGGATGCAGTCGACAGATACTGGGCAAACGACATCGAGATGCCCCAACCAGCCGACTACTGCGGTGCACCGCCTCACATCGAGCAAGAAGTCCAATTACAAAAGACAAGAGAGAAGCGTCGCAAAGAGCAGGAAGAAGACATGATGTATTCCCTGGGATTAAAGAAAACCGCTCTCGTCAAAGAGACAGAATTAATGGAGATCCAAACCGTAGCCGAAATCCAAAGAGATCAAGAAAAAGGACGCGCGGAGAGAGAACTCATCACCGCAAGGCAAGACACCATTCTCCGTCTCGAAATGCACGCCGAGTCTGAGCGGGAGCGATTCCTCTCTCAGAAACGACTTGGTGAGGTGAGACATCAGAAAGCATTAGGAGATGTACAGATAAGTACCCAACGAGCGATTAAAGAAGAACAGGCAGAAATGGATAGGACGAAGAGTATGATGCAGATTGAGTTTCTGGATAAGAAGATTGGGCTTGAGAATGAGGGTGTTAGGGCTAGACTGGCGATTGAGGGGTCTGCTTTCCAGGATCAGGATCGGGTTATGATGAGGCAGCATGAGCGGGAGTTGGCGAGGTTGAAGACGCAGAAGCAGTTGGTGGATAGTCAGACGACGCTTGCGGGTAGTTTTCAGAGCGCGGGGGTTAATCAGAGACAGATTGGGTATATTACTGGGGAACTGTCTTAGATTGAATATGGAGTTAGGGAATTAGGTTGGTTTCGAGGATTAGGAGGGATATATAATGTATGGATGGTTTGACGATCTGGGATCTAAATGGTATGGGAGGGCATAGCAGGCGTCTTACGAATCTCTTTGATTGTTATATATACCAATTCAATACAAATATCACTCCCCCTATCTCACCTATTCTCTACCCCACTATAAAGTATACGACTTCTGTCTTCCCTCCTCCACCTCAATCAACGGTCTCCTCCTCTCTTCCAAACTAGCTCTCCTCTTCTCAATTCCATTCTCCCAACCAACCTCAATCTCAATTTTATACACTCCCTCTCCCCTCTCAACCCCGATTTTAACTTTCGCATCTACAACCATCACATTCGGCATCCTCACTTTCGCTCTATCACTCCCTCCTTTCCTATCTACTATATCAGTAAATACAGCCTGATCTAATCTTTGCACATGATGCACAGGAAGCATAATCTCGACACATAATTTTTGGTCTAACATTCTCGCCACCAGCAAAAAAATGCCAAAATCTTCATTCGTGAAATATAATGCTGAGACCTCGTTTTCTTTTAACGCAGGTCGAGAAATATATCCAGCAAATTCATTCGGTAGCCAGGGGATTTGTTTCTCGCCTGTTTGTCGTTGTGCAGGGAAGAATCCAGTATCGAAGATGTGTTGCATAGGAATAATGATTTTAGATGGCGAGTTTGTCTGAGATGGTGTATGAGATGGTTGTTTGAAATATATTATCCTCGTCTCTGTAGCTGAATTTCTTGATTTCCTTGCTCGATAACTGATGAGTCGATCTTCCCTTTTAGCTTCCCATTCCTCATCCGAGTCTCTATATCCCCTCGTCCTCTCTATCTTCAACGCCAAAAAGACTTTCGGGTCAGTGAACCTGGTGCATTGTAATGGCGCGACGAAAACCTCTCTCTTCTCATCTTCATCTTGATCATCATATCCCCATCCCTCAACCATCAATTCAATTCTCAACCCTCTATTCGTCATTTCCCACTCTCTACTCCTTCCTCCCCTCACAAGTCTAATATCTCCACACCCCTTAAAGGCATCTACACTCCCTGCCAACAATCCACCCTCTGCAACACCTTCCCACGCGAAAAGCGATTCATCATCCGTCCTCTTCAAAATCTCTTCTTGCAGTCTTCTAAAAGCATTTCTTTCTCCCTCACCATACAAAACCCCCATACTGACCCCAAAAATCCCCATGAGAGCATACGCTCTATCCTCTCTCTCCGCCTTCCTCCCAGCCGCCCAACTCATTTTCACAGCTATACATTCCTCTCTCCATTTTTCCAAGTCCTTAATGCCTGTAATCTCCTCAACCAACGGTCTTAAACTAGCTTTCGTACCTATTTCTATCCAATCAGAGGTATAAAACTCCACGTGTCGGGGAAATAAAAGTTCGGGAAGTGTCCAGGAACGGGAAAACCATTTGCTAGTTCGGAAAAAAGAGTTTTTGTCAGAGGGAGAAACGGGAGAGGGAACGTCTGAGAGATAGACGTAGCAGGTTTGTGAGTTGGTGTAGTAGGTTGCCATTGCGTTTATAGATTCTGAGAGTTCGGCGGGAGAGGTCTTGGAGATGCAGCAGGTGTCTATCCACTATTTTTATCAATATTTTTCCTCTTCACAACATAATCCTTTCAATATCCGTTCATTACTTCCATTCCATGTATATCCTGATCGAATAGAGAGATAGTGAAGGAAGGGCACATACAACATACTGCCAACCATCCCTGGCAGCCTGTGCACAACACCCCGTGATTTTCCTCCACGCAGGCGTCAGCGTCCCGCGATCCTCAAGCATTTCCTCGTATGTAATCTCGTGTCCCTCCCATGTGTGAGATAGTATCGCATATAAAGGGATTTGAGAACCAGTGAACTCATGGAGAGTTAGTGTTGAGGTATGGATTAGTCGCATGATGTATTTGTCTTAGATTCTGAAATCAACCACAAATTTAAAATTTCAACTACTCTTGTGAAAAGAAGAAAGAAATTAAGATTTAAATATGAAATAAAATTTTATGATAGAGTGAAAGAAAAGGAAAGAGAAAGAGAAAGAGAATGGAATGGAATAATGTTCAAATCACCTGCTTCATGAAATCGTGGTCGAGGTGAGTTGACGTGTTCATGCGTGCAGGTGGATTTGCGGGAGGAGGGGGCTTAGCGAGGGACCCCTTATTGGGTGGATATATGCGGGAGAGACGCGACGGAAATGTCTTCTCCCTTCCGCGGCGGGAGATATATACCTGTTTCTGATCCAAATGATATTTAGGTACCTTAGTATTGGGTTTGTGGTTATTGGATATCAAGTATTCGTTATATTTCGAATTAAAAGCCAAGGAGGGGAGGGAGGTCTGGGGTTTATAGACGACACGTGATTTTGGGATATTGGGGCGAGGACGAGTTGACCGCCACAGCTCGAGGGATTTCGCTTTTCTGGTACGGATATCTAGAAGTCGTTCAGTAAGTGAGGAGGGAAGAGGTTTGGAATGGGCATTGATGAGAAAGAAATAGTAGAGATCTAGGAGACATACCTGCCGTCGAATGTTCAAACCCGCTGGGGAAAAAACAATGAGATAGAGGTGCTACTGATGATCCGTACTAATTTCCCGTAAGCAGTTCCGATTAAAAAAAATCGAGGCTCTGTTGTACATATGTTTGATTTCCATCAGAGGCAATCGATTCGCCATTCCACTCCAAATAACCCTCCACCAAACTCCCAACCAAATTCAAATCGTAGCCATCCTCGCGATCCCCAAATCCGTCTCATCACTCTTCGGACTCTTCCCATTAACATAAAGCCAAAGCCTACTCAAATTCTTAACCTTAAACTCAACATCATTCTCTAACCCTGTCATCCCTCTCCCCGCCCCAAATAGATCTCCCACCCCGGAGGAAGAAGGACTCATATCCCTAAGTAGCACCTCTCTCTCGCCATTAACCAATGGCTCACCATGTGCACCCAAATAACTAATTTCCACGCCCTCTCTCTCATCACTACTCTCATCTGCTATTCCCATCTCTAATATCGATTCCATGAACTCACTTCCCTCTTCATCTACACCTTCAAACCCACTATTTCCAATCCCACCTCTCAAATGAGGATTAGAAGTAGGAGCAGCTTTCTTAAGCGGAAACATATTGTCGAGATAATGCTGATTGAATTGGTGTCCCTCGCCTACTCGTTCGAAGACTCGGCCCATGAAGCGGGGTGAGGAGGGAGAAAGATTGAAGTTGCATGTGAAATGCAAAACGCCCCAACGAGCGACGAAATCGGATGTGTGAGCATAATGTTCGATATATCTGATTGCTTTTCCGGAACTGGATTCTAGTTTATGGTTTCTTAGTCGGGTCGTTTCGTTTGTGCTGTTTATGGGTGCGTCACCGCCACTTCCGAATTGTTCAGGTGGCGTAAGTGGGTCGTGGTAGTTTACTGTAGTAGTGATGCGTGTTGTCGAAGGGAGGGTGGGATGTCTTAGTGCAGCTGATTGGGAAAGGAGATGAGAATGCGGATTATTGAAGTGGTTCGCTGCATTGCCGAATGTGTACACTTCCAATTTCGAGAGTAGATCCTGTGGAACTTCTTGTAGTAACCAGTCGATGATCATGCCTCCTTCGATAGCACCCTGGGAGTGGAGGATAAACACTACTTTGGTCAAAGTGGGGTCGTAAAGAGTGCTTTTCACCACGGCATAACCACCTCTGATATCTTGCGTTGCGTAGTTGAAATTGCGCTGAATTAGACATTGAAGAACGTCGAAAATGATCCCGTTGCTATTGAAGTGTCAGTGAGGACATGTGACCTGTCATATTTCCACTTCCTGAATGTTGAAGAGCAGTTGCACAGATCAGTAAAAACTTACGTATTGTTGTGAACGCCCAACACCGGTCTCCCGAACGTGAGAGCCAGTCTATCCACATTCGACTGAAGCCAGTGTTTCCTACCTACATCAGCAAATATCCTCCTTCCACCCCCCATACTCATACTCACCCAACAGCAACCCCATTCAAAAAGATCCATTTCTCATGCTTAAACTCTTCCCTCCTCCCCGCAAACCTCTCACCCGACTCAACCCTCGCCTCCCCTCCATTAAGCAGCCAACAAATCGCCTGATTAACGAGCAAAAACGCAGTTACTCCGAGTAGCACCGACCAGACAGGGAAGAACACCCAGAGTGGAATACTGAGTATGAATGGGAGTTGCATACATATCAGTATGAGATGAAGGAACATATCCCTTAGATTCGCGGCAGAGGGGTAGAGCTCGCATAGTTCGCCTGAGGATTGAGGGGAGAGAGGGAAGACGATGAATGGGAGGAACAGGAAGAATGAGAATGCGGATGAGATGTCATGGCGGAGGAGAGCGAGAGGTGATCCGGTGTAGGAATGGGGAATTATCTTCGTCCCTCCAACTTGGGAGCCGTAGAATTTGGTATGTGGAGACATTTTCGCCGTTGTCCTTCCCCTTTCCTCTACTCTTCTCTTCCCTGATGGAAATCAAAGAATAGTAACCAGCCCTCTCAATAATTCCACATCAAATCCAAAATGAATAAACTCAGCCCACAACAACGCACCAAAATTCAAATAGAATGGAACCAAAAACAATGAAAATGCAAAATTGAGAAATGGACGACAAACAAAAAGTAATATACCCTCCCGGCAACCATGTCACACCAGTAGCCTAGCACGCCCAGCGCCCAAAATAAGAGAACGGTGTCTTATTGTCTCAGCACTCAGCCTTGGGAGCACGACCCCTGACCTCTTCTGACCTCCATCACCGGACTCGCACCAATCAGCTGCCGGAGACGTAAAGCTGAGTGATCAGGTGCCAGGATTGGCGGGAGGGAGATGTAGAGGCATGTTGATCTTGGGTGAGATGGGAGGCTGGAGGCTTTGCATCGGTGTGAGATTTCGGGTTAGGAAATGATGGTTTTAACGATGGGTAAATTGATGAATGGTGAGGGTACTTGGAAGTGGATAAGTGGCCAAGGCCTTGGCACGTGATGGGTATGGACGTCATAATAAGGCAAACGATGGAGTTCTAGAATGCAACCTGCAAATAACTACCTCACCCTGCTCACACATCTCATGGAAAATATATATTCGAATGCAAGAACTATGTTCACGAAACTTAGGTCCGCTCCACTCTATGCACATTTACATCCAAATCCCGCTTTATAATTCTACATCAGGCGCACAAACAGGGCACCCATCTCGAATCTTGTCCCTCAGCAATCTAGCATGCGTGACCTTTGCACCAACGCTATGCGTAGCAACCCATTCTCCATTCTCGTCTAATTCCACCTCTGGAGGCGTGATCGGTCTACTCTCATTCTTGAAACTCAAAAGGTGACTAAGATGATAAACATGACCACAAGCAAACCCTACGAGAGTCTCCATTTCGTGATCGGAAAATGGTTCATGGCATGCAACGCAATGACCGGGCTTGGGTTCTGGTGTGGTTTGGTTTTCTGTAAATTCCTTCGCAGTTTCAGACATGGCAGCCCCATCGGTGTTGGTAGGGATATCAGATGCTGCGACGTCGACATGGTCATCTGGCTTGTGAATAACGTCGAATCTCACACCTTTTCGCTGACCAGACCGAAGCGTATTTTGAGCCATTGCAACTTCGCCTCGAAGTACTTTTGCTACCCCAGAGCTGATACTGTGTTGGATGTCGTGTTCTCTAATCATGCGGCTGAGCCCTTCTCGAAGGCCCTCAATCTCTAACCCTTCTGGAATGCGTCGAACTAGTTTTATAGGATTGATGGCGGTTCCTACTTCCTCTAGTAATCCGCGGATGAAACGAGGTTTGTCCATTGAATAGTTAAGCAAATCCTCCCAGAGATCTGCGTCATCTTGCTCCTTCACAAATGATATTGCTTGTGAAACATCCGCCAGTCGGTCGATAATAAGCGACAGTGCTCGTTTTGTTTCACCAGTCTTGGAATATAAGAACACAAGTTCAGGGATGAAATCCCTCTCCTCGCATTCTTGAAGTGCCTGAAAAATGGTTAGCAACGTAAAAGAACTAGTTTTATTCAACTTACCTTTTCGAAAGTATAAAAAGTCGAAGACTTGAGAAAGTCCATCAATAAAGGTCGATCGTAACGGGCAAATAACTGAACAGCTAGATCTGCGAGATCATCAACAAGAGATTTGCTTTCAGATATCAAGCGATCTCTGTTCTCTCCCTGATGCTCCTCAATTCCCTCTCCATCCCACAATGATTTCAAGTAGAAGAATAAATACAGAGTCATGTTTTTCGCCTCGAGTTGCTCAACAACAGTCTGTGGTCGGACCAGGCCATGTTGTGCTTCATTGACAAGTAATGATATCGGTTCAGAAGTCAACTCCCGTAACTCCTCGATCGATGCGCTTCTCTTTTGCTCCTTGGAGACGCGAAGTAGAATGAGACCAGGAATATCGTCAGCAACGGCATCAACCAGATGATAATCCTTAATTATAGACATCGCGGCGTCAGCGTCTTGAAGTTTGATGAAACATTTCAAGGCTTCTCGAGGTCGACCACCGGCCACATGAAGCTTTCCTAAGCTCTCCATCACAATCCGCCAGTCTCTTCCCACTTCGCCATCTTCGACGCTGTCCTCACGGACATCTCTGTATTTGAGCTGGTTCTCCAGCACAGTGGTAACGCTTTTGATTTCGAAAAGATCCGGCGACCAAAGCTCAAGCAACTCCCTCACCCTTGGTCGGTTGCGAGCGATGTAGTGCCCAAGAATGACTTCATAGATTTCCGACTTTAAAGGCGGTCGCATTTGTGTAGTTGGAATAAAATTGGTAATCTCATCAAACTTCCCGGCACCAACGAAAATGTAGACGAAATCCTCCCATTGTTGCGGTGTACCCAGGACTTTACCACAGACCTTTCCGGCATTAATCCAGTCATCAGCCTTAATTAGTTGTTGTATCCATAGTTCCCCAACACGACGTTTCTCTTTTTCAACAGCTGAATTGATCACCTTGCTAGCAGAATCGACCGTAGATGCAGTATCTTCGAAAAAGTCATCACTGCTTCCCTGAGCTCGATCAGGAGTTGCTGGACCGATTTCTGCCAGCTTTTCTGGGGATAAAGCAATAACTTCTGGATGCTCGTCAATCAATTCCCATGCTTGTTGGTTCTTCTCATGCTCCAAAAGCCACGAGAGATGATCAGACAGGTCTCTTTTTGTTGATAGTATACAATCATACGGGCTATGTATGAATATCTTCATTCCCTGGGCTGACATATGAGGGTGTAAATTTAGAGCCCTTGGGACCGACATGCCACGCGCCGTACTGGTTACGCTCTGCTTAGCGTCTGAATTCTTACTGCCATTGCTGTGTGTACTGGCGCTGGAACTAAGTAGATTCGTAGCGTTGACAGTGGCATTCCACATCCCGCTTCCCATACCACTCAGAGACTCAAGCATACCTCGTGATGTCTGAGGCAACGGTATTGCTCGGGCTGCTGGTAAAACGGCCATATGATAGTCTGTTGCTGATAACCTCTCAAAACGGCTGACGGTCAAAGTATCAGTGTCAACCTCCTCAGAGGTGTTCAGGTCAATGAGTCGTAGTTCAGGCGAGAGAGCATTTTGGCGTCTCCGGATACCACCTGACGGCTCGCTTCCAGTTGATGTTGTGGAAAGTTTAGATTTATGCCCTTTGGGAGGCTGTTCCTTTTCCTCATCCTCGTCGGGTGTAATATAAGCAAGTACAAGAAGTAAAGTTGGGGTATATAACGACAATCCAGAAATAATGCAATCAACGCGTAATCTACTAAAGGTCAGAGTTGAGTGGGTTGAAAGAATTAAAGACCTACATTTTGATGATTTCAGGCCATCCAACCGTTCTCTCTCCTACGTTCTTGCCAGTTCCTACGCCCCCTGGATGAACATTGACGATCCAGATGGTTCCACCCCAGCCAATGAGTAGCTTTTCTATTCGCATGCTAGTTTTGGTAGCTTGCTGTCTCAGTTTTGCCGTGGCGGGAGAAGAAACAGCTGTTTCTCTCGATTTGTCTTCTTCGTCTGTTTCAAGGCTCTTTTCATCAATCCACTCCACTCGCGCTTTCCAAACACTTGCCATCTCTTCCCATCCATTTTCTTGTGGCCGATCGATATGGCCAATCCTCCTCCATGCGAGCTCCGAATCAGCGCTTTCCAGATGCAAATTGGATCGCATAATTTTGATGCCGTGTTCATTGACCCATGCCACATATTTTCCAGTTAAGGACCATTTGATAGTGCTGATCGTCCCCTCACCCGAGTGAAGTACAGTATCTTTTCCTGCATTCCCTCCAAGCCCAATAGTCCCTAGCCAACCAGATGCAGTTGCTGCAGCTGAGCCTGTGGTTGTAGATGTAGAGCTTGTCCCGGAACGACCACCAACTGTGAGAACTAAATTCCCAGCTAAACCTCCAGATATGTAAGAACGATCATTTTTGTAATCTGGTGATAGAGCAACGGCTTGCACAGGTCTAGCAAAGTTTCGCAATTGAACATCCTTCACATCAACTAATGAAGCAACGCATACATTCCCATCGATTGAGGAGGTCGCTATGTAGATGGCATTAGATGGGTTGTTGGGCACAATGGGGGTTTTCGGAGTTCGCGGGCCTTGTGCAGTAGAAGCTTCCGATGTTACTGAAGGAGCTCGCTGAGGAGTATGGGTCTGTGATACTAGTCGAGTGATACCTGGAGGAATGGCACTAGGTAAGGGCGGAGGAAATGGTGATATGGAGATACTTGAGATGGAGGCGGAGTGCGCATGGTAGACTCGCAGAGACTGAAATGAAGGCAGCGACAGGACATGCTATTCTATAATCAGCATACAAGGTTCGGATCGTCGTATAGAAATAGTCCTTACAATATTTCCATTATGAGTCCCTATGATCTGGCATATTTAGTAGCGTTTCCAAACACCACCTCAACACGGGCTTACCATCTTATCGCCAGCAACCAGGAAAGTGCTCGTAGCATCTCCATTGCGATATACCGGACCCAAATTACTTGTTAGTCGAGCATATTTCAGCTTGGGCTCGTCCTCTTCTTCGTCGTCATCGTCGTCCACGTCGCTCTCCTCACTCTCATCTTCCTCCTCAACCGTGTCCCCCTTATCGCGACTCGATTCTTCATCCTTCGTGATTTTTGTGTCGCCTTGTTCCTGGGACTCCTCTGCCATGGCGGCGCACTCTCCCGATCACATTTGGTGTTGTTGGCAAGGGACGGTACAACTCAGGTTTGGACGTCAACCTGGAGCTCTAGCTTAACCGAGACCTGTGAAGCTCGGCATGGCAAGTGTTGGTTATCGATAAAAAAAGTTTAGTGATCATATCACAACGGTGCAGCAGAATTTAACGACCCACGACCTCTGCACTTAACAGCGACTTCGAATCATATTCCAATACGATGCAGAGCTTTCGTCGGCAGTTCTCAAGTCCTACCGCTCGTCGATTGTGGAATAATGGCAATGCTCGACCAAGCCCAGTCCGTTCTCTTCATGCCACAGCTGTAAATCAATTCCCTCGAAAGCGCAACTTCTTCTCCTCCAATGCGGCTCTACAGCAGGAGATTTCCACTGAGGAGGCTTTGAAAGATCTGCCACCTATCCCAAAGCGTAAACCGATACGATCACCTGCTGGAAAGACATCATTGAGACGCGTTGCAGTTGAGGCGCAACGATCTAGAGAAAGCTCCATCCGCAAGAAAGATGCTTCTCAGGATGGAGAAGGGAGCAATAGAGTCACTGCATTTTCGGTGGCAGATCAGTTCGATATGGAGGCTGTGACACGCATTCTACGATCCCATGGATTTCCAATTGATCCAGACAATACCGGCTTCGATTCGGATCAAGTTATACATACACGAGGGGTAAACAATGGAGATATTTTCGTCTTCCCGTCTGGATCTCTAGTTGCATGGTCATTACAAGAGGATGTTGTGTCGGACCTTGCTACAAAGACTCTGCTACCAGCAGCATTGCATCCACATGTTGATCATATGGAAATGGAAGACCTAGAATATGCAGAAGATCCAAAACGAGAAAACAGTAGTATGAAAGGGGACGTAATTTTGCTGGGCACAAAGTCAGCGTCCCAAGGAGAGCAACCAGCGTATGGCGTATAGTCGATAGAGGTTATTCAGCTTGCTAACCTTCATAGCTCTCGAGTTGATACAACTTTGGCGAAGATTGCGTTCTCCTCTGGTCTTGCGCGATCAACGAAATTGGCAGTTTTGGAAACAATGCTGGGAAAGTATTTCGAATCTACTCGAACCATACCTACGATTCTATCGAAGGGCTCAAAATTACCTTTCAATCGCCGCTTCATGATGCAAAAGACTGGAGAGCTGTTGGAATTAAGGGCGCAATTGAATCACTATTCCGAACTTACAGACTCCCTTCCCGACCTATTCTGGGACAGTCGACATGAATTAGGGTTGGAAGGATATTACGATCAGGTAGGGAGGGCGTTGGATGTTGGGGTCAGAATCAAAACCCTGAACGAAAAGATGGATTATGCGCAAGAGATTGCGAGTATCCTTCGGCAAACCATGAGCGAAAAACATAGTATCCACTTGGAGTGGATCATTATCATCCTAATTGCGGTCGAAGTTGGATTTGAACTCCGACGTGAGTGGAAGGAAAAAAGAGTACGGCTTGCAAACGTCAAAGAGGAATAATTACGACTCATTATCATGCATAGCACTGGTGTTTGGATATTGGTAGTGGCGTTTGGCAGAGAAATACCCCGCTCCCAACAATCGGGATGCTTCATCGATCTCAATTCAATATTCCTTCATTTGGATACAGCTCCTTGGCTCAGGTCCAAATGTGACATGCTTCCTCGGCGAGTTATCTTATTCGATCACAAGCTTCGTCCCAGAAGCGGAACAGTCTCAGCAGAGCTTATTCAGATGTTCATCGTCAGTGGATAACTTTACCTATTAAATATGGACATGCATTAGTCTATCATTGGTTAGTTTACGCTGGAAGCTAACATGACTAGATTGCAGACGGCGTTTCCGAATATCGAAGGATCTCCTGTTCCGTTCATCGCAAGTGTATTATCGTTCATGAATTCCAGATCATCGACCACGTCGAGAAACGGAGACCCAGAACACGGGAGATTGGCGCTGTCAACCAAATTTCAGATACTCAGCTACGAAGTAATATTGTTGGTCTTGCCGATCACAACTCCCGGTGAAGAAGTCAACACAAAGAGGCAAAACGGGGTGATTTCCCCGCATACAGCTAAGCGCCAACTACCACTCCCCCATACAATGCTTCCCCAGATATCCACTGCGGGTACGGTAAGAATACGATGGGGCTGGGAATTCCCCAGAACATTTCGGCCATCTTTCCGCATTCGAACAACTTGCCCGTCCAAGACTGCAAGACAAAGGAGACCCCAAGGAAAACATGTCACTGTCTACGTATGAATTCCTGGAACCGTTCCGCTATGGTAAGATCAGCCAATTCCTGCCTCAGGAAGCTCAATATGCTTTCTGGTCCTTTAGCCCGTATGTCATTTTGTCGAGAGGTAGGGAATGTCAGGATTTCTGATTACTGCTTTATAAAGCTCCATTTTCACCCACCGCATCTAGCCCTCGTCATGGCCACTTCCCAGTGAAATTGGCCTGATATTTACGACATCCCTATCTTTTTGTTCGTAAAATTCGGATAATGCACCACAACAACAGTTCGACGAACCCGAAACAAAGTTTAGATCTGAGGACGGTGCCTCGGTACCGGGGCCTAGGCCAAATCGGACAAGCCACACCTCGGTGATTTCTGGAGCTTATTCACAGTTTTCCAACCCTATTGGCTTCACTTAAGCTTCCCCTCGTCTTGGTATATCTCAACCGTATTTTCCAACGCAGTTCTAAAACATTTTTCGGTGCCACTTCCAGGTTCTGTCCAGACCGTCGGGGATTTAACTTATTGCAGAATATAGAATCGGGAGCCAGCCTGTCGAGCACGCGCATATCCTGACTAGCTGTAGTCTTCTCTCTGATCTGACTGGTCTGGCCACAATCTGGGAGAAATCTGGTCATGACGTTAAACAAATTAGCATATCATGACTTGGCACCTCGTGGTGTACGACTTATCTTTGATAACACATGGGTCGAGATAGGTGCTTATGGGGTCAATTCGAAGTTGTGGATCTACTAAGCATTGTGCATGGGATACCTGCAAGCTTACAATCCCCGCGTTCACTCCAGGTTTAATCAAAACCCCAGTATAAGTACATCAGCACCTCCTCTTTGCTTCTTCAACTCAGATATCAACTTCATTCTTCTCTTCTTATCTTCCACTCGCCTGTCTTCATATAATTTTTGCTAAACCAAAAGCAATTATGTCCGACTCCGAGAAGGGTGGTATTGACCACATTGAGCGGACGCCGTCTGAGGAATCTAATGATGCCCGTATCGCAGAGTTCACACCTAAAGAGCAGAAGAAAATCATTCGCCGTATTGATCGTCGACTGGTCACTACTTTGGGTGTTCTCTACATGTGTAGTTTGATGGACAGGACCAACTTGGGTGCTGCGAACATTGCCGGGTATGTTGTGTAACTTTCTCTATCACGAACCTTGTTAACGTTACAACAGTATGGCCAAGGGTCTGCATCTTGTGGGAGATAGATACAGTCTGATTGTCCTCATCTTTTTCATCCCATACGTTCTTTTCCAACCCCCTGCCACCGTGGTCCTACGTAAGATTGGACCCCGCAATTTCTTGTCGGCTATCACAATGCTTTGGGGTGCATGCATGATCGTAAGTTTACTCCCGTATTTTTTACTGTAACCTAGTCATACTAACCAGCTACAGTGCTTCGGTTTCGTTAAGAAATGGGATCAGATGCTCGGTCTTCGCGTGATTCTCGGCGTTCTAGAAGCTGGTTTTTTCCCTGGATGTGCTTACCTCCTCTCGACATGGTACACAAGATATGAGCTTCAGAAGCGAAATGCAGTGTTCTACTTGATTGGTAGCATGGCCTCTGCTATCTCTGGAATCATGGCATATGGTATCATGCAAATGGATGGACTTGGCAATCTGTCAGGTTGGAGATGGATCTTCGTGATGGAAGGTATCATTACCTGCGCCTTTGCAGTTCTTGGTTACTTCCTCATCGTGGATTTCCCTGAACACGCTGCAAAGTCCTGGAAATTCCTCAATGAGCGCGAGTCCGCTTTCATCGTGGCTAGAATTGAGAAGGATCGTCACGATGCTATTCTTGAGCCATTCTCCTTGAAGTCTTATCTCAAAAACGCTCTCGACTCAAAGGTCTGGGGCTTTGCATTCCTTTTTGGCCTTACCACCACAAACACCTACGCCATCGCATATTTCCTCCCAGTTATCTTGAGAAGCGGTATGGGTTTCTCCATCGCCAAAGCCCAATGTTTGGTTGCGCCACCTTACGTCGCTGCCGCTATTGTCATGTACGGATGTGCCGTTCTAGGCGATAAATACCACATCCGTGGCCCAATCGTCGTCTTCAACGCTGTCCTCGGCCTCATTGGTCTCCCACTGCTTGGTTATGCCCATAATAACGGCGTCCGCTACTTCGGTGTCTTCCTCGCCACCATTGCCGGCAACGCCAATGTTCCAGCTGTGCTTACCTACCAGGCCAACAACATTCGCGGGCAATGGAAACGTGCTCTCTGCTCTGCTACTCTTGTTGGCTTCGGTGGTATCGGTGGTATCATTGGTAGCACCGTATTCAGAGACGTTGATGCACCAGGATACAGACCTGGAATCTGGACTACCATGATTGCCAACGCTTTGGTCATTGTCATTACTGGAATGTTGACTGTCAAGTTTCACTTAGCGAATAAGAGAGTGGAAAGAGGTGGAAAGTCTATTGAGGGACAGGAGGGATTCAAATATACCTTGTAAATGATTGAGATAGACCGTTGAATGAGATATGAGATACGAAATATGAGATAATATTATCAACACTTTTCTCTTACAATTCCTATCCTTTAGTACACAAAAACCATGTGCTCAAACCCGAATTTTCAGATACGTTACCGGAAGGACGCCTCAGACAATATCGAAAGGCAAACTCCCTCGATACCGTCCTCGTCGTATCGCTCTACCGTAGTGCCATACAGCTTTCGGTGTCATGGCTAAGACAGGTCCATCGACAGAGCGAACTAATGCAAAATAAAAGTATACATAATGCCACCCCACAAACTTATAAAACACATACCCCACATCAATCCAGCCCCCCCCATCGCTTCCGTACTCTCTTGACCGCGTCCCCAAATTTCAATCTCTTCATATTACCAGCAAGCTTTATAGCAACAGAATCCTTCCCTTTTTCCCCTTCTCCACTCTCTATTCTTATAAAGGAAGGCATACCTCTACTTTCGAGCTTAGAGAACAAAGTCGAAACTGTGGAAGTGATTGCTGTACTCGGTGTGTTTCGTCTCACGGCTTTTGCTACTTTGAGGAGAGTAGAGACATCTCGTGTTTCCTAGCCAGCTTATAAGACGGTGCATATTATTGGTAGTTCAAGGGGACCATACTTTGAGAAAGTGGGTATTGCTTTTAATTGCGTTGGAAGGGAAGGAAGTGGTTTGTTAGAGGCATACTGGACCTCCATTACTTTATTCAAGCCTATCAATTTTCGTGCCACAAGGCATAGCGCTGTAGCTCTAAAAGTTGGTTCTCTGAACCAAAATTTCTGTACCAACGCCAATTAGCTGGCGCATCGACCAGTCTGCTTGATACCCTTCCAGCCTTCACACAGTCGTGAAATCCAGATTGGTTCAGAGTCAAGGAACTTCTGCGTGTCTCTTTCTGGACTGTAAGCGATGTTTATAACATAAATACTAGAAGTAGATATGCTAGTCGGACTCGATAAAGTAGCTGTTGGACCACGTCCTAGCCTCGAGCGGCTTCTTTAATTGAATAGATGTGCCTGGAACTAGTTATCGGGGATGTTTGTTTTTTTGAATAGTTTCCGATCATAATACACCCGAGAGGCATGGAAATTTGCCCATTTTGCCCACGTTGGGGATCCTATTGTCACTAACAATAAGAATCGCTTTCATGCACGACTTCATGGTTGAACAAAGGGGCCATGGCCGGAAATACTTCAATGGCTAACAGGGAGGAAAAGACATGTCAAATGACATTATCCCTATTGTATGTGCATATTTCAAGATTCAGTGCAACTGAAAGAGCTAAGTACACTGCCCTTGCTGATATTGACGAGGGAATATGGGGTTGCGTTAATGGAAGCACAATCACGACGCCCAAACCACAAAAATGAAGAGCTATCCTCACTTATTATTTGCCATACTGAGTATGATTCTGAATCCCCAAATAATTGGAACGCAACGGTCTACGATGGAAAGCGGAGTAATCTTATAATGATAGACGAACTGTTACTCTAATTCGGAATGAGTCGAGAGAACACCAAAATATAATTCTTACTACGGCCACCACCGTTGACCAATGATGCAGATCAGCTTACCCCTCCTCCAACGAGATCAATATCACATGAGTCTATGAGGCTGCTTGAGCTGTGATTATTGTGCTGAATAACGCGCCGAAAACAATCGAATATAGCTGTTATCTTCACATACCAACCTGCGAGGTCAAGTTAGCAACAGCTCAAAACATGGCCACCGCTCGAGTCCTAATCCCTATGGCGGATTACGGACATGATCCAACAGGTAAAGCTCACGAGTATGCAGCTCTCTCCATGTAGCACAATCTGACCACCTTGTAGAGACCGCTATTCCATATTCCGCGTTCAAAAAAGCTGGATTCGAAGTTCAATTCGCAACTGAGAACGGGGAAGCTCCAGTATGCGACCACAAGATGCTGAAAGGAGTTACTCAAAAACTACTAGTGAGCCTCTCTTGAGTCGAGTACAATTGGTTATTTCGATTGACACTTGAAATAGGGCGCTACGAAATCTGCAATTGACGCATATAATCAAATGGCAAAGACACCGGAGTTCGAACATCCTCTGTCCTGGTCATCACCTGGATTCTCGCTGGATTCTTATAACCTTATATTCCTGCCTGGAGGCCACGAGAAAGGCGTCAGACAACTCATCGACTCTCCCATCATACACAAGTTACTGGCGTCTTATTTCCCCACTACGAAGAAGCCAAGTACGAAGACAGTCGCAGCTGTCTGCCATGGGGTAATGGTACTTTCAGAAACAGAGGGTCTAGATGG
Source organism: Filosporella fistucella (assembly GCA_030077755.1). NCBI lineage: Eukaryota > Fungi > Ascomycota > Leotiomycetes > Helotiales > Filosporella > Filosporella fistucella. The sequence goes on from JAQJZZ010000004.1 coordinate 2,047,930, forward strand.
CAAGAGCATAATCCACGACTGTGTCACAACAGCTTTGCCAGCGCGTTTCGAACAAGCTGCTTACTGGGGCACAAAATTGTTTCTCGGAGACTACTACAAAACATATGGTGCTAGAAGTGATGATGTTGAGGCTTCAGTAATTTCCCCACTACTTAACTCGTACTTGACTAACCCATTATAGGTCCGAAAACAACTGGACGACCCAGAGAGGCAATACAAAAACAGCCTAGGCATGAGCCCGTGAGATAAACCTCTTCAAATGCAGACCCATCGTACTTACTAGGCATCAGATTCGTCGTTGAGGATGAAAGGTACAATTACATCAGTGCCAGGTTTCCGCCAGACGCTGAGCTTCTTGCCCAAAGAACAATTGCATTGGTCCAGAATACAATGCTTTGAATAATCTTGATCGTGTTCTCTACATCAGATTATTACTGGAGGATATTTCAGCGCCGGCCTCTTTGTTTCTTATCAATGGTTTCGATTTGCACCTCACACTTTGCACACAAAGACCAGAACGGATTCGGACATGATCCAGCTCCGATCAAGGCATCCCAACGCAATTAGATCAAGGCTCATCGAAACAAAGAACTACTCCTGAGACTCGCATCATTCATGTATCATGTATCATGCTACCATCTCTGGACCGAACCAACATACGTCAAATCGAAAGTTATCTGGCAGCATGTCGAAACCAGAAGAAAAAAAGGAACTCCGTTTAGGTCCACGTCCTACGGCCTTGGCTAGAAAATACGGCCCTGTTGGGGACCTCGAAGACCATAGTGCTTACACTCCAGAAGTGGCTATTTTCCCAGTCTTTCAGCTCGATCCAGCGCGTAAGCTCATAGAGGATAATCAAAAGAAGTATCTCAAAAGATTTACAGCAAGAGAACTAGAGGATTTGGATTGCTTGGCCACACGTGAAATTAAACCTGGGAATCTGCAAAACTCCATAATTCCATTAATCAGTATTAATAGCTGGGAGGTAATTCCGTGTCAACCCGATTACACGCGAACTAACCTCTACCCTCTTGAGGATGGGAGGGGTGACTGGATTGCAAGTAATCCTGTTGTATGGCAGATCTTACAGCCTGTACTCGTTTTGGCCTCAAAAATGTTGTTATCTGTCCACAATCTACCCTACGTATGTTCATGTCTTGGAGTAAGGATTCTGCTAATTCTCCTACCAGTTTGATGCTCTGCTGAAAGGTGAACGTCAATATATCGAGGATCACCGCTTGGAGCTTGATGATCAAGTCTACACAGACTTAACAAGTTTTCATCAGCGGTCAAGGAAAGAAATAGAAGGAGAAGGAACAGCTGCTAGGGATGAAGTATTTCAATCATTGTTACAAGAATACCAGATTCAATTTGGATTTTTCAAGGACGGAGAGCAACCGGAAGGGCCCGATACGGAGGCTATGGCTGACTGTGCTGGATTCACTTCAAAAAATGCCAATTTCATGGAGTACGATGATAGCGTTCCACAGGAGGAAAAACGTTGGCGGATTTTTGTATTCATTGAAATTTTTGCAGCGGAGCTGTTGCTCAGGAATGATTTGAACAGTGCAGACAGGGCTCAGGTATCGTGGCACTTGGCGACAACGGTACAGCTCCCCAATTATAAAATACACAAGATAGATTCTAACTTTTAGCTTAGATTGTACACGAAATCATACATGCTATTTCTGAAAAGCAAAAGATAGAAGACGGTGATCCTTATGGACAAGAAAGTTACTTTGAAGATGAGACTGTTGCCGAGAATGGGCAAAGCTTTGAACATGCCGTAAGTCTTCAGCCTATTGTAAATTCCGTGAAGCTTAGTGGCGTAGATGTTCATAGGATCCACCATGCCAATACATCACAGGTAGGTCTTCAGAGTCCTGAATAAAGGTGTTTTACTTGCTTCAAGGCAAACCTATATATATCCGAAATCGTTTCATTGTTGGTACATTTCAGCTAACTAAATCAGAGGGCTGTCAGATACCCTACCGCTCGGATTTTGGTGTATGAGGTACTGGCCAACCTATGCTGATCGAAACAGATTTGCCAAGCATACCGTGTTCCTTAAAGATCCAGCAACGCTACTCTATAACGATTATCACCCAGTCCCGCTGACATTTTTCGAGGACATCTTGCAGGAAGAATTTTGGCGTTATGCGGTCAGAGCTTTTGGTCACAGTATCTTCAAGTTCCGTTTTGTTAAAGAAGGCACGAGAGTACATTGGACAATCAAAAATCCCAAAAAGTCTACTCATGAACTTCGATCTATGGTACGAATACCAAGCTTTACGCCAGAGGGGGATTTCCCAACTGTTCCCTTTCATAACACTGTAGAGTCGAAGAACATTGCGTTCGAAGCGGATCCAACTTCCAGAAGAGCCTTACAATTCGGCCAGTATTTTCTCCGTAGCTCTCGTGCGGAACAGGTATTCTGGGATGGTTCAGACGAGCAAAATGCACGTGTGCAGGAAATGATGGATGTCATAGAAAAATCAATGTCGGATTCTGGACAACCTCTAGTGGTAGAGGATATATATGCTCTTCTTCACCGTGCTATAGCCACCCACTTGAACCTGTGCATAGCATTGAGCGAGCAACTGGTTGAGGAGGGAAGCAGCATACTCGCCTTTCAGCGGCGACGAAGAAGTCTACTTGCATGGAATAGAGGCACAAGGAAATTTGTACAAATTCTCAGAACAAGAGACGTCCATAGCCGGTTGAATCTAGATCAGCCCCGATTGGATTTAGAGAGAGCGCGAATGCTTATCTGGGATCCCAGTGATCCAACTACACATGATAACAATGCAGACTGGATCGAATTCAAATTTATACGAGGAGCACGAGTGGAAGGTCTCAATAATGGCAATACTATCGCAGCGATTCATATGCTACAGCAGGTTGTATCCCGCCCCGACTGCTCCCTATTTGGCGATGTGGCTGCTGCGTTGCTGGATTTCCAACTCAGTCAGTTTGACTATCAAGATTGGGCATCCAAAGTTGGTAATCGTGATTTGGCGATTAGAATCACAAAGTTTTTGGTCGACATAGCTCCAAAGCATTGGAAGGCAGAGCTGGCCTATTTAGTTACCCAGGGGAATTTCTTGATGGCTGTTCAGCCTCCGCCGCAACCTGCGGCTCCTGCTCCTGTGCCTCTACCTCAAACTCCAGATCAACCTCTCTTTCAGCCTCAACCTTAGACTCAAATTCATAATCAACTACCTTCCATGGTGCCTAGTGTCAATCTCGGTGCTAATATTGGAAAGGGCGGCGCAATAGCTTTTGTCAGTCATTCTTAGTATCGCACATTTTCATGTTTTGGAGCATATTCAAATTTTGTGATATAAAGCTGCATAACATAACCTCTTTCACGGGTTTATTGCATCACGCCCTCCTGTTGCTGTCTCTTCTGGCTTTTTTTGTTTCATGTGTCTGTATGCCAGTCCTGTAACTCCTTTGACGGTGACAAACTTGCTTTGTGGTCAGGGCATTCAATCAGGTAGAATTTCCTTGTGTCTACTAAAGCCTACAGGAAGCTACTCCTTTTTATAATTTACTTCTATATAGTTTGGATTCTCTTTCGATTACAACCCTCTGTTTGGTGACCAGATTTCACATTCAGCTTCCATTCGGCAACGAACACCACCAAGATGAGAGTCTTGAAGCAGAAGATCCGGAGGAAAGCTGCTCCCATCGAAGACCAGCTTGGCATGTTGAAAGCATCTAAACCTGAACCTAATGTACCTAATTTCGACTATAGCGTCCCAGAGCCTGCGGCGTCTCCCGAATTCGAAGACATCAACGTATGTATCGCAGTTGATACCTCGGAAGGCGTGAAGGGAGAAATTCTTGCAGCTGAAATCCAAGCCATCCGCGAAATCATGGACCTAATGAGTACAAGCACCAATCCTGAATACCGCCTCTAAATTCTCCCCTGTGATGGACAATCCTCCAACATCATCCGTTTACCAAGCGCTTCGAATTTCTAGGAAATGTGTCAGGAGAAGGGAAGAAGCAAACTGATGAGATACTCACCCCGAGGGAGATCCAAAAGCTGAGAAGACAAGGTGGTGGAGCTGTCAACTGATGTATGTATGGGAACGGTGGTATTGGAAGTAATAACTGTGACGGTTGCCATTTTACCAGCTGTGACATGTTTTGGGCAAGCCGCCATGTTGATATGAGAGCAAGGTTGAAACTTGAAGATACAGAATCATATGCCCTTACCGGATTGGAGGAGAAGTTGAGGTCCTGCTAGTGAAAAATCTCAGTGGAAGGCTGTCCGAGGAGAGTTGATATTGACGATTGAGGAAGAGCGTGGTGCTAGGGTGCCATCGGCAAACTTTCGTCTCGAAACCAGACAGAACTCGCTTTTACTCTGTGTGTACAATTCGCCATGTCTGCATTGAAAAGCAAAGTTCTCTTTGAATCACCTGAAATTCGCCGAGTTCGTTTTCCAATATTTCCCGTCTTTAGCTAGCAATTACTTGAAGTCGGGAGTAACGTGTACCTAGCAAGGGTTGCTTGAATAGCACATGTCTCAATTAGAATATATCTTATTTCAGATCTAGCTCACTAGAAAACGTAAAAGTAATATTACTCTGCATAGACTTTACTCTTAGATCTTCACAGGGTAAGCAAATGTGCGTCCGGTTGCATTGTGGTAAGGTAAATGCACCGAGCAGATTCCTGGCTGGCCAACAAACAGTAGTGGTTCTCGTGGGTGGTAAAGATTTGATGACAGGTGCTTTGTAATGGAAAGATCTAGCTTCATCCGGGGTTTTCATCACCTCTTTCGTCACTTGCTGATGCTGTACGGAGTATCTATGTGTGGTATCTAGGGCTAGTTTTGTGACAAACTTGCACCGCCCTGATAAATCAAACTCGTGAATTTTGGTCAGATCCAAGCTAACTCAATGCCAAAAGCTGAAGGGTTGTAAAGATACAGAAATAAAGCACGACGGAGGTGTGGATCCGCACAAAATTATGACAACTGTATCAAGTTCTACAGGAACAGCAGAATTGCGGGCATATTCTAAATTGGACGAAACTTATCGCATATTGAGTATCTGCGACGGGGAAATTGACAGGGTACGTATGGTATACTCCAACTTCTCAAGGGTCATAGGAACCTGTTTTTAACTGGCTGTTGAAATTCTCGATGGGAACGGAATTTTGGTAGAACCACGACAGGCGGCTTTGACAATATCGATGGACCCCCACAACGAGCTGTTCCAGGGCAACACAACAAAAAAGCAGGAAAAGGCCATCTATTCAAAGGCTGGTACATATGCACATCTCACTTGTGCATCGAGAGTATTGTTTGCGAAGAAATGAAAGCACAGAACTGATGGGTGGGCTCTGCCGCTGCGCCAAGAGAACCAGTCTAACCTATTTCAACATTCAGCATCAACTTCAGGTTCTCTTCACAACGTATACCCTCCAGGTAAGCCCCAGACGGTCAAAATGATTGCCTTGCTCTGCCATTTTATTGTGTCTAATCTGTTATATCTGCGAACTAGGGACTTCGACGATATCAACTTTGGCATCTCAGCCAGCTCAGCGGTATCTGGACTCTCGACTTCCTCCTGAACCTATCCTCCCATTTCTGCTCGACATCGCAACCCACCTTGAAACCGTCACGCGTTTGATGTTGTCTTCATAGACTGCGGTGATGGAGGAAGCCTATCCCAATGCTTCCTCACACGCGTATGACCAACTGAGGGGCCGATTCTCCCGACAGTGATGAAGACAATGTGGTACATTTTTCAACACTGAAAAGCTTCATCGATGTCGTGTAGAGGCATAAACATTGAGGTGCTATCTACAAGTCCGTACTGCAAGGTGTATCGGCCCGACTGGAGTCTGCATGGAGCGGTCCATCCATGATTCCGTAAAATGCCAGTGACGCGCTCATCTACATCAGGACGACATATGGCAACGAGCTATCTCAGAATCAATCTTGCTTCCCACCATACCACGGTTGACGAGTCTTGCGCAAGTCCTATGGCAAAAATTGACACATGCTGTCAAGCTATAGGTTCCCTCGATCGCCTTGGATACGACAAACAACACGCTCGACTTGCTTACTGATTTCTGTCGGGACTACAATAATCAACAACGGGGCTGCTGTGAAGATGGCTAATGTCTCTACAGTACAGTCGCCATGGCGATACAAATTGTGAGCGAACAATATTCTTAATTACAGCCAACGATCTCGAGACAAAGATAGGTCTGCTCAATTCGCTTTCTTTTAGGACAACAGGCTGCATCTTGCTTGGGAATCAGCCTTCTCTCCACATGGTAGAGACCCTCCACTACGAGCCACATATGGGCTTTTATAGAGGGCGAAGATCCTCATAGATACATTTTATGAAGATGTGGGTGCTTCCCTGGCTGGTGATGTACATTTACAAGCTCCTTCTCGATGCTGCTCTGTCGATCATCCACATCGTCCTCGATCCTGTCGTTATTGCCACTTTCACGGTCTTGCACATATCACGAGCACCTGCTTTCCTTTAGACCCTAGCCTAGCTTTCTACCGCTGAAGTCAAGCATTGTCTGCTTGCATAGTTCTTTGATTGCTGTTTGTAATTTGGTCGTGAAGCTGCGCCAAATAAAACAACATCTTCTAATTTTCTCCACCTGGTGGATGGATAGGCTGTAAATGTCTCTCAGCTTGTGGGTTCAACAAAAGATGGCAAGCTGTCAATCGTGTTTCGTCTGTTGCATGATAAGGAGAAGTAAACGTGCTGCAGATAGTCTGTCACATGCTCCTTGTCGACCATCATATTATTTTACCATCGGCGTCCTACCAGACGCCTATTCTCATCAGTGCCAGTACGAACCCCGAGCAGTTACACAGCTTTGTGAATTATTTTATATTGCAGTCTAAACGTTCTAGCATCGTAGGTCTGGATGTCGAGGCGACGATAGAGGAATCTATGTTCGTGTCTCCAGCAGTGTCATATCAAGATCGCACCCACAAAGTATCTGACCGAGCACATAACAATGCCAGTTGTCCAGCTGAGGGGTGTAGAATCCAGTATCTGCCTGTGGGGTTGTACGTGTCATCCATCACCTCATCGAGGAAAGTATCGTTCGTGCCAACCAGCATGTCGGGAAGTATCGTTCGGCAACCGCAACTTTAGTAGTGGTGAAAGCAGTTGAGATCAAGTACATTGTTGCTACGAAACCATTGTCCTTAGCTGTCGATAATCTTTTTCATTCCTTCAATTTATTTAAGTGCTACTCTTGTTTCCAAGTAATCTGATTATCTCTTATCGCTCTGTTTGATTTCTTATCAGACTTGAAAAATGAAACCCGCCTGCCCGCTTAGTCTTGATGCGCGGAAAGGGATGGAAAAACAAATAAGTGCTTAATTAAAAGATGGCCCACGGAAGTTCACCGATGATTGGCGGGATCTGCGTCGTGGTAACCTGAGACCCATATTTATCCATCACTTCGTCTGTGGCTTTTTCCACGGCGTATCTTCGACAATTTGGCTAGAAATGTGGCAATTGCAAGCAAGAAACAGATGTCCGACACAATCATCTAGGTGGTTGCTCATCCATATGGGGCGTAATCACGGAGCGATTTGGATATGCAGGCAAAAGTCTTGGAAAATAATCATTAAAAGTCATATGTGATCGTGACGAAGCAATTAATTTGGGATATTGGTAAGTTGGTCGCCCACGAGACGATTTCCAAAGGGGTAGTGAATGATGATTAGGAGTAATCTGTATCCATTTGGGGACATGTTCAAAATAGGGAGTCCCGACTTCTAACGAAACATGGAATTTGGCCGTCGCAAAAGCAAAATTAGTGGCCTGTTTCACGCTCACTTCAGCTGCCAAAATGAAAATCTCAATTTGTTTTTTCCCACATGACAAAATTGATACGCCTCCGCCAAAATCCGGCAACATGATTGGGCTTAGCTATGACTTGTCTTAGACCTTACGAATCTTCTTTTGAATGCTTTTCATGTATTTCTGATATTCCATCACTTTTGGATGGTCAGGTCTGGACCTCCTATTGTCTGAGAAGCAATTATGTCTTCGATTAAAGGAGTAATCCGAGCCCTATGTCTGTCTCTCCTTCGAATCTATGGGACGTCTTCTTTGGAGAATTTTCTCTCCTTCGGTATGCTTCGTTGTATGCCCAGCTTTTCATCATGGCCGCCTCAAATGGATTTTTGAATAGTCGTAATATCTTCTTTTCTGCACTTGGGCTTCTTATTTTGATCTGGACGGTGTTTCTCACTCTGACGGTATGTGTTGTGTCGTGTTTGAAGACAATGACTAATGGGTGACAGACAAGCCCAGAGACTGCTACGCAGACAAGTAGACCGGTTCTTCCTGTACTGGGCGAAGATTTAGAATCGTCAATTTTACCTTCTTCAACAAAACCACCAATTGCTTTCGCGGCATCGGGTTTTGCAGTTCCAACCTCGACAAAAAAGCCCCCTCCTCCAAAAGTCACCGAAGCTCCACCTAAAGATCGCCCCTTGGTTCTCTACTCCTACTTCGAATCCGAGAATGCCCGCGCGAACTTGAAATTCTACCTTGATCACGCTCTTCACGATGCAGCAGACTTCCTATTCCTCATTAACGGACCGACAGACGCGGAGAAGCTGCTACCAAATAAGGGGAATATTCGATTCATAAAGCGACCAAACGATTGTTATGATCTTGGAGGATTCGCAGAAATGCTTCTCACGAATGATTTATACAAGAACTATCAGAAATTTATAATGATGAATGCCAGTGTTCGTGGTCCTTTTTTACCCATTTGGAGCAATCAATGTTGGAGTGATATTTATTTGGATCGTTTGACCAACAAAACCAAGGTATGTACGGAATTCAAGGTGAAGCAGCCTGCTAATTCTCTAGCTTATCGGAATGACAATGAACTGTAGAGCACCACTGCCTCATGTTCAGTCTATGCTGTGGGCGGTAGATCGTGTGGGAATGGAGATTCTTCTTCACCCCTCACCGGAATTGGTCACAGCCTTCAATAAAGCGCTACCTCCCTACAATCCAGGCCAGCCAGTCCCACCAATAAAGGTTCCTGGAATCAACTCGTGTCCTCACAACTATTGGGAAGCAGTTTCGGTGGAGGTCCACGCTAGTTATTTATTGAAAATTGCTGGATATCGAGCTGAAGCGCTGATGTACGCTTATCACGGATTTGGAGACCCGCTTGAAAGGGGTGAAGAGGTCGATCTAGGAGGCGGTCCCGTTGCGCAAGAAACTTGGAGAGATGGGGCAAGCTATGAAGATATCTGTTGGGAGACACTAGATCCATTATACGAGGGTCATTATTGGGGAATGACAATTCATCCGTGGGATACTGTTTTCACCAAGCAAAACAGACCTGTCAACAAGCTGGTTATCGATAGATTGTCACAATGGGCGGATGGGATCCAGTATAGTAGTTATGATTACTGTCATTAGCGGGAATTTTTTTTTTTGGAGTTTGAGGAATGTATGGAAGGGAGCACCCTTTCTCGGTCTCGATTACCTGTCTTTGGGACCCTTGGATTTTGTTATAGACAGGGCTAGACTTGGATTTCATGTTCATATACCTTTTCTTTGTCTCATACAATTATCTGTCCTTGAGTGCGAGTAAATGTACTCATTCATACCTGATAAAGTTTTGTGACTTGGCAGCAGTATCCTTTTCGAGTGATAATTCAAAGTTGACATGATTTTCACGACACCATACGCCTTGGCTACGCATTTTGCAAAGTAGATTGTTGAAACCTGAATTGGATACAGGTATATTTCATTGCCTTCTAGGATGCCGCTTCGGTGGATCAACTTAGCACTTGAATTCTCAAGATTTTCTGCTTTAAATTTCAGCTAACAGAGAATTTCGGGTTCAAAGCTACTGCCAATCCAGAGAGAAATGCTTTAATTTCCCATCAGTTTCCAATGAATATCTTCTAAGTAGTGCTCAGACATTTTGAGATCTTCCAGATATCACCGCAACATTATAGACGATTGAAATTCGCTCTTCAACTTCAAAATCAAACTCTAAACGATCGATTCACTATCAAATTAGCACTTTCCTACATCTTTTTAGGGCTATTGACTTGGAACCGCCCGAAATTTCCATCACAAAACCACATTTCAACTCCTTCTCGATCTTGCTCAGCGATGCCTCAACCATCCTTGGGGCTTAATGATCATCTCCTACACGTCCAACACCACAATCAGCTGACGCTGCTGCACCTTAATCATCTCCAGATCACAAATTTTACGCCCACTGCGCATCCCTTTGATCTATTGACAAGTTGTCAATCGATATCGGATTGCTAGCCAGGATCGAATTCGATGTGGGAGCTTTGCTCACCACACTTCTTCTTTTGCTTCTCATCCACCACCTCCTCTATGATTACAAAGATATCTCTCGAGATGAATGTTGTCGGTGAGCTCTCATGAACCGACACTATGGATGAGGAATTTAGGTTCTTGAGAGAATCTGTTGCTCATATGATTTGTTACTATCTTTTCACTTTCAAACCCATGGGGGCCCTAAGACTAATAGTTTCCAAGTTAATAGATTGAGGTCACTATCCCAGCCCTGATGGCAAAGATTCGAATTCGACAGCTGACTCCGTTACTGAGTCCTGAGGATGTCGGTATTCCATTCTCAGTTACACCTCCCCTTACATATCCTTTCTAGATCGCCGCAATATCGGAAACACACAGCGAAGCCGTCCGGAATGCATCCTTTCGCCTGAAAATGGCCCATACTTATTATATTGGCACTTCGAAAGCATCCAGCGATGGGTGAAATCTCGAAATCGTCGGCTTGTTGATACTTTTCTTCAGTACTGTGGACAACGAGGTGAAAGATTGGGTAATCAGTATAGTATGCCCTTCATGGATCGTAAAGACTACTATCACATAAGTTCATGTATGAGCCTTGATGCGAAAGATTGGAAGCAGTGCAAGATTCCAATCACTGATGGGTCTCAAAGACATTGTCCTCCAATTCCAAAATGCTGTGACCCGGTCAACCCACTACAGACACACTTTCAACTTCCTTGCAAGGAAACAACAAATATCAGGCATTGCCCTCGTATTCGATAAGAGCCCTGCTTTCTGTACTAAGAAGATGAGGCCCATGGAGTTGAAGCAAGTCAATTTCGACGCTATTTGGGCTGTTAATCTGAAGTCAGCATTCGCTGGCGGAACTTCTTCTCTACCATGAGGATCAATACCTGCGAGCATATTTGGGGCTCGGAGATTGGTATATTGACGATCGAATTTGGTACAAACATGGACCTTCTCATGGAACTCTGGAATATCACAGCTGAAACGGCAAGATAATTTGTGGGATGGGACGTTGTGTATGGATATGATTTGCCAGGCAAGCCAGGCGGGTTACCAAAGCGTGCAGCTCCGATTGTCGACTAGACATCCTCACCTTCCGAGGAGCACTGAATCTCCCGTTGATATCTCAAGCTTCATTCAAGGTATAAGGTGCGATGGTACTCTAGTGGATGTTACAGGCGACAATTGCGAGAGGATAAATGACGGTAGATAGCGTCCATAACAATACGTAAGCCTTCCACACATCCACTCCGTGCGCTATCATGTCCAATTGAGACGTCTCCTTCAAACTCACGGTTGGGGCTATAATCTTTTCATTATATATATCTCAATTTGCTGACCGCTTGTTCACTTTCGAAGCATATACTTCCTAGTTGGAGATTTATATGCATGTTTAGCACATTTAATTGACCAGATCCATTTATTATCAATTTATGAACTTTCCCGCCTGTTTACCTCGAATTATACTTCTCCTGTTCTAATTCAATTTTCAAAATTCACATGAATGCTTCAGTTGATTCCTTCTGAGAAGTATTGTACTCAAATGCGCAACATATATGCCTTTGACTGCATAAATTTCAAACCACAAGACGTCCATGCGCTAAGAAGAGTATGAAATACTCAAAGTAGAATTTGGGTCTTGATTACGCTAGAATTCATAGTTCACGGCAGGAAGTGGTCTAGCGATGCCATGTATCAAGAAACAGCAAACTCTATCGCCATATAACTCCCCGCCTCGCATCTTTCTACTAAGACACACCAGGTGCCGTACATATTCCTCGTTCATATAAAATATTACATCATTGAAAGATGTCGGGAACATTATTGTCTACTTCATTTTCAAGCAGACTTACGAAGTGAATTTGCAAGGCAAGTTGCTGTATCGAAATGAAATCGAATATGTACTAACAGATGATGACCTGATTGGAATCAATCGAGACTTTCCTCAGTTAAGCTCCCTCTTGTTTGTACAATCTCGTCCATGAGCTAGAGAAAGCAGATACCAAGGATATATAAGGAAGAGGCTCGCGGAAAATAGAATAGGTTATGGACAATCATCGCTGAAGGCAAAAATGACAGTTGAGGCTTGTGGTCGTCCAATTCGCACCTCTTGACCTAGTATTCCATTTTTCAAAAAGTTGTGAGGAAAAGAGTATGTCGCATGAAATGTAGACTCAGTCTCTAATATTGTTATTGGCTTAAACTGCCGAATGAAAAGTTTCTGACAATAGGAAATATTGACGTAGCAGTCGCTAACCCGGCTCTTGACCGAACTCTGTGAGCTGGGGTGGGATTGGACGATATAACGCATCATAAGGACGATAACTTGAAAATGAGATATTGTATAAAGCAACGCTATACAGGTACCGAAGTATGTACATAAATGAAAGTTCAATTCGACTTCAGAATATATCAAGTTCTTGTTCAGAAGAAGGTTGCTCTTGCGGCAAAACTCGCTTCGCTTACACAACAACTAGAAATAATGACGAATTGCATAAATATTTCATAAACAAACGTTGCATATGAAGTACTAGTAGATTCTGTGGCATGCTCCATTGTCGATACTTGGTGAATCGTAGAAGCTGGAGAAATCGCATTTCACTTTTTTCCGTCCAATATCAAATCCATTTAGAAATATTATTACTCGAATATTCGCATTGTAGTTTTACTCTCACAACTAGCTACACATTAGAATAAGCTGTGTGACCGCTGATAGTCCTTCAAATTCTTGAAATGACATAATCCTGATTTTCCACTCGTCGGAGATTAAGCTCTAGTCCGCCACTCAACCTCGCACTCGCACTTCCACACTCCTTATCTCCCACCTCTTCTGCAGGTCCTTCATAAAATTTAATAAGCACTCGCTTCTCAAGGAAAGTCCTCGCAGACAATCCCCAACATTGGTCGGGTGGTGTAGTTGGTTATCACATCTCGTTAACAATTCATTGTTTCCAAAGCATTTCCGGTGATTAAACTCATGTTTGATCCCGACTGCGCCGAGAAGGTCCTGGGATCGAGCCCCAGCCTGATCAATCATTTTTTGCCTTGTCTAGCTATCTAATGATATATAAATCATGTTGATACGATGAGTGGTTGATTTTATATCTTTTTTGAGGTTTGGGGTGGATGGGGAGCGAAAATGTGATATTGCCGAGTTTGCTTGCCGAGGAGGGAGTTAAGCGAGAGCGGTATCCGATACCACAACAAGTTTGTCGGAAGAGGGAGGGAACTTTTGTTTTTGAGTGATGGGATATGTGGAAGGAGTTGAGATGGGAAGATGGGGTCTAACAGAAGTGCAGAGCTTTGGAGTTGATGTTGTGTTGTCGTGATTGTTTTGCGATCGGCTTCCGGGAAGGCGGGAGGGTTTGTCGCAATATGACAACCTATCTAAATATCTACCTACCTTTCTTACTACATGCTCCTTGTTTCAATGCATCTGTTTAGTCAAGTAATATATTGATTGGTTTACTGATTTATACAATAGTATGAGATGTATAGCGTTGTAATCAATTAATTATTTTCCAGTAAGAGATATCCTGTAGATACATTGGTTCTTCTGGCGCTCATAAATTGGCTTTACAGTGTACACTCGCTTTGCACTGTACCCTGAAAATAATGCTATGCGACACAGATGCTCAAGCAAGCCTGAAGTTCGGACGAGGCTGTTGTATTGCTTCGTCATATAAAATTCGTACCTAGTTCCTGGGAGGGAATGGCATATGGCGAGAACTGCCTAAGGTACGTTGTCTATCAAATTATCATCTAGAAAATGAGTACCATAATATTCTGCACATTTGAATCATGGCTTTACTCTGGTATCACACACCTACAAAAACGACAGCCCCTAGAACAGTATCCAAAATCACTCACCAGCTCCAAGCAACGATACATAAACCTCCCCCATCTCTCTCCCCTCAATCCAAGCCCTCACACCCTCAGCAAACACCACAGGTAACTGCAAACTCCACCAATGAATCGCGTCCCTAACCACAAAAGCCTCGCACCTATTTTCTCTCCTGAGCAATTCCCCCAACTCCCTTGTCGCCTCAACATCATCCCCCTTTCCGCCCGCGACAACACAAATTCTTACTCCCTTGATTCCCTCTAAATCCTGCATCTTAATCTCTTTCAATCCCTCAAAAATAACTTGCAAAGTCTTCATATTCTGATTCCTCTGTACCTCTTCTCTCAAGCCTGGTATAGGTTCAATATCAGCCCCAAAACTCTTCCAGAATATTTTTTCTGTAGCAAAGGTTTTAGCTAGTACTATCATCCCACTTAGTAACCATGTTCTCGAGCGTAGAAAACGGCTGAATCCAGTGAATGGAGCGCAGCCCGTACACCATACACTTCTCACCAACTCGGGGTGCGATTTCGCGAGTTGTAAGGCTATGAATCCTCCTAGCGATAGGCCTACTATATGCGCTTTTCCTTCTTTTATTTTAGTAGTAATAAGTTCCGAAAGAAGTGTTATTGTTGTACTGAAGGTGAAAGGGATAGAGGCAGAGCGGGAATGGCCCGGGAGATCGATTAGGTAGATTTCGTAGGTAGAAAGCAGAGGAGCGATACGGGAGAATTCTAGAGAGCATGATTCGCCGCCGTGGAGGAAGATGATGGTTTCTTCGGAATGAGGGCTGGTTGATGGGTTTGCGACGGCTTGTGGGGGAGATGTTGGTGGGAGGTAGGTGTAGGCGAGTTCGGGGGTTGACATTCTAAAGTGTGGTAGGAGGACATTCGGATGCAGAATTCTTGCTCGTGGTTGTGCCAAACATAGAAGGAAAATGCCAGATTTATGTATTAAACATTGTCTGTCTGAATACCCTCAACAGAGGACGGATTTGAGATGCCTAAGACGGAGGTCGTGATGATCCGCGAGCCGGGCCTAGCAGGGGTTGCTGGATTGTATTGCATAAATCCGTCATTTGTAAACTTTCAAATACCTGTAGCCGTATGATAATCCTCATACTTTTGTCCTGTTTGTGGCTCTCAGGTGGGATTCAAGACGTCCAAGGGGAAATTCTGTCTCCTGGGCTCAGCAACGAGCATCTTTTGAGAGTCGTCGCTAATTCGCTTTCATTGTACAAGTACATCTGCTATGTATACGTCTGCTGGCAGGATCGCGAGATTGGGTACTGGGACCTCAATCTTAATCGATTATCTATTGAACTCCATAAGAGGAAAATTGAACGGAAAAGTATCAAAACTTACACCTTATTAGGCTAGCCAAAGTTAAGTAAAAAGCTCAGAAAGAGCATCTAGGTACTGGCAAGTCCACGAATCTATTGAAAAGGAGTAGAATTGGTCAATATTCGACAATATTGTCAAAAGTCAAGATATTCTTTGTAAAAAAACCATCTTTCAAAATAAAATTGACTGCAAAAGTATATACTATTGTGATGTATCCAAAGATGAATATAAATAAACCTTACATAAGATTTCAAATTCTGACAGAGAAAATAGGGGGCGGGGTAATTATCTACCCCGCAATGCAATGCAATACTGCAATTCAAAGCAACGGCATTGGCCCCCTCGGAAGAGCCATTTGGCAGGCAGACACTACCTATTATATAACCGACTCAATCTCACACTAATCTCTCTCTGGCATTCAAGTTGCCGAGTGGGGGAAGTAAAACTACTTAAACTACGAAACGGCTGCCGAAACAACAAGCCGCGAATTTAGCGGAGAGATTGTCTTCACTTCACAACTACAAGAACTCTCTATCTCTCTTTGAAACCCCAGAATTGTCATTACCATACCTCACAATTAAATCTCAAAAACCGCCAAAATGCTCACAGTCCCCCTCCTCATCAACGGCAAAGACGTAACAACCACCAAAACAATCGACGTCACCAACCCTTCCACCGGAAAAGTAACCCACAAAGCCTCATCCGCCTCCGTCTCCGACGCTATAAAAGCAGTAGAAGCAGCACAAGCCGCACAATCAGCATGGGCATCTACTCCCCCCGAGCAAAAACGCACTATCTTCCTGAAAGCGGCTGATATCCTCGAGTCACGGGCCGCAGAAGCAGGGAAATGGGAAGAAGAGGAGATAGGAGCTCCGTCTGCTTTTGCAGGCGGTTTCGATGTCCCGACTGCGGTTAATGGGCTGAGAGATGTCGCTGGACGGGTGGCAACGATTCAGGGGAGTATTCCGCAACTGAGTGATCCGAAGAGGAGTGCGTTGGTGTTGAAAGAGCCGTTTGGGGTTATTCTGGCGATTGCTCCTTGGTGAGTTCTGTTTGCTCTCGTAACTCTCTTGACTATACTTCTATTCTCAAGAATTATTTTACCCGAATGTGGTTCCTTTTCACAGTGAGTGAATTCTAACAAGACTAGGAACGCAACATACATCCTCGGCTTCCGCTCTGTAACCTACGCTCTAGCAGCAGGCAACGCAGTAGTTTTCAAAGCCTCAGAAACAGCTCCCCGCTCCGCTGGCGTGATTGGCTCTGTATTTCGAGAAGCAGGTCTCCCAGACGGAGTCTTGAACGTAATCCAGCACCACCCCGAAGACGCAGCAGCCGTAACAGCAGCACTGATCCAGCACCCCGCTATCCGAAAAATAAACTTCACTGGCAGCACAGCAGTAGGCCGTATCATCGCCAAACTAGCAGGAGAAAATCTCAAACCTGTGCTTATGGAACTAGGTGGCAAGGCACCAGCTATCGTTCTAGATGATGCTGATCTCAAACTCGCAGCTGGAGCTTGTGCGCTCGGTGCCTTTTTGCATAGTGGACAGATTTGTATGGCTACTGAGCGGATTATTGTCCAGAAAAGTATTAGTGATGCTTTTGCAGAGGAGCTGAAAGGTGCGATTGGTGCTATGTTTCCTAACAGCGGCGAACCATTCGTGTTGATGAGTAGTGCCGGTGTAAAGAAAAACAAGAGTTTACTGCAAGATGCCAAGAAGAAGGGAGCAGATATCTTATACGGAGATATCAATGCCGAGGAATCATCCCCAGAGAGGATGAGACCTGTGGTTGTGAAGGGGGTAAAGAAAGATATGGATCTCTACTACAACGAATCTTTCGGACCTACCGTTTCTCTTTTCGAAGTTGAGACTGAAGAAGAAGCTCTCGAGATTGCGAATGATACGGAATACGGACTCAGTTCATCTGTTTTCTCGAAGGATTTGGGGAGAGCATTGAGGATTGCGAAGAGGATTGAGAGTGGGGCTGTGCATATTAATGCTATGTCTGTGCATGATGAGCCTGGGTTACCACATGGTGGTGTGAAAGCAAGCGGATGGGGAAGATTCGGTGCGCCGGGATTGGAGGAGTGGGTGAAGACGAAGACGATCACGTATCAGAACTGATTGAGGGGATGTTGTCTGGAGAAGTTTTTGGATGTTGGAGATAATTGCTTGCAAATAAAGATTTTGAACAGGATATCTACGGCGACGGTATCCCTTCTCGAACTTCAGGGGTATATAAAGAGGAGGATCTTCAAGTATAAGTGTGACTCTCTTTGGACGTTTATCACCGCCCTTTTCGATCCTATCTACTCGTGGCTCTTTTGGACGTCTATTATTTCCATTTCAATTACCATTTCTCAATGGTCCTTGCCAAAATTCAGGTACTTTTCTCATCTCATTTTCGTGGCAAAGATCCTCTCTTTTGCCTCCTCGTAATACTAGAAAAAACTCCGTGAAGGAGATTCGGATGCCGATCTTTGACCGTATATCTGCATCTACATCCGCAAAGATGTTGAATTCCAAAGTCTCTGACCCCACAATAGTACTTCCTTGATCGGATAGGCTTGCTCTGAGACGTGCATGAGGACATAATTGTCAATCCCAGTTACCATCGAATGTCAAATTTCGTGATGTAGATATTTCCTGCCAGTTGAGTTGACCGTTCCTCAGAGAGTGTGGAGCAAGCATCGGGTCAAGTTCCAGTCAACTACCCTGGGAGCCAAGTGACATCGTGCTGCTCTGCGACTTCCACCCAGGATTCTTGCAACTATTACATATGTATAGTGAGTATGTGACCCTGCAACACTGAAGAATCAAACACCGACATCATGCTCATCCATAGAGTCCCAAGCATATTTTTGCCTTTTTCTCTCTATCAACACGACCCTAGGAGCAACCTACGGAGAAGGTAGTCGATCCAATCTTAAAAATAGGATGTTCTCGATCGACTCGTAAAAAGCTGAGGGGTTACGCTGGAGCTCTTGATCCAGTACCAGAAGTCGGTACGCTTTCCAAAGTGCGTCGAAGTTCGAGTTTTGCTGACCTCAGTCATGAGTTCACCTTTGATTTGGAGAAAGCTGAATGATGTCAATTAGCTCGAAGACCTCATGATGAATGTTACAAGCCTAGGAATAGCTGCTATCATGCACAATGGGTGAAAGTAGGAGTGAACTACTGACCAACAGATATATTGGGCCTAATCGCCTACATCACGGTTGTTGTTCGAGAAGAAATGGGTCGCGTGTCCTTCCTGATTTCGTATTTTTCCCTAAGCTGGTCTTTGAAACGACGAGTGTCCGTCGTTTGTAGCACAACGGTTGCCACCAGTGAGTGTTCTTTCCAAATGCGTATTTCACGTAGTCCCTTTGGCATCGCCATCGAATTCCTCGAAATAGTTTGTGTCAACACCATGGTTATGGAACTCGGAATTCAGCTCTTCTTGCCACGTGTGATCCTTCTGGGCTAAACCTGCTGCCGTGCGAAACCTTTCTACGGGCAGGAACTACCAGCGCGGCGTCACTAGCCGACATCTCGAGGCTGTTCTATCGTGTGCCAGGAGAGAATTGAATTGAACTATTTTGGCCCAATTTGAAAAGTGTCACCTTGCAGTTTGCATTGCCAAATCAATGTACTAAGCCTCAAGCACCGAAGATTTGATGAAAGCTAGTCTTCAATACGAGCAAGAGGTGGCCAGAATACACTTTGAAGTGAATCTATATCAAGTCCATAGCCACAAACGTACAATGAACCTCCATCTGGCCCATCAATAAGGTTGAGTCCAGAGACGTCCAAATCTTCAACGTCCAATAAGAGGCCTATCTGGTATCATCTATAGGACTACATCGATTATGCATTCAATTCACCATCAATCAACTCATCCTCTACCCTGAAGGGCTTACTAGAAATCAGGACAAGTCAATAGAATAGAGTTGTATGCCCATGGTTTAAATATCTTAATTCCAACGCCTTACGAATCACTATCTCTATCGTTTTTTGCTTCTTTCTCTCAAATCCCGCGGAAGAGTAGAGCTATCAATATTAAAAAAATGCAGCCCGATTATAGCTTTGCCTTGAAACCTCGCTCCAAAACTTCGTCTCCAAAGATGCTCTGCACCAATTCACCTCCCCTGACAGCTAAGATAGAAAGAAGGGTATCACTCAACTGTATCTAGTTAGTATATGGTACTCAGAGAAGTAAAGTGCTGGGCGCCCGAAAGTCGAACAAGACTCAAAGTTCTCGGAAAATGGAAAGAGAAAGAGGGAAAACCTACACCATGCGTTCCCTCATTACAGCCCTGCAACCAAACGCCCGCTCCTCTCGCAACGACTCCCTCCTTGAAATCAACGCCATAATCTCTTCTCACCGGGAATCTCTCCTGATCAGCTTGATCTCTCTCCTTCAATAAATGTCTAGTCCCAGCCAGCATCCCAACATGTGCATTTCTCTCATATCCCGTAGCGACAAACACAGCATCAACGACCAACTTCTCATCAACATCGCCATCTCCTTTACCTAGAGCAAGATCAAGTCTTCCATCTGACAAAACGTCTACTTTGGACACTTTCCTTCCGCCTAGGATACGCAATTTTGGTTCGCCACCCTTGAGACGTTGGAGATACAATTTCTCGTACAGGTGCTCTAACAACCCTTCCCTCACAACACCATAATTGGTCGCTTTATCACTTCTAATCATGTCTGCTCTCGCTTCCTTGTCCATTGTAAACACACCATCGACACGATCTGGGTCAAAGATCTCATTGACAAATGGGCTGTCGTCACTTGGCCGAAGAGCATTTTGCTTGATAATCAATGTGACTTTAGCGTTTGGATATCGAGAAGGGAGTTCGTTGAAAATCTCAGCCGCTGATTGCCCATTACCAATAACAGCGATATTGTACGCTCCTTCCAAGTTTGGAAGAGCGTTAGCGACGCGCTGGGAATATTGAGACGAGTGAACCACGCCGGGGTGGTTTGCTGGGAATTCCCGAGGAAGTTTGCCTTTGCCCCCTGCAGCAATGACCACATGTCTTGCGAGTCTGATGGAGAGCTCTCCTGTTTTGGTGTTCCTGGAAATCACTTTCCACTGACAGATCCGTCCTGAGGCGTCTTTTGCAGCAGGTGAAACCTCCTGGACATCTTGATTATAAGTGACTTTATCTTCGAAATGAGAAGCACACCATCGTAGGTAGTCTTCATACTCTAATCGAGTTGGTAGGAAGGTGCTGAGATTGATGAATGTGTTCAACCGTCCCTTTGCAAACAAATAGCTGATGAACGTAAATTTCGATTGTGGATTTCGAGGTGTAGCAAGGTCCTTGAGAAAGGATATTTGCATTTTGGCGCCTGGAAGCTGCATACCACTGTGCCATGCAAAAGAAGATTGTCGTTCCAGGAACGATATTTTAGGTGTATTTGGGAGACGAGTTTCGAGGAGAGCAATTCCGATTGCCAAAGATGCAGGGCCAAAGCCAATGCACATGATATCTGAGATCTCGGGAGTTGATTGAGACATGTTGCTGCACTTGTCAGTGATACCCCGCGCTTTCAGAACAGATAAACATACGGGTATTGGGCTTCGCTGCGATTCCTGTGTATGCCTCCACCTGGTTTGTGGATCTCTGGCGAGGATGGAGGGGTGATTTCTGCTGGAGACGAAGCCATTGTACTATTTCTTGTATTGAATTTGTTCAGATTACGATATAGATCGAGTTCACAACTAAACTCGTGTTCAAATTGGCACTTTTCAAGTTGGCCGTGAGTCAATGCTACAGGGCACTGTGTTTGCTTTCAAAAGATTTCGATTGATCACCTGCGCCATATTTAGCAAATCATTCCTTGATTCATACAGAGTTCGTGAAAAGGAAACAAATTCTTCAACACCAAGGCGGCTCGCAAGGACGACTCATAAGCAGCGATAATTTGCCACCTGGGCAGCCGTCTTCAAACCAGAGGTGATGGCGTCCTTGTCTCAAAATAGGTAAACCAGTACGCACCGAGATTCAAGTACAGCACAACGAATAAAAATCATCAACCTATTCTTGATACAACTGATAGCAAACGATAGCGAATAGACAGCGATGCAAATTCTAGATTCTAAAACATTCAGCCTAGATATCTAAACAAAATAAAAGAAAAAATACGAGGCTGTCATCGGAGCCAACTACCTAACCGCAAGGTCCCAGGAAAATCGGGCACCGAATTTTGTCGCAGATCGTACGACACTACACATACGATCGAAATAGGAACTTCCCATCCGATTCCAATACCAGGATCTCTAGACGAAAACGAATGTGAAAGCAGCATGCCTCAAAGACTCAGCTAGTAAGACCCTGAAATTCCCGATGTCATAAGTAGGTCCCTAGTTCATGACTTGTATGCCGACCTTTAAAGCGACAAGTGATTTAGAGTTGCCGGATCCGTCCAATAAGCTTTAGAGGTAGGCTGCTCTACGCAACGGTGTGTGAGAATAATATTTATTACCAGGGCCCATTCATAGCTGCATTTCTGGAATGATGCAATAACGGCACGGCCAGAGATTGCTTTTGCGGCAGCTAAGCTGGCCGCTGTTTATTTCTCCTTGGAGACGGGTCGGCACCTTTCGTGTACTTCGTAAAACCCGACATAGAAGATAAAAGTGGCATTGCAAGGATGCATAAACTACATGCGGGTAATATTTCAATGTATGTTGAGACAAGTGTAGAAGGTGGAAATTGTTGACAAGCTACAAATTGTGACGAAGCAAGCGGGCTTGCAGAAGAAAATGCGGGCAGGCGGGGCGACTTCGGCTGCATGAGAAACTAATTGTTGTCGGGTGAAAATGGAGGGGCATTTGAAGTAAAGTGGATGTGAGGTGGAAGCTTGGGGTTATGGGGACATGTACGCATTGGCATGTGTCAAAATTGTTCAAAAATGGGAAGCTTGAGCTTGAGCTATAAAGTTGCTGGGTTTTTGGATGTGATTAACGTGAGCAAACATGATATTGCAATTGGATCAAAATTTTCAAATTGTAAATGAGTGAATAGAGAGGAGTGGTGGAAGAGCCTTTCGTGAGAGGTTAATGGTTCCTGAGGCTCTGCTCAATTCGAAAATACAGCCGGGAGCCAAGGAAAGTCCTGAACGCTTCACTTGAGCACCCTTTCAAGCTCAAGTCTTCTTACCCTCCATAGTCTTTTGCCGGCTTGCCGATGTTTATTCCCTGCAGCTTTGCAGCATTCCAGGTATCTTAACTTGCAGAGCGCAAATAATTCTTGTGGCTTGAGCCAAGAGGTTAGAACACAGCCAACGTGTAAGTGATACAAGGAGTGAACAAATCTGATCATCTGATAAGATGAGATTAGATCCGCTTTTGGCTGTTGCAGGGAAGAATTTTGCATCAAGGTCGCAATTGTGGCGTGTGCAGCGGATCTGATAAGATTGTTTGGCGCTAGAAAGGCCGTTGTGGAGCGGGAGGGACCATCGACACCCCCGCGCACAATAAAGCAGCATCTGCTCATGCAGATCGTCTCTTCAAGCAAGTCCGACCTTAGCGATCGGGAAAATGTGGTGATGATCCAAGGATTTCTTCGACTGGTGTTTTCCCGCTGCTTCAAGGATGTTGCGAATAGTCCCGTCCCTCAGCAAGTGGATTGCATCCTTGGAACGCGCATTCAGACTCGTATGATTGCACTATATTTGCGGTAAATGGCTTGGTTTGTAGGTATTGTAAATATGGAGGACCTGTGTTCCGACCTCGGCCTTGGGATTCGATGTAAGGGCACCCTCCAGCAAGCCAAGGGAAACCGGGATGTGCATCATTTGGAAATCGCGGTTAGGTTCTGCCAGCGGAGGGGTATCCGCTAGAATTCGATGGTGGTGTGAAGGACTATGATGATGTGAAAACTGAGTGACCTCTTTATTGATCTTCCAGATCAGACGATACCACGGGTAAAATGACGAAGTCAGAGACACAATCGGAATCCAATGACGGAAATGTTTCTGAACCAATTCGAGACAATAGAACAGAGAAGAACTCGAAGTCGATTGTAAAGAAGAAGTCCAACGTGAGCCATCTTCGAGCACAATATCTTCACAAACTGACGCCCTCAGCTCACCAAGAAAAGCTTCACCTACCTTCGTCTCCTTGTCGCAGCACAGCCTGAAAGATTCGACTATTTCCTGCTCGTCGTAGGTATCATCACAGCAATAGCAGCTGGAGTTCCATGGCCTCTGCTGGGTATCATATTTGGTCAGCTTGTCGATAGCTTAAATGATGCAACCTGTAGCGCTCAAGCAGACTCGGCGAGTAATTCAGCATATCAATCTGCAGTAGACACCAAAGTCCTTCAAGTCGTATATATTGCAATTGCCAGTTTTGTTGCGATCTATATATACGTTGTATGTTGGAGGTTGCTTGGAGAGAGGCTTGTCCAAAGGCTTCGGGATCAATATTTCCGTAGTTTGCTGAGACAAGAAGCATCATTCTTCGATAATCTGCCAGGTGGTGAGGTTTCTTCTCGTCTCAATGGCGACATTGCTATCATTTTGGCTGGAACTTCCGAGAAAGTGGGAATTTGTATAGCTTGCACGTCGTTCTTCGTCACTGCGTACATCGTAGCTTTCATGAAAGATGCGAAGCTTGCTGGTATGCTGGTCTCGTTGTTCCCAGCCTTCATGATAATGTCTCTTGTGGGGAGCAAATATATCAACAAGTACTCAGGGCAAATGTCTGATCATACCGCATCTGCATCGTCTATCGCTTCAGAGGGACTGTCCAATGTCACTGTCGTCCAGGCGTTCAGCGCAAATGCCAGACTCGAATCAAAATTTTCGGCAGATTTGATGAAAGGTCAGAAAGCTGGGATCAAGAAGGCTGTTGCGACTGCGATACAGACTGGATTGTTGTATTTCATTGCATACGCCGGGAATGGTCTGGCTTTTTGGCAGGGTGCAAGAACAATTGCAGACTCTGTAGGCCGTGATGGAGCTGCAACCACTGTAGGAACTACTTATACTGTGATTTTCATCTTGGTTGATGGTAAGCGTGCCCCGAGAAGTGACAGTATCAATCGCTAATAAAAACAGCTTCCTTGATCCTCAGCCAGGTAGCGCCATTCATGCAAAATTTCGGATCTGCAGCTGCTGCTTTCGAGAAGTTAGAAAAGGATATGAACCATAAATCTGCCCTAGACGGAACGTTAGAGATTGGAGGGAAATCTCTGGATACAGTATCTGGTGAAATTGAATTCCGAAGTGTTTCTTTCGAGTACCCGTCTCGACCTGGGCAGCTTGTCATCCGTGATCTTTCGATCAAATGTCTAGCCGGAAAACACACTGCTGTTGTTGGACTGTCGGGCAGCGGGAAATCAACAATTGCTGCTCTCATACCAAGATTGTATGATCCACTGGCAGGCACAATTTTGCTGGACGGTGTCCCAATTCCAGATTTGAATCTGCGAGGAATGAGAAGCTTCATCAGTCTGGTACAACAAGAACCATCGTTATTAGACCGATCTATTCTTGAAAACATTGCTCTTGGTCTCCTCAATTCTCCATCTCATGCCCATCTCAGAGATTGCCTACTCGACTCCCAGCTATCAGACATTGCAAAGACCGTCCGGGAAGGAGAAAACATTTCAGATGCAGCCACAACCGCCGGTCCTCAAGTTGCCGAGATTGTCAAACTCGTGAGAGAAGCTGCTCAACTCGCAGATGCAATAGCATTCATCGATCGACTCGAATATGGACTTGCTACGACCGTGGGAACAACTGGGAATCTGCTCAGCGGTGGCCAAAAACAGAGAATCGCCCTTGCTCGTGCTCTGGTGAAAGATCCGAAAATTCTCATCCTTGACGAAGCAACCTCCTGCCTCGACTCAGCCAGCGAACAACGTATCCAAGCTGCTATCGAGGAATTTGCCCAAGGGAGGACATTGATCTCCATTGCGCATCGATTGGCTACAGTTAAAAACGCGGACAATATTATCGTTATGCGACACGGTCAGATTGTGGAGCAAGGAAGCCATATTGAGCTGATGGAGAAGGGTGGAGCTTATTCTGAAATGGTGCATCTTCAAAGTCTGAATGAGCAAGACGAAAGCAGGAATTCGTTGGACGATACAATCACAAACAATTCGTTGGAAGACATCACTTCCGAAAAGCCGGTCAAGGAGCTGATTGTTCAAGGAGAAGAGGTGTCTGAAAGTAAATCAGAATCACCAGCAGTAGGAGAAGAAGTAGAGGGCCTCCCCTCAACGCGATCTATGATGTCCATACTGAAGGCAGTCTCCCCTCTCATCCGACGATACCTACTTTGCCTCATACTTGCATTTTTTACATCAGCTATCGTTGGCGGTTCGTACTCAGCGGAAGCAGTGGTTTTTGGAGAGACAATTGGTAGTCTCAGTCCCTGCAAAACTCCATCATTCATTCGCTCAAAAGGAAACTTGTTTGGACTTTTGTTTTTCATCATCGCGATGGTTGAATTCTTCGCCAACGCTATCAGTTGGTCGGCATTTGGATTGGCTGCTGAAAAAATATTGTACCGTGTGCGGGTGCTTTCTTTCCGATCACTTTTCGAGCAAGACCTTCAGTGGCACCAGTCTGAGAATAGAAGTCCGGCAGTACTCTTGTCCTTCATAACCAAAGATGGCAATGCCTTGAGTGCATTGACCGGAGCAACCATCGGGACATTGTTCTCTATCATGGTCAATTTCCTGGTCGCCATAATTCTGTCTCACGTCCTTGCTTGGAGAATTGCTTTAGTGTGTCTGGTCACAGTTCCGATTTTACTCGGCGCGGGTATTATGCAGATCCGAGTGCTTTCAGCTTTCGAAGAGCGTCATGAAGAGGCATTCTCACGATCCACTGGGGTGACTGTAGAAGCTATAAACTCGATTAAGACTGTTGCCTCCTTGGCTTTGGAGCACGAGGTATTGGGCGTCTATCGTCGGGCATTGGCAGCACCGCGGAAAGAAATAACTAAAGCGAGCATATATGCCAACTTCTGGGTAGCAATCGCAGCAAGCATCGGTAATCTGGTATATGCACTTGCATACTGGTGGGGTGCAAAGCAGATCATTGCAGGAAACTCCACCCAGACCCAATTCTTTACCGTTCTTCTGGCACTGCTTGTGTCCGCCCAGCTATGGGGTCAAATGTTCTTCCTAGCTCCTGATTTGTCAAAAGCTCGAGCAGCAGTGGCCAGAATATTGAATCTTATCGATCTCGGATCGACACGAATCTCATCCTCTAAGTCGAGCCTCCTTGCTTCTGAGGACTCTGGCAACGGAGATGTGGAATCGAAGCTTGGTTCCAACCCAGGCACTCTTTCTGGCCTGGATCGTGGAATGGATGTAAAACTCCAGAATGTCAAATTTGCATATCCCGCTCGTCCTCATATTCAGGTACTGAAGGGGCTAGATATCGATATTCAAAGTGGCCAGTTCTGTGCTTTGGTAGGTCCTTCTGGAGCCGGTAAGAGTACCATAATCTCATTGATTGAACGAATGTACTCTCCAGCTTCAGGGAGCGTTTCAATCGACGACCGAGACATCGCGCCACTTGGTGTGTCATTTCGAGATGAAATCGCCCTTGTTCCACAAGATAGTGTCCTTTTCGATGGAAGTATCCGCTTCAATGTTGCTCTAGGAGCGCGTCCAAACCAGGAGCCATCAGATGCTGAAATCGAGGAAGCGTGTCGCCTGGCAAATATACATGATACA
Organism: Filosporella fistucella; assembly: GCA_030077755.1. Classification (NCBI taxonomy): domain Eukaryota; kingdom Fungi; phylum Ascomycota; class Leotiomycetes; order Helotiales; genus Filosporella; species Filosporella fistucella. The sequence goes on from JAQJZZ010000004.1 coordinate 2,075,168, forward strand.
ATCATCTCTCTACCTGAAGGATATGATACGAATTGTGGGCCGAATGGCAATCAATTGTCTGGTGGGCAGAAACAGAGGTTGTCGATTGCGCGAGCACTTGTGCGAAAGCCGAGAATGTTATTGCTTGATGAATCGACGAGCGCTCTCGATGCAGAAAGCGAGAAGCTGTTGCAGGATGGATTGGAGAAGGCGAGTAAGGGCATAACGGTGATTGCGATCGCGCATCGGTTGCATACAATCAGAAAGGCAGACGTAATCTTTTTGATCGAGAACGGAGAGTGTGTTGACAGAGGGACGCATGCAGAGTTGGTTGTGCGGAGCGAGAGTTATCGCGTGAATGCATTGCACCAGAGTTTCGAGACATAATCCTGAATATAGATGAATATATCAACAAAAATGAGAAGACAGGTGTAGATTGAGGCTGGAAAACGCGGTGATTGTGCTTGGTGTTGTTAAATGTCAACATGATAGTCCGGCTAGGGCGGGGTAAGTTTATTGTGCGCTGCTTCACCCTGGGCGATGGAGTCAACAAGTGGCGCACACCAAACCACCTTGCGAGTTATGAGTTAAGTCTGTACAGTCAGGGCTCTCTGCAAGGAGAGGCTCCATTACACTTTATGATCTCCTGAAAGCGTATAAACAACTCAGACTTCTTTTGCGTGGATTTATATTAAGATGGTGAAAAGCTACTATGATGAGTTTCGAAGTCCCAGAGCCTATCAGCATATGACAGCAAACAATTCATCAATTTAGCTTTGTACTTTCAGAGCCTGGAAAACAGCCTAAAGCATAGACCTGCATTCTGCATGGTTTAATCAGGCTCGTAACTGGTCGAACTTTGGCTTACCTCCTAAATCATTTGACTGATGTATACAATATAACTATAGAGGATAGATATTCAAAGTATGAATAATATAACTTTGAAAACGCTCTACAGTTTTGTAAGACTTTTTATACTATTCTGATTTGTAAATATATATATATATTGGGATATATTTCATAAAGGCTTTTGAGTCTATTCGTGATGAATTAAGCTGCCAGTACTAAAGTTAGGTGTTCCTTTGGACATTGACCAATCGCTGAATTTTCTTACCCTATTTGCAGACTATCACTATTTACTATAACTATTCAAAGTCTGAATAATACAATATCAAAGAGTTTCTACCCTTTCGCGGAACCTTGATACTATTCTAATTTGCTATTGATTCGGCAGATATTCGTCAATAGTACGACTTCTGAATAAATGAATGCATTTTGGGTGTCAGCGAACTTGCTCGCTGAGGACGCCCAACCTTTTCAAACAACATATCAATGTGGGTGATAGTGGTCGCAGTAACAAATATATATTATATTCTAAACACAGAACTTGGATGCTCCCCGATATACTAGATATAAATTGAGAAAGAAAGTAAAGTGAACATATATAATGAAATTCCCAACAGCTAATTCTCAGCAAAAATAACTTCCTCGGGCTTCTCAATCATCCTCTCGACTACCTCACAAATCTCGTCTAACAAAGCTTTCCCAATCTCACTCCACTCTTCCCTCCCCTCAACCTCAACAACTACCTTTTCACCACCAGCGCCCCAGCTCCTAATCCTCCACTCAATCGCAGGCGTAGCATGTGGATTGAAAACCTCAAGACCTACCTCCTTACCTCCAAAGTCTAAGCTATGGAAATAATCTATCCCTTCGTGATGAACAATACTATCATACTCTGTCCCTATATCCCAACCGACCCAACGTCTTATATCAGACAGTTGAGCGCTCTCATATTCTCCTGAGGCAAGGCGTTGAGATTGTATGTGGGAAAGGAGATCCAGGTATGTCCATCCCGAGAGAAACTGGACTCGGACTGGAACATGGTTATCGCATGGCCCTTGGATGGTGGAGATGGAGGGAAGTGAGATGGTGCGACCGGTCACTACTTGTCCGAATGTTACATCCTTCGTAAAGAGACGCCTGGCGAGGACGAGTGACCAGGCGCCTTGAAGGAGAGTGGAAGCAGTGATGGAGAGGGGTCGAGAGGAGATAGATACTTCTTTGCGGACACCGATGGCTTTAGACCATGGATTCTTACTTGGCGGTGGAAATAACTGCGATATCTTGGAGCCTGAGAGGAGATCCGTCCAGTAATTTTTTGCTGCATCGGTGTGTGCTTTAGTATGGTAAGAGTATGAGGAGAAGGGCAGTGCATCTGGGATGGATTTGTTCTCAAAGAGAGATTTGAGCTCTAGGAACAAATTCGGAAGACAGACGCCGTCATATTGGGCATGTGAAATGCGCATTATCATGCAATTCTTCTTTTGCTCTCCTGTCCCCTTCACGAACATAAGCTTTAAAATCGAGGAGCCGAAAGGAATCTCATTATCGCAATCAGAGGCACAGAGACCTGCAACATAAGCAGTTATATCGTGGTGTGTTTCGTAGGTCCAGAGAGGTAGACTAAGGGATTTAAGAACAACTTGCAGAATTCGGCTTTCATGTGGAATGAAAACCGTGCGCAGGATGGAGTGATGTGAGATGAGTTTGTGCCAGAGAGCCATGAGGTAAGATACATCGATGGAGGGATCGAGATACATCAAGTTGTATTGAACGGAGAAGCGTGGAACAAAAACTGTGGCTTTGATAGCAACTTCCTGTAGATCAGTGCTAGCCAACACATCTTCAATCTCCCAGCTCGGATCTGCAAGTGCAGGTCTTATAGTCGTAGCAATGAACGATTCCTTGCCGGCAATCTCAAGGCCTGACAAGGGAGTATACGCAACAGCTTTTCTTTCCGGTTCTGGTGCGGACGCCTCAAGAACATGAGCCATATCTGAAAGAATGGGGTGTTTGAATATATCCGCAACTGTCAAGGTGAGGTTTTCCAGGCGGACCGCGGCTACGAGTTTCATTGCTGAGATAGAATCTGCCCCGAGGCTGAAAAAGTGATCTGTCTTATTGATTTCGTCTTCTTTAACACCAAGTGATGTTGACCAAAACGTTCGCAATTTCCTTTCCATCGTAGATTCCGCCTCAATCGAGTTGAGTTGTGCTTTTTTGTGTTGTTGTGGTGGCTGAGGAATCGCCGTCAAAACCTGATAATTGCTCTTCTGAATTGTCATGTCGTGTTTCATGTCCAAGATCTGGGCAATAGAGGAGCTATCAGCTCGACACAACATCTGGACTGTGTCATCCAATTTCTTCAGCACTCTCTCCATCTGCGGTACGTCTATAACCTTTGAATCGAAACTCGCCATGACCAGGAACCCATCTGTCTCCAATGAGCAAACCAGCATCAAAGCATAGGAATTGAACTTCAATGCTTCAGCTGCTGCTTCAGCATCAGAAACGGGAGCTAGTCCACCTCCAAAGCTCTCATCTCCAGGGTTTCCGACCTGCCCAGGTTGAATGATAAGACCTGTTCGTAAATCACATGCAATCTGAGCATCAGGGCTAAGCCGCCTGATGTGCTGTAAGCCGAGATGCTCGTGCGGTATCCGAATTACAGCATCATTATTTATGGCATGTAGGAACTCCAGAGTGGATTTAATACGGTTGATCTGAATGCGGACAGGTACTGTGGTGATCATGGGACCTTCAATCTCATCAACGCCCACCACTGGCACGTTGCGTCCGATCAGTGTTTCGCCGAATACGACATCCAGTGATGCTGTGACTTGAGCTGTCACCAAAGTCCACGCTGCTCGAATAATAGTTGAAGCTGTGACGTTGATATTTTTGGACTTGAAGAGAGGAATTCGCCTTTCCAGTAGAGAATCAGCTTGAGGGTCGTACCCTTTCGATGGCAGGTCTGGAAATTGTGAATACCCCGTGCCTTCGAGCTTCTCGAGCCAGAATTGATTTGAGGCATTTCGATCCATGTCATTGAGGTACTTGATGAATGATTTGAAGTCTGCAGTTCGTGTGGTAGATAACTGGTTGTATGCTCTGTTCACACGATCCATAATTAATGCCATGGACCAGCCATCGTAAAGAGCATGGTGTATCGTCCAGACAAAATGTTTCCTGCCAGTCTCACTGTCCGCCACTATCGCATATCTGGCAAGTGATGTTCCCAGCTGCATTGTTATTTGGCGATCCTGAGTCATATATTGCTCGAGGTTGCTGCCTTCAAGCCAAGTGATATTTCCCTTCACAATAACTTGAAGCAATCCTTGAGTTTGGGAGTAGAAAATGCGAGTACGTAGTACCGAACAGCCATCCACCGTCACCTCCCATGCCTCACGAAGTCTCTTTTCGGCTGCCTCATCTGGAATTTCGACAACACGTTGCGCAACGTATGCGTCAGATCGTTTGGCAGACAATGCCATGAGTCCCTCCTGAAGCGGGGTACATCCGAATATATCCTCGATGGAGGATACTTCGATGCCGCACAACGTCGCAGCTTCGGTTTTCGTGCATTCGACAAGTTCCTCTGGAACCATCGAGAAGGGTTGGATTTCGTCGTTCGACTCAGCATCAATTTTTGTGACAAGTAAAGCCATGTCTGATAGATTCGGATGTTGGAAGACATCATTGGCTTGAAGGGAGTACCCCGCAGCTCTCGCCGAGGAGACCAGTCTCATGACCAAAATTGAATCTGCACCCAAGCCAAAGAAGTTGTCACTGGCAGTGATTGAGCTCTTTTCAAGACCAAGTAGAACACTCCAAATCTCTTGGAGGGCCAATTCTATCTCTGACTCAGGGGAACGAGATTCTACTTCTGAGTTTCGAAGAGCAGCCAATTTTCGTGGTGATAAAGCAGAACCAATTTCCCTCAACTTTTTTCTGTCCAATTTCCCAGAAACCATCATCGGCATTTTGTGAACAGGTATATATGCAGAGGGAACCATGTATATAGGAAGTGACTTCGTAAGTTTCGATTCCAGATCCGCTAGCCACCCAGAAGGAAAAGACAGAGATGGCGAATCTTCCAGCGATTCAAGATTTCCATTCGTTTTTGGTTGTGTTGCACATTGACCAGCAATGAAAGCTACCAGTATTGGTTTTCCAGTCTGTGATTTCAAAGTGATCACCTCCGCTGCTACTTCGGCGCCAATGGGTAGGCTTAACCGTAGATGATGTTCGACTTCACTCAATTCAATTCGCTGCCCTCTCAATTTAACCTGCGTATCTTTGCGTCCAACGAATGTGATTGTTCCATCGTGATCATACCTGACCAAATCCCCGGTTTTATAGAGACGTCCAGACCTGCCCATTTTACCTTCAGCGCCAGATAGAAGCCAGGCTGGATCTGAGATAAATATAGCTGACGTCTTTTCTGGGTCATTGAGATATCCGTCTCCAACAACAGGCCCTTCCACAAACAGTTCGCCAATCCCCCCGACCGGAACCAGCCGATCTTGGTCCTCAGGGTCAACGATCCAAATGGTTCCTCCTACACCTCGGCCAATATTTGGATTTCTTTCTCCGGGGACAACATTGCCATTAACTGTACAGCCAACCGTACATTCAGAAGGTCCATACGCGATAATGATACGCGTAAGTTTCGACCACGCCGCGGCGTCGCCAGATGTGACTGTCTCCCCTCCCAAGCCAAGGACTGCAAGTGACGACAAAACCTCGGTGTCCAGTACACGAGCAACTGAAGGTGTCATGTGAGCCATATTGACGTTCATTGATCTTATAGTCCCGCCAAGGTTATTAATTCGTGCTTCATCGGATGGAACACAAATCGTTCCTCCCCTCGCCAGGGTACAAAGCATGCAATCGATACTAACATCAAAGGCATATGATGCGAAATCTAGCACCCGGGATGTTGATACATAACCTACGATCTCGCTGCGTGGCATCGCTCCGCTGGTATATTGCTCATGAGAAATAACCACACCCTTGGGCTGACCGGTACTTCCAGATGTAAATTGAACGTAGAGTTTTGCTGATGGTAAAACTGGCGGCAAGATGATATCCCCACTGTCTTGCAATGATTCTCTAGTAACAGTTATAAGTCTCGCGTCCTCTGCGAGAGTCGACGCAAGATCTTGTTGCAACCTTGAAGTCAAGATAACCTTAGCATTGACTTGTGCGACAATCGTCCTTAATCTTTCTTGAGGCTGACTTGGATCCATCAAAGCGAAGCCTGCTCCTGCCTTCATAACTCCAAGAACTGCCACCACTGTCCACATAGATTTCTCAAAACAAAGTGGAATGACATCGAGTTCCAAACCAAGGCCTAAAAGCCATCCTGCCAGCTGGGTAGATAATTTCTCAATATCGCGATAAGTCAGTTGGCCGTCCCAAGATTCGATAGCAATCTTGTCCTGGTTGACTCTTGCTTGTGCTGCAATAATTTCATGCATACACTGTCGAATAGTTGGAGGTAGCGTTTCATTCCATTTCCAGATTGTTTCCAAGTCGTGTGGATTAGCGTCCACAAAGTTGGAAACCTGCTGGTCTCGATTCTGGAGGATGGATTTCAAGATGTCCATGAATGAATTTGCGTAAACCATGGCTGTTTCCTTTGACATGGCGGTGCTGCGCCAAAATGGCTTCACATACAATGATTGACCAGATTCTTTGATCTCAATTTGAAAGTCTCCCTTGATCAGGTCAGGTGACCATGTCTGGTAATTCGATTTTGGGGTAACTTACATGAGACTTTGATCTCAAAGCTTCTAATGAGTTGTTCAAAAACATATAGCCACCATTTGGCTCAGTAAATTTATCGACCGAAACAGAGAGCTTCCCCCGCAAGACTCGGATCTCGTTCAGTACTTCTGAAAGCTGTTGACTTCGACTCAACTCAAGACTGCCACTACAAGTAGAGCCAGCGTTTTCTGATATCTCTTTTTCATATCCCCAGGAGAAATGAATCTCAGTGTTGCCATTATATCGACGCAAGAGCAAAACCCATGCCAAGAGGAGTATCTCGCTCATATCGACTGCCTCTGACCTTGGTTCTGACATGGCGATTGAAATGGTGTCCGAAGTACCGTCTTTCTGTATATCATATCCTGAAAACTCCTTCTCTGGCATTTGTTGTAGTTTCTCTGGACGATTCTCGATAATTTCATTCCCCTTTATTTGATCGATATTGCAACTTGTATATCCCTCCATTTTCCCATCATGAATGACCATCTTGCCGTGTGGAAAGGTATAAGCCGTCTTACGCCTCACAATAGAATGAGGCTTGTCCAAAACCTGTACTGAGTCGATAACAGCAAACAGAAGCAAATCGCCTCAATATCTCATGGTCATGTGCAGTCCAAACTGCCCGAAACAGCCAGTCATACCGCGCTCCAGCATCGACGCCCAAGCCCGCCATTCTGGCGACAAAAGAAATACGGCGATCGACTTCTAGCAAAAAAGGCGATCTTGAAACCAGCATGAACGCTTCCATTTCGGCGGGATCCATCGTGCTGGTTGTGGGACGAGAACGCGTCGGCTACACACGAAAAAAGAAAGTATATTTGGGTGTTTAAAGCAGCATGAAAAACTGCAACACTAAGGAGGTCCCATTGTTACCTGGCCGCTTTTACAGCATCCCCTTTTCCAATACCCGAGATACCCATGTTTGGATGCAACGGCAGAGTTTTTCCTTCCACGTCTCTTTCCCCTCCACCATCAACTCCCACTCTAAGCTTCCTCATCGAAGCTTAGTTCCATCTGATAACTCTATTCCAAGTCCACTCCGACGGGTTAGTCATGCAATTCTTCATTCCCTTGTCCATAGTGCTTGCTGCATGTGGCAAAGTGGGGTGAAGATCCATCTGATAACTTTTCTAGGCATTCTCCTCCGGCATCTTGACGTGTATCGCCCTTTCTCCAGTGGAAATTGGGCCAAGAGATGTTATGTAACTTTGAACACTCACGGGATATCAAATGGGGGTACTTGCCCGATTTCGCTGCTTAGTTGCCCGAGGTATTGATCCAGGCGAGGAAGCTCATTGAGAAGTATGCTATTCCGTCATCTTCTCGCGAGTGCTGCCCACTTGATAGTATTCCGAGACTCTTAAGCCAAGATCTATCCTTGTCGTCAGAAATTCGTGATTTACTTTTCCTGCGAACTGTTATTGTCTTGGGTTCAAGTGGGCGGCCTAAATTTCTTTACCAGCAAACGAGTGAACTGGGTGTCACAGGCAAGAATTCACCTGGATCCCATTAGCTCAGATCTCAGGTTCCCTGCTTTCACATGGGACTTCACAAAATTCTCGGTATCGTCGATCGAGCCCGAGAGTAGGGAACACAATAATCTCTAATCTCACACCCCGCAAAATAATTATCTGCAAATCTCTGCCTTGTTCAGCCTTGTTTCCATCTTGAACATCCCCATCTATTGTCAAGTTCCGTTGCAATTCTTGAAGCTCTATACACGAATGATGGCTACCCAGAAATCGTCTCCTTGGGGAAAGTTCACAATATGCCTGCCACATCCCTATCTTACCAGGTACCACGCGATCGAGGAATCAAAGGGCAACGCTGAGAATATATATCGAATTGCTTTGGGACCAGACAACAACACTCTCCCTCCATCACCTTTGCACAACTCGACCCTTACTTTCACGGCCCTCAAGAAGGGCCAAGATGATCTGCCAGAAGCAGATAACGGTGCCTGGGCTCGTGCTCGAAGGAATCCATCTATTAACATAGACTGGATTTCATCTGAAGCACCTTCAGTGGGACAACTCTGGCTTCTCATCTATGCTCTGTTCACAGTTTATCACACCGAAGAATCTATACGAGTTATTCTCAAGGGAGTAGAGTGTGATATTATAAGCTCAGAACTCATTGGTGTTGGTCTTGCGATTTCTCATCCAAAGTCAACCACGTCAGAAATCAGTCAAAACGAAATTCTCATCCTCCGCTCATCATTCTGGCAAGGAGCAGGAAGTCCTTTCACTCATCGTTCAGCATGGACACCTCCTCCCCCCAGCTCTCTATCATCTCGGCCAGCATTAACAACCTATCCACTGCTTCCCACAACCAGCACCCTCACAACACTCTTTCCCAACACACCAGTACACGCAACGCACCCAATTCGGCCAGCCAAACCCCTTCCAGGCTCAACTTTCTACTCGCGCTACATCCCCCACCTAGATGAGCATTTTTCAATGATAGCACTAGACTACACAAAACCAGAACATCTCCATCTCTTCCACACTTGGCAGAACGATCCACGCGTAGCAGCTGGATGGAACGAGACTGGTACTCTGGAGCAGCATAGACAGTATCTCAAAAACCTGCATGAAGATCCGCATACATTTACTATGTTGGCCGCATTCCAAGATAAGCCATTTGCGTATTTTGAGGTTTATTGGGCAAAGGTAAGGCAGTATTTTATACTTTATAAGAGCAAGGATTCTAACAATCTCAAAGGAAGATCATCTTGGCGCACACTACCCCTTCCACGCCTACGATCGTGGTCGGCACTCCCTAGTCGGCGATCCTTCCTTCAGGGGTCCACATCGAGCACATGCATGGTGGAGTTCCCTCATGCATTTCATGTTTCTCGATGATCCGCGGACGGAGAATGTGGTTGGAGAGCCGAAATGGACGAATAAGAGAGTTTTGGAGTTAGATGCTGAGCATGGGTTTCATGTAGAGAAGCTGGTTGATTTGGGACATAAGAGGAGTGCGCTTGTGAGGTGTAGTAGGGAGAGGTTCTTTGGATTGGCGACTGTTGGGATGCCATTTTTGGGGGCGGGGAGGAGAGAGGAGAAATTGTAGATTTTATGTTGCATGAACGTGCTAAAACTTCTGGTAGTAGCCATTTTATATCATTACTGAAATGCATATTCTATTTACTTCTATTTATTGATATTACTGTTCGAGTCGAAATTCTCTAAAGTGTATACTCACTTCTATCCTCTACAAATACCACCCTCTTCTCTAGCATCCTCTTCTGCTCCGTCAAAATCTGATTGCCAACATCCCTTAACACATGTTTCTTCACCTTCCCACTCCCAGTTTGCGGCACCTCATCCATCGCCACTTCATCATCACCAAACCAAAATATATGCACTGGTGCTTTGTGCCATCCTAGCGCTTCTCTGACCCATGCTCTCAACTCATTATCTGTCGGTCTATCAAGCCATGACGAGAAAGCCGAGGGTAAGAGAAATGCAGCAACGTCTTCGCCGTACTTCTGGTGTGCGAGTCCAACCACTGCAGCGCGAGCTATTTGGTCTGATGGGTGAGAGACGAGTCGAGATTCGATTTCGAGTGGATAAATATTCTCGCCTCCTGTTGCCAATCATCAGTATACAGGCTCCTCCAATGTGAATCGAGAACGATTACCTCGAATGATAATATCCTTAAATCTGCCAGTGATAGTACAATATCCCTCTTCATCAAATACTGCTTCGTCACCAGTGAATAGCCATCTGATACCCCTCTCATCAACTTTCATAACTTCATCTGTCTTCTCCTTATTCATCCAATATCCCTTCTGCAAGCTATACCCAGCCATACACAACTCCCCTTTCACTCCAATCGGCACTACATGTCCATCTCTATCCACGATCTTTGAATGTAAATGAGGCATAACTCTTCCGACTGTGGTCAATTTCCGTTCAATCATCTCTGTAGCTTCGGCATTAAAACAAGTTGGCGATGCTTCCGTAAGACCATACGAAGAAGTGAATTGTTTCATCCCCAATACCTCGACCAGACGCTCCATCAATGGTGCTGGAACAGGTGCACCAGCTATAATTCCCGTGCGCAGAGTTTTACTCTTCCATCCTTCTGGTCGGGGTATAGAGAGGAGCTCTTCGAACATTGCTGGTACACCGTGGAGAGCTGTACATGGGTATTTTTGTAGAGCAGAGAGAACAGCTGGAGCGGAAAAGATTGGAGAAGGGAGGATGATTGAAGAACCGTGTGTGAGTACTGTAAGTAATCCTAGGACGAGACCGAAGCAGTGGAAGAGAGGAGGTGGACAGCAGAGGATATCAGAGGGGGTGAAAGCCATGCGATGACCAATTGAGCGCGCGTTGTTGATTAGATTACTATCATTAATTAGAATTGTGATAATATTTTGGTTTCACGAATCGGACTTACTGGTGAGTGAGCATAGCTGCTTTTGGATGTCCGGTCGAGCCAGATGTATATTGTAAGTTGCATACATCGTGAGGATGTACTTTTTGTCTTGCGGCTGAGAGCTCCTCATTCGAAATCTCTGCGCTGTACTTTTCCAGCACTTCTTCATAGGTGGTAAAATCTTCCCGTTGTCCTCTTAAAATTGCAACATTTTCCAACTCAGGGACGGAATTCGGATCTTGGCTTAAATTCCGCAACAAAAAGGCATTACTGTGACGACCATATTTCTCTTCTATGAGTAGTAACTTGCATCCTATATACCATCAGCTACTTCCAGCTACGAAGGCCTAGTCGAAAGGACAAGATATACCAGAATGTCTCAAGGCATGCCCCGCCTCAGCAGCAGTATATGTAGCATTCAACACAACCAAAATACACCCCATATACCCCGCCGCAAAGAAAGTCGCAACATATTCCTCACAATTGCTAGCCAAAATTCCAATTCTATCACCATGTTTTAATCCCAGCGCTAACATTCCTCTTGCTAATCGCTGGCTTTGTGCTTGTAGGTCTGCATATGTCCATTTTGTACCTGTCCATGGGACAATGAGACATTCTTTCTCTCCGCGAATTGACACTTGTTCATCGAGGAGACCTCCTAAAGTTTGGTCTACAAGAGGAGGATAGAGGGGTCCATGAACAATTGAGAGCCCTTTTTCGGGATTATTTTGAATACCGGAGAGGTGGGAGGTTGTCTGTTCGAGGCGACGGAGGGGGATGTTTTGTGATGACATGTTGGGGTTCACTTTATGATAGCACAAAATATTGGGATTTGATCTTCTCTGAAGCTATCTCAATTCAATCCCTTGGATTTGAGGTAGTACCTGCATTTCTGCTATCTCAAGCAGGGTGTATCTATCTAATGCAAGGGGTGTATGCACTCCCAGTCCTGAATCGACTTCCTGCTTCTCGTCATCGACAACCAACCCCCACCACCAAAGCCATCTCGTATCTCCAATTCCCATCCCGCTCATTGAAAGAATTTTTTTATTTCCGCCATCCCAAAAATATTCACCCTTACACAAACCACCAAGGCTATACTGTATTCCGTAGTCCGCCTCAAAAGTGGGTAAAAATTCTTCCTTGCAAGTCTTCCACCTCCATCATAATCTAATCAGATCCTCACCGTCTCCCCATCATGAAACACGATTGGAGCTCTTCTCCGAACACGGAAGATGATCTGATAAGATTGCTGCAGCAATTAGGTTATCAGATCCGCTGATGGCGTGTCCTGCATGCACTACAAGGTATCGTACAGGGTATGTTAGTGCATTAGCTCCCTAGTAGACGCTAAGATAGCTTGCACCACGTACCATGTCCCCCTGTGGAGAAGCACTGAAATGTGTATCCGAGCCTAACGTACCATCGTTTTGATGGCCGGAATGAGGAAATGGACTTGGCATCGGAATGGTATGCGAAGACGGTCGGGTTCATTTCTTGAGCCGAGGTTTTGTTAGAGAGAGGGAAGAAGGGGAGTTTGCTTGTCCCCTTATTTTGTTCTTGGGATGCGGGCTTAGATAGCTTACAATATTTTGAGAGTCTTGGAGCCCCACATAAGTAATCCCTCACCAAGAAGTACCAAAATCTTACCGGATCTGCGCAGAAAGTGGTAGGATATCAACTGCATTGAATTACTTTTTCGTGGTCTGATTTGGTTTTACCATTGTTCTTTTGTTTGAGTGCAGAATGGGTTCGATCGAGGAAAATTATGCGGTGCAGGAGACGTCTGTAAAGGTCTTGGTAATCGGAGGATCCTATGGTGGACTTTCTGCAGCTTTGAACTTGTTGGATCTCAGCTGTGGCAGGGACTCTAGGTTTAGAGCACAAGATCCTGGAGCCGCTTATGTCGAGAAACCAAAGGTTGCAATTGAGATCAAGGTAGTTGATGAGCGAGATGGATACTGTGAGTCTTGCAAACGTGTTGGCACACGAGTTGAGAAGATGCTAATACTCTGCAGACCACCTCATCGGTTCCCCTCTCGCTCTAGCATCCGAAGAATACGCAGAAAAAGCTTGGGTGAAATTCGATGATATTCCAGCTCTCAAAGCGAAAGGAGTAAGCCACATGCAAGGAAGAGTAACCAAGGTGGATCCTGAGAACAAAACGGCTATGATCACAAGCACAACATCTGGCGAGGAGATACACGAGAGTTACGATTATTTAGTCGTGAGTTCTGGATTGAGGAGACAGTGGCCAGCAGTTCCACAGTCTTTGACTCGGAAACAATATCTTTCTGAGGCAGTTGGACATGGAAGAGCTGCAAGAAACTCGAAGGAAGCAGTAGTGGTGATTGGAGGAGGTAAGTCCTCAATTTCGATAATGCACGTTTGGATGCTGATGGATGGCAGGCGCTGTGGGAATCGAAATGGCAGCAGAATTAAAACTGGTCTCTCCAGAATCAACAGTCAAACTCATACATTCCAGAGAGAAACTTCTCTCTGCCGAGCCACTCCCAGATGACTTCAAGGACAGGACAGCATCTGTGTTGAAAGAAGCAGGCGTGGAGCTTATTCTTGGTCAGCGGGTAAATGAGATTACCACCGTTGGCACAGTTGATGGACCCAGATACGATCTGAAGCTTTCAGATGGCAGTGTACTCACTGCTGGTCATGTTATATCTGCCATTTCGAAGAGTATTCCAACTTCTACTTTCCTACCAGAAAAATCTCTCGATGAAGAGGGATATGTCAGAATACTGCCAACGTAAATCTCTGGACCCGTCATAATTTTTGGGCAATCTGACTGTCTCATAGGATGCAATTCACCAACTCTACTCCAAATCCAATCTTCCATTTCGCAGTTGGAGATATCTGCTCTTGGTCAGGCATCAAGAGATGCGGTGCCGCTCTGGCAATGGGCCACATCGCCGCCGTGAATATCCATCAACAGCTTCTCCAAAAGAGATTTGGGACCGAGCCGAAATTTTTGGAATTTCCGGAGGTACCACCTATGATTGCCTTAGCAGTAGGTAAAGAAGCTGTAATGTATGGACCAGAAGAAGGGACGACTTGGGGTGAAGACAGGATGGAGATGATGTTTGGGAAGGATTTGGGTTGGAGTAGTAAGTTAACGCAAAGCTTGAGAGAGGTGGGAATCGCTAATATGTGATAGTATGTTGGAACTATTTGAGGTTGGGACATGAGGATTATCCTACTGCGACATGAATTTAATGGAGTCAAATACTGAGGCGTTATGGGATGTTTGTTAGCATGTCAAATTTAAGTCAATAGTTAAACAAGAATGGAGTGCTCTGTAAACATTGATTTACATCAGTAGGTAGTTAATCATCACATAAATGCCCTCCATCTATCATCTGCTGGTAGTAGTTTGCTGAAAGTCTGAGGGATGGTGGGATCTCGTGATGTGTTTATGGAAGAGTTTACAATACCGACGAGCATGAGTTTAGAGGAGGAGGCTGTGCTTAGTATTGCGTGTAAAATACTGAGTCTTGCGGTTAAGCACATAGAAGACGTTAAGAGGATATTAATATTGGCTAATACTCCAAGCACTTATCCTTACGTCTCTGTCCTTTACTTCTTTTCAACATGATATGTTGTGACTTGGAAACTAGATTGCACTCTCTGGTTGTTGGGAGGCCCTTATCCAACCTTCATTCATTGACCATAAGGTCATCACTCAGGTTAATATCATACAACTATTGAATAACGGAGTTCTGCAAAGTCTTGTGGAACTTGGCATGCCATTTCAAATACGCTTCGTGAAGTTTTCTTACCTAAAATGACTTTCTGATAGTTTTGTCAATCATAGCAAATCGATGTGAACTATGACCACAAGAATTCTCCAGACACAGCATACTGCATTTGAACATCGCGGACTTTGCCAATTCAAACCCCACACACTTCCATAACTCAGGAAAACCATATCACCTCTTCCATAGTCATGTGACACATCGCAACTTCTCCAATCTCGAGATATTAGATTCCAGCTAAGTTAAACCAGAATATCATCTCTGAGATATTTCCATATCTTCATCCAGAATGTCGCTCCACAAACGTAAAGTTGAGATATAGCCTAATATCAACCTCGAGCTTTAGTGCGAAACTGAAAATTACGATGTGCAACAAAACGTCTTTCGGGGGTTCTTATCAGTTCTCCCGAACTAGATAAGAGGTATGAGGTTAGAATTGAGCTCATGTTGTGACTGTTGTGGTAGTTTCATGTTGGTGAGGCTACGCTAGTGCTCGAGAAGGAGGGCGGAGAGACTCATCAACACGCCACGTTAACGTGCAAATCCGGCGTCTTGCACTGAGACCTTCAAATGAAAGTTATATACATCTTTATGGTGTCAAGAAAACTGTTATGTATCTTCAGACTTTCTCTTGCTATTTTCCTTCACAACGTTCCATCTGACGCCTGCCCAATTCCTCCAGCTCAACGTGGCAGCAGGAGCAATGAATTGGTTTCATCACCTCACCAACCACAACGACAAAGATTTAACTACTCAGACTTTCTCTAAGTTTGGTCTTCATAAGTCAACCTTCTTTCGTTGCATACCCCTTCTTGGTTGATAGGACGTCATGATTATGTACAATGATCGCCCAACGTATTGCCGAGTGCTTAACACTACCAGAACCAGATTCAGAGCATCAACTTCAGATACTCTAGAGATGATATTGGAGATAGAATTGAATACAAGAGAATGAACAACAAAGTTTATCAACGAGTTAGAATCAGTTTTGAGTATACAGCCCGATAGTGGCAGCGAGCAAACGAAGTAATCAGAGTGTGGCAAAGAGGCCTTCAAAACGCTCAAAGTCCATCGCCCAGAACATTTCCCTATGATACAAAGACTTATTTCAGTTAATTTTCATGCAAATCAAAAGTCCGCAACTGTCAATAGATGGAACTACAAGAAAAATTTACATTCTACTTCCAGGCAATTAGGGGGGAATATTCGAAGCAATATAGAAAAGCTGCGTGCTGCAACAGCTCTGGAGAAATGAATTTCAGTACGTAGAATAAAATTCATCTCACAAGAAACTCGAGAGACTCGAAGATGACCTGATTATGTGTAGCGAAGTTGCGATAGCTACGGCGATTGACCACTCTCGTGGGAATACACACCGTCAGTTCAGCGCACTGACATATCACATTCAGATGTCGAATCCTGCGGCACTTAGACTTCCGAGTCTGATATCGTTCTTGTAAATTTACCTTTATGCCCTCCTCCATCAGGTGTTTCCAGCTCAATATTCAAATCGTAGGTCTTCGCCACATACCGATACCTTTGCCCCGCGGCTGTGTTGCAATCTTCCTCATGGTCATGTCATTCATCTGTTTGAGTCACTTTCTGGGAGTGTATCTCGCTATGAACCAAGATTTTGGACATAACATGGAATACGCTTTTACAATTGCTGCTTGTGTTGTTGCTGTTAGAGCTTTGATCAGTACGGGTGTAATTGCAACTTGTAAGGCAATGAGGAAGCTGTGGACGTTGGACGTTGGAGAATGAGATCCAAGGTGTCTCTGAAAGATACGTACTCCGATAGATGACCAATTCGAGCAATGCGGGCTACTTATGGGCTCTGGTTATCGTTCCGCAGTTTCAGAATTCACCATCCTGTAACAAGGTCCTACGAGGAATCTGTATTTCACCTCCATTTTCTTCGTACAATGCTCAGCCTGATCAGACTGTATCAACTATGTGCTTAGAGCTATTTAACCTAATGACCCCAAATGATTGCAGCTAGGGGTCCAAGGCTATAGCCGGACGTCACACATTGGACAAATAGGGGGGGAAATCACCTGATCCAGGGGCTCGCTTGCTCGGCAACCAGGAACACCCCACTCATCGTCATGTCACTACCCCTCCCTAACACTTTCTCAAACCTTTATCATCCTTATCGCCCTTTCCTCCTGCTCCGGTAATGAAATAATTCGCGTCTTCAGAATAATTCTGCCCTCAATCATCTCAGTTGCCTTCACGATGTTTGAATCACTAAACCCATTCTCCTCCCCCACTATAAGCACAGAAATAACAGAGCTTCGCATCTACCCCATAAAATCATGTCGCGGCATATCTCTCCAAAACAGCTATCTCACTAAACGCGGATTGGAGCTAGATAGAAATTGGATGTTTGTTGATGAACAATACAAGTACATTTACCCACTTTAGCTGTTCTAACTCCAAGCAAGTGCCAAAAAAAAAAAAATACTAACAAACAAATAGATTCATTACCATTCGCGAGATCTCCTCCCTAACACTAATCGCTACCTCCCTCTCCACCACCAAAGACAACGAAACAGAACTCACAATCTCCATCCGAAACACGTCCACAAGTATAACTATCCCCGCCCACCCCGCTCCAGAATGGCTATCCGCAAACACAACTGTACACAGTGTAAACATCTGGGAGAACGACACCGATGGCTATATATATTCCGATAGCATCAACAACGTCTTCACATCCTTCTTTTCCAAGCCCGTAAAACTAGTCTACAAAGGCCCTACACCCCGTATTCTACGTGGCAACGGTGCACCAGAAGTATTGGGCAGAGAAGAAAGCACAAATTTCCCAGATGTGTTGCCAGTACTCATAGCAAACGAGAGCAGTTTGACGGAACTGAATACTCGATTGAAGGAAAAGGGACACGACGAGATAACAGTAGAGAGATTCAGACCTAATATAATCGTGCGAGGTTATTCTCCCAATTCTGGGGGAGGAGAAGATAAAGCGCCGAAACCATGGACAGAAGATTCTTGGAAAACGCTTCGGATTCTCCCTTCCTCCACACAACCATCTGGCCTATCATCGTTATTCCTCGGCGCAAACAAAGGTCTCGAAATTGATATACAAGCCCGCTGTGCTCGTTGCCAGGTACCGAACGTGGATCCAGTGACTGCAGAGAAAGATAAAAAGGAGCCGTGGAATACACTGATGAGCTATCGACGGGTTGACGAGGGAATAAAGTGGAAGCCTTGTTTCGGGATGTTGGGCTGTCCGAGGGCAGAAGGAAGAATTGAGGTTGGGATGAAGGTGGATGTTGTGGAAGAAACTGGAGGACATAAGTATATAACGGGGTTTTGAGACGGGATACTATGGTGCGTCTGTATTGTATTATGAGGCCGGTGGACAATTATAGCGATGTTTCTTTTCCACCTCCTATGCGGTGTTCTCAACATGATTAGCATTGTATCAAGAGTATTAAATTCTTCTATCTACTGGTATCTTGTTTTTCTTTCACTTCATTAATAAGCTGCCACAAGACTTCCGTTGCCCTTTTAGCATCGAGTCTGCCATCGGCATCTTTCCTCATCATCTGTCCCAACAAATAGTTGATCTTTCCAGTCTTCCCGCTCAATACTTCCTGCACAATATTCATATCCAAGATACTTTCGGCAAGATTAACATATTCAGCATCTGACAGCGGCATAAACCAGAGGCCCTCTTGATCGACGATTTGATGCGTTGTAACCTTACTGCCCTCCTGTCCAGCTTCAAACAATGCTGACAGAACCTTCTTCGCAGTCTTCCCGGTGATTTTATTCGTATCAAGAAGATGGATGAGTTGCGCTAGTTCAGCCTCTGGTATTATGGAGTCGCCTTCGTTGGTCACGAGAATGGTATTTTCGCTGTCGTCTGGTCCGACCAACCCTCCCATTTCGTGAAGCACCCAGTTTCCACATAGTCTCCCGATTCGAGATTGTTTTTCGTTAGGATTCAATCGATGGAGCTCATCTACAACCTTGTAGTAGTACTCCACTCTGCCACCATCATCCAATGATACTAGCGACATAGCATCTTTGACGGTAAGGCCGTATGCATTCGAAAGTAAATCAATCTCCTCATCAGGAAGTGTCCCCAGGGTAGTCTTAAGGCGATTAACAAGGTCCTCCCCAATGACCACAGGTCCAAGATCAGCATCGGGCATATATCTGTAGTCTACTTCTCCTTCTTTGCCTCGAAGTCGTGTGGTTTCAGTGCTGCCAATCGTCCAGCCTCTTGTCTCACCCTCAATAACTCCTCCAGCTTCCAATACCTCGATTTGACGATCACGCTCAGCGATAATGGCATCTTCCACAGCTTTGAAGCTGCTCAAATTCTTTATCTCAGTCCTCTGACCAAGCCCTTTCACGCCGGCGTATTCGTGGTTGGCTTGGCTACCTCGCTTTCGGACCGAAACATTGACATCAGCCCGTAACCCTCCAGACTGCATACCGAGAACACAAGCATCTACACTGTTCAATAGTATCTGTATCTTGCGGACCAATGCAGCTGCGGTGCTTGGGTGATGGATCTGTGGGAGAGTAATGATCTCTATTAGCGGTAGTCCAGCTCTGTTGAAGTCCAAGAGATGTATATCTCCAGGCTGCGAGACTGTCTTCGCAGTATCCTGCTCTATCTGGACTTGCTTAATACCGATTCGGACCTGCTCGCCGTCTTCTTTCGCGATTCCATCATGGGTATATAAGGTGATACAGCCGTCCTTTGCAAAAGGTTCATAGTATTGTGTTATTTGATATCCAGCTGGCTGATCCCAGTGAAAGTAATGTTTGCGATCAAATCTGCTTGATTGCTGTATGGTACAATTTAATGCCAGAGCAGCTCTGATAGCCGGTATCAAGGTTTCAATCTGGAATGTCGGTTGTGAACCAGGCATTGCAACGTCGAAAAATGCGACATGATTATTGGGTGAACCGTCTATATTCGACAGAGCGGGTGAGAATAATTTGCGAGGAGTGTTTAATTGAGCATGTATCTCTATCCCTACTGTCAGTTCCCAATTATCCAGCTTCTGGTCGCTATTTTTTGACTTCTTTCTGACCCCATCTGCCTTTCTCTTTTTTGCTTCGTCCTTCAATTGTTTCCGAAGTGGCACAGGAGGGATGGCAGATTCGACCGGTATTTGTGGCGATTGTGTTGCGTTATACCGCTTCGAGCATATTGATTGCGCAACCAGCCGACGGTACTTATGAAGACATCCGCCTGATGAGATTTGACCCCCGCGTAGATAATTTCGTAGGACAGCTGGAGGTATACGTGCCATTGCGTGGGGTGGCACAACACGGTTGGATTGGGAAGAAGGAGGAAAGAGAGCTCTAGTCCTCAGTGTTCGTTTCCTTCGCTGTCGGGGTTCTTCTGAGATTTGAATTATAGTCGTACCAATGTATTGAAGATCAGAAAAGCTTCTCAATGGCACGGAGAGTACTCGGGCGTGGTGGGATGATTCGAGGAAGTCGAGGCCGCAGAATGGGCCAGTCAATCAGCAATCAGGAAAAACAAGATCTCAGAGACCGTCTCATGCAACCTCAGCCTCTTGAAGAAGTCTTTGTATGCACGTAATGAACGCCCTTCTCCTATTGCTACACCCGATTCGAGGATTTCTGCAGCTGGATGAATTGGTAGATAGCCAGCTTGAACTGGTGGCTATGACACTGTGTCGCATGAACTTGCTGGTCATACAGCCTCTAGTTGCTGAGGTTTTTCGTGACGCCGAGTAGAGAGGGTGGTATGTGTTGAACTTGTATTGGTCATTGAAGACTCCGAAGGGGCGATTTGCGATGACTTGTCGTATAGAAAGGCAGCACGTTGCCCAGATTATTATGGATTCCGGATGATGAAATTATACTTCACAATGCGGTCGGGATCTCTCAGATGAGAATTTGGTGGGGATCCGCCGCAGACTGCAATTGACGCTTTCTTGCGGAAAATTGTGGTATCGTTGTGTTTTTGTATTGTTTTGATATTTTGGAGCTCCACCAGCTCCTACCCGTCGCCTGCCCTGCCAAATCTTTTGGCCTGGCCGGCCATCAGGCTGCAGATCCTCCCGGGCGTCTTCAGCCCACCTTCCCCCGCCAACACCAACTCTCAGACCTGACCACGAAACACCTCTGGAACCACACTCACAGTCAGATTTGGTATTATAGTTCAACCGTGTTATATCAAGCCATCAGCCATCAGCCGTATATTCGAAACTCCCGTCTACCCCTCGACCATCGCACGAGATCATGACCTTCGTTCGCAATTCATTCTTTCTTGCTGCATCTTTTATCAGCAGTACATTATGTCCTTCGCGCATATCTAGCCTGCATTCACAAGACAACACACCGCCATAGCAAACGATCATTCAAGGTATGCCCTGCCAGAACAATGTGCACCATAAAGTCGCATATATACTTTGCTTTTTCAACTATACCCAGTTCGTGAGCTGACGATAACAAGATATCCATCAATCACGACATGACAACAAAATATACTCCTCCTACAGTCGAATCAATCATTGAAGATTCTGGTGATGAAACAATTGAATGCCTGAGGGGTCGAGGAGAGGAAGAAACGACACATCGCCACATACGATCAACTCGCTCGCCAGCCATGAAGGCTAATGGTGGGAAGGGCAGGGAGAGGGCAAAGAAGTCCCATCGATCTGGGAACGGAAAGCACAATTTGGCGAGATTGGGAAACAATTCCAAGAAGGCAACAGGTGCATCTGCTGGAGAGAATGGACCTGAAGGATCACGCCGTCGACATCGTCGGACACATTCAAATCGTAGCACCAGCTCGACTTCCTCGGAAGAAGAAGATGAACCAGATCACAGGGCAGTGTTGGCCGCTGCTAGAGCACGATTGACCTCTCCGTCGTTGCTATCAACCTTCACAACTCAAACCACCGCGACAAATAAATCGAGTAGCTCAAGTGGAAGCAATTCTACGGTGACCCAAGCTTCTATCACCAAAAGGCCACCCATTACAAGGAAAGCAGATATTCCGGAGGCTCCTTTATCTCCAGCTGTGCCAGACCCACCAAATGTTTTCGCATTTATGGAAACCGATTCGACTATCGATTTGACAGATGGAATGAATGGCGTCGAGAGAGTCGGAGCTGGGAATGGCGAGGAACAGCATGAAGAAGACGGCCAGGAAGGAATTGAAGAGGAAGTAGAAGTTGATAAAGACGAGGACGAAGAGGAGGACAGTGATGACGATGCTACACCTCAATGGCCACAAAAGCAGATCGAGAACGGTTTTGCAGATTCCCCTCCTCATGTCAATTCCGAACACGCCAGCTCATCATCATCTGCCGCAAGTAGCTTTCATGGAGAAGACAGCTTTTCGGAACCTCCAGCTGACAACGACACCGACCGGAGTACGAGTCCAGAGAGGAGCGTGAAAGGACATGATGACGCAAATGAAGCAGTACAACCTGAAGCCGCTATGCCACCTCCGAGTGATAGAGCATCTGCTAAACTTGCTGCGCAGATGGCAGCTGCTCAGCAACGTCAAAATCTGTACGCGATGCAACAATTTGGAACTCCCAATATGCCTCGAGGAAATACCAATCTACCTCACATTCCTCCCGCGGCTTTAAGTACACGGCATCAACAACAGATTGCCCAGCGTCCACTGCCGAGAGCAGAAAAGTTGCCGGTGACAGGTTATGAATTACTTGCCACAACCCTAGCATCATACTCCAGCAGGGATGACAATGACCCTGGAGCCCGAATCAAGCCTATGTATCGAAAGTTCGAGGCTCTCAATCACCGGGTCCTGTTACATCTTCAAGACGAACTGAGCGAGTTGGAAGAACAATTACATCGCCTTGATCACGCTGATACACAATCGCGACGAACAGATCGGCATATCATTCCTGCATCAAGAAGAGCTGCGGCTATGGCAGGCGGGGAATTACAATGGCATAAGACCGATGTTCTTGGCCGTATTGGTTTCAAGTTGGCTCAATATAGTGAGTATCTTGCACATCCCAGAAGCTAGCCTCGCTAACCTTCCCCCTTCCAGACCAAGCACTTTCTTCTTTCAACGATACACAGTCTCTTTCACCTCCATCACTTGACGATATTGAAAACTATCGCGATTATTTGCATGCAGAGCATCCGATTGCAGAGACCGAAACACATTTCCTTGATCCCATCGATGACCTTGTATCTATCTCTTCGGAACATATTCCTCCTTCCCAATCTTACGATCGTTCAGATTCATCACAGTCTCCCTCTTCTGTTGTTTCTTCTTCTGAAATATCCTCTCGCATTCCTCCCTCGATCAACCCTTCACCTCATCCGTCTACCACCTCCCTTACCCGGAAAGAAACTGATCTGCAACCCGTGCTACCAGCACTTGCTGGAGCTATTGCTGTCTCCGTCTTGGTTCCTATCCTCACTTTCACGGTGATACCAGGTTTTATGGGACGCATGACTGTAACGATGTTGGTGGCCATGTTCATGGTTGGAGCGTTATTCCAAGCTACAATTCTAGGGAAGGATACTCTGATTGGTAGAGAGGCTGTGATGTGTGCAGGGATTTATGGAGGGGTTATGACTGTCATTGCAGGAATTATGGGATGATGATTTTTACATTGTGCAAAGAACGTGTCGACTTCGATGTGGGAAGGTTCATGTACTTGACGAGGAACGAAGAAAATGGGTGGAGTTGTGCGTTGTGTTTGATTGGTTCTCGATACCCTTTTGGAGTCAGCAATCTTTTCTTTGTTGGTTGGCTTTTGCTTGGTTGAGAACTTATGAGTTGCTGTAGGAAACAATTTGTATGAATAGTGTTGCATTACCATTTGTTTATGCTACAACAAGTCCTGATCAGTCCAAGCTCCTTTTTTTTTGTACAATTCCTAAGTGTTGCTACAAGCCGTGGAGTCAGTTCTTTTCCGTCATCTATTGATTAATTATTCACACGGTTTGAATTATTTCACTGTGGTTTCTGCATATTGATGTTGGGTTGAGTGTCTGCCGCTTTGCTTGGCGCTTTCATCAGTGGTATCGGTCTTTTCTTCGTTCTTCATGCGCTGTTGAGAACCATGAGATTCAGCCAGTCACACTGTTCGTGGATGAGAAGCATGTAATTTGTACATATTTGGTTTTCATATATATTTTGCTTTTGCACAGTGTTCGAGGAGGCATACGATCGTCCATTTACATTAGGTTGATCTTATTTGCGAATTTCCGTCATCTTTACACCGTATCAATTGGCTATCTCAAACTTCTAGTTGACTAAATCTAAGGAATCTGTAGTGTGTTTGGGGGGATTCAACCTCAACTGATATAATGAACAAAGATCTAGTGGAAGGGATGCAAGGTAGAGACGGGAATTATGTCGCCTGCGGTTAAGATTGGCATACATCAAGCCCCCCTCCCCCCCCCCCCGAGTTGCAATAGATCAAATTAACGATTAGCTGAGGAAGAGTTTTCTGGCCCATTGTTATGTTTCTCTCTCCTGTAAACTAGTTGTGGTGGAGAGCGGTTTCTAATGAGACATGCTGCCAAGCCATCCTGCTATTTAAACACTTCAAAATATTTCAGGATTCAAACATTCAGAACCTTATTAAACTAGTTAAGGATGACCCAGTTTATCTTGGGCTACAAGCAAAGTTTCAATGTAGCCAGTGCGATCGTATCCGGTAGAATCCTTGAGACTTGCCGTCATCACTGTCCTGCCGAGGGTCACGGCACCGAAGCTTCAGGTGTCGTGAAATACGATACATCCTGAGATCATGATGAAGGCCACATGCATGCGATTACATTGAACAGCGAATGGAGCGAGCTTTCGAGTTGAACATCACAAGCCTGAAAAGAATAACTAACCGCGAACTGGGGTTAGCAATTTGCTTTGAACATATAATACTGATGCTGCTAAAATTCTGCTGCTCACTGTCTATGCTTTTCAAAACAGCAATTTGACTTTAAATCTCTTGCGTGATTCGATCAAAAGCTACGAGGATAGACTTTGAGAACTTGACAGGCTGGATTTGATAAACTCGTCTAATCCCAAGTCGGCATCTTTTGTCAAACAACCTCACCAGATTTTCACAAAGGCTCAAAAAAGTTCGCGCACTTTAAAATTGGTACCGGTCCTAGCTGAGACGGGAGACAAGACTCGACATTTGTTTTAGAACTCGAATTCATTAGAAGATACAAGTAACTACCAGCTTTCAACATGAGGTTGTATCCCACTATCGCCCCTTGCGGGAATTGATGACAGAAAATGGCTTGACAATTCGAATTCTCTTCAATGCCCTGGGCCACCCAGAAATTGATACAATAAAACCACGTCATTCCTCACAATCAACATATGGAACACACGAACTCGCTTTATCAAGCTTCTGAAGCGTCCCTACCCCAAAATTGATAGTTTTATTCCGCACCTGAACAACTACCAATATCTCAAAACTCCATTCACCCCCTCGTTCTTTCTATAGCCTCGTCTACAATTACTGCTCTTGCATACGTCAGTTACTTGATTGTTAGCGTGAAACGTGACCAAATTCCCCTTTTGGTCCATATTAACAACCTCTTATTCCCTCTTTGACAAATTTTCTCCTTCACATCTACAACTTCCTTCACATCTACAACTTCCTTCAACTCTAATTCTACCACTTTCAGTACTCGTCTCTCTTCTCTTTGGCCAACTGCCTATCTACCTACATACATCTACAGTCTTCAAGACAGCAAGCCACTTTTCATATACTCGCTCACTCCTTATACTACCGCAGCCATGCATTTCGCAACTGCTCTTGTTACCACTGTCCTTGCTTCGGTGCGCAGATCGCATTCGTTAGCGCTGGTCGTGCTACTTGGTACTATCAAGGCGGTGTTGCTGGTTCTTGTGGAGAGTACCATGCTGTGAGTTCCTATTCTGGCCCTTCATCACCGATCTTGAACGCTACTAACATGCTACAGGACAGTGACTTTGTCGCTGCGTTGGGCTATGCCTGGAGTAACAAAAATCATGTATGCAACCCTATCCTTTTTGTTCGCTTGGTGAAAGATGACATTCGTGGTGCTAATCTGTCGCAGTGTGGCGGCTCTGCTACCGTCCAATCCAATGGTCGTTCCATCACTGTCCGTATCGCCGACACTTGCCCTGGTTGTGATGCCAATACCATTGACATCAGTCATGGTGCTATGACTGCCTTGGGTTATGTTCCCGAGCAGGTTGGCCCTGTCGATGCCAGCTGGTACGTGTTACTTCTCCTATCTCTTCAAAATCACCCGATCCAATTCAAAGATCGATTGTTGACATGGGATCACAGGTGGATCAATTAAAGGTCTTTACATCCGAAGTCTCTTAGATCGGAACATTTCTTCAGCTCTCTCTCTCAGCAACGGGGCTTCAAACACGCACGCCATTCGCGATCTGTTTTCCTTTCTCTGGTTTTACCTCTGATATGATAATACCGGTGGTACGTCCTCTCCTTCCATTGCGCTGTCTCGAAACACAAGGCTTACATTCATAGATAACCTGATTTTCACACAAATTGCTTTTCGATTTCTTCTGCGCTGTTATTGAGGATCCTTGCGTAATGGACGGATGGAATGGGATTTTCACTGGCCTTCGTGAAGGTTGATAGTGGATGGATAGTAGTGAATGAAGCAAGTTGCAGGCAATAATTCCTCTCATAAATTGTGACCAATGATATGCGTGTGGTAGATTGATGCGATATTGAAGGGACAGTTGGGCTCACAGTTTTGTGCTTACGTACCTTTTTTAAGTTGAGTGACAAAAGTGGTTGCGCGATCGCTTTTTACATTGCCAGGGGAAGAGAAATGAATGAGAAAAAAACGGTTGAAAAGAAATTGCAAAAGATTCCCATGCTGAACCACATCCGAAGAGATTGGAATTATCGAGAATACTCCGAACTTGAGAGCTACAATGTTAGTAGAGGGGTATTCTCGTTTTGATAATAAGCTCACGCCTTTTAAATCCATCACCTCTCCTAATAATTCAAAAACAGTAATCTTGTTTTATCTAATAAAGACCTAGTATTTGGTATTCTAGCGCATAGTTGGAATATAATACTAGGGCAAGTGCCTTGGCTTTGTTGTATTTCGTTACTATGTCAATTTTTCACTCGTTTTTATAACCTGGTCTCGTTGAATAATTTTTTTATATGTTTTAATATAGTGTATCACTTTAAAGTGCGAGGTTTTGGATATACCTACCTTTGGCAAAATACGAGGGTGAGCCAAACTTTTCAATAAGTCTTGTAGATGTCACCTTCGCGTACGCGTTGACAACATTGTTCAGCACTTGGAAGAAAGCGTGGAAAATTTCATCAATCGTCGAAAAGTCCGCCTCCCATGAAAGATGAGGTTCAAACTCACGCATGACAGTGAAGTTGAGTTGTCTGAGGTTCTTGCAATTGTGAAATATGCATGCATAGAGACCCTTTGAGGGTGGCGGAGTCTTTCCAGCCGCAATGTCCGCATGCAGTCTTTGCTCCCTGATAAGGATGTAAGAAGTTTCTATAGCCAACTGTACGAGACCACTTGCCCATGAATATTCGTTCACAAGAAAACGATCGTAGTTCCCCCATCCGAAAAGGCTATGTTCGTCCGCAATATGAATTGTGTCTTGATTCGAAAATCGGATGAAGCCAGCGTCGGTGTAAATGTATGTAGGGAACGCCTTGATGTACTCGGTACGAGATTGTCGGCATGCAGCAAGTAAGCCAAATTCACGACCCAAGATATTCTCAAGAAGGCGTTTGGAAGCGTGTGGTCGAGATCTCGTGTCTTTCCAAACTTGATATTGTCCACACGAAGAAGCGTTGGGTGAGGAAGAGCGAAATTCTAGATTGCAAGACAAATCTCTGTTGAAAGGTCGACAAATTTTGTGAACATACGATCTTGTTGGCGCTCAGTATCTTCAGCTGTGCTTGGTGTATTCGACGGACGAGATATAATGACAGCCATTGAGGTTGGTAGGTGAATAGTTGGGGACTGGTTGAGTTGCGGAGATGCCATGACGAAGTTTCTCGAGTTGTGCCGTGGTGAGATGTGGTGGTTATGTCGAAGTGTAAAGAAGGGATTGGGAAAGATAATCCAGTTCATGAAGGATACAGTCTGAGCAAAAGTTGTCAGAGTTTGGTCGCTAGCGTCATTTTGAAACTGAATTCCATCAGGCAATTCGTCTCTTACCTCTGAATTTGGAGTTCATTTTCGCCTAAACCCGCACATTTCAAAACAGATCAAGGCTATAAACTTGTTTGGGAAGAGAAAATCCATTGACTCCATAATTATGTGCAAAATTGGTGCAAAACAAAACTCTCGCTCAAAAGTGTATCAGGCTTACAATTTCGGTTTGATCCTTGCATCTGCTGTAAGGTCCCGACCAACTCCATCGGACCATGTCTGCCTCTCTACATATCGCTTTGAGTTTCCTGACTTTTCCCTAGCAATCAAATGCACTCGAATCTCTACACCCTCCATACCCATTGTTTGAATATTTTCCGCAAGCTCGAGCTTGAAAATGCTGCTCGATGTTTCAACGCAACCATCCCAATCCTTTCTTGCCTGCTTTCTCCCCTCCTTCGATGTCCATGTATCAGGGACCCACTACGAAGAATAATTTGCTTTAAATGCTCTTGGACTTCCGATATCCATTTCCAGTGCCATATTCCTGATATATCCCGGCCTCGCGCAAATTTATCATCTATGACCATTGTTGTGATGTTCCTCCAAGGTCAAGTCGGGTTCCCAACACTGTACTTGTACATGCTGCAGATGATGTGGTTAAGCGGATCTTTTATGGACAGTATGTCGCTCTTCGAGAACCGAACGAGACCATTCGTTTCGACTGTGAAGGGGCAAATTGGGCAGATACTCATGACGTGACTCGGAACGGAACATGCGGCTAGTAACTCCAGAGATCTGGTGCGTTTGAGGCGCGCAACGTATAGCTTGGAACGAAGATCGGTATTGGGTTTGAACTTATAAATACGTTCAAACCGTGTCCCAGTGTTCTCCAAGGTTGCATTGTGACCGGTTGGTATAATTGCAGAGCATGGAAGAAGCAAATTCCAGATTGATAGTCGTAATTCGAGGGGTAAATCCATGAAGCAATGGAAATGCTCGAGGGATGCAGGTTCGGTGACGATTGAATATCCAGAGAAGAATCCCACATGATGGGGTGAAGAGGACATATTCGTTTGCTGGGTTTGACTGTCCTGCTCAAGAACAGGTGCTGAAACTCGTTTAGACATGGCTGGGGCAATTTTCTTGTAGTAGAGAGACTGAAGGGTTGTGTGACTATGAGGAGAGGGGATGTTTGTTGATGATGGCAAACCTGAATGAGGAGCAATGTTGAGTCTCGATTTGTGGATGTAACCGTAGGCAGTAGCGGTTTTCTGGGAGAAGAAGCACTGATGTGGAATTAGTTGCGATAGCTACTTATAAAGTAGATGGTCAATAACTCGAAGTAACTTTTGGGTTAGCGCTTCGGATAACTTGGCAGCCGAAGGCTAGCAATTCAACTTTGACAACTTGTTCACTTTCATTTCAAACACTCAAAGAGGACCTGCTTACTACGGATAAAGCATTTAGATTTCTCACCACAAGGCTTTCTCTACTAACTAGACCACGAGTTCACGACACGTCTTAACCCGAGGCGCCAGATGAACATGTGACTCCCAAGTTGCTAGGCACATTTGCGCAGAGTACTTTCCCAGTCCCTGATGGAGGCT
The DNA here is from genome assembly GCA_030077755.1 of Filosporella fistucella. Lineage (NCBI taxonomy): Eukaryota > Fungi > Ascomycota > Leotiomycetes > Helotiales > Filosporella > Filosporella fistucella. Next base: position 2,104,662 of record JAQJZZ010000004.1, read on the forward strand.
TAACAGTGTACTTTGATACTTTGACATCACACGTTCCTGCAGAGCCACAATTGAGATTTCCTGTCGTTGGACTATATTTATTGCTGGTAGTACCGCTAAAGTTATCGAAAGTTATACCAGTCAGCTTTGCGTTCCCAGGATTGCTTGCGCAGTAAGAAGCATCCTCGTTATAGCAACTTTGAATTTGTATGGCATAATCACAATTTTCCACTACGAACCCAGTGAATGTCACATTGGACACCGTAGACAAAGCATGACCATTTCCGGGAGGGTATGTCTTAATGCCAGCTGCTTTGGTGGAATTGATCATGTGAATGTTTCTCGCAATGACGTTCGTGACCGAATCTGGATTTTCTTTCCCAAGAGATCCAACGGAGATTCCGTGTGAGCCTGTGCATTTAATCGTGTCTGCCGTGACATAATTTGCTCCCGGTTTGAAAGCAATGCAGTCATCTTGATTGACAATGTTGATATTGGTAAGCGTTGCGTAAGTACTTTCACCGATGTCTAAATTTCTTAGCGTTAGCGATGCTAATATCAGGAATAGGATGCTTTTTATAGGCCAAATTGAGAGTGCCCACTTTCTACAAAGTTGAGGAGGTAACCATCATGTGACACAGATAAAGATCAAGTTTTGACTCGGGAAATTTCACTTACCGAAACCGTCCGTATTCTTGGGGATGTTGCTTGACTTTGAAGTGGCATCAAGGTTGAGATTCGTGAATGTTGCGACTTTGGTACCATCTCGAAGATTAACAAATGCGGTTGGAGCATTCTTCATTCGGAAATTATTTAACACGATATTGCTTCCGCCACTGATGTATATCATTGTGGGTCTAGCGAAACCAGTGTCTGTCACATATCGATCATAACTAACTTTCAGTTAATATTTCTCATGACGGGTAGTCGATCGAACCCAGACGTACGAATTTTGGCCATTTCCGTCAATAACGCCGGATCCAGTCAAGGATCTGATTTTCACTCCGACAATATTTTTCAAATACAGCATCGATTTGACACCATCCCAAATGGTTGTATCTCCCGAAGCTTTCACTAGGCCTTCGATTTGAAAATCACAACCCACACATCCCGTGAAGTCGAGCATCGTTTTCAAGTTATATGTCGTGCCTGCTGGAATAACAATAATTCCTCCATTTCCACACGACTTTATCGAAGCAGCGATTGCTGGCGTATCATCCCCAGAAGAGGCCCCAGAAGCTGGGGTACAGACTGCTCGTGTCTGTAGAACAGGACTGGATAGCTTCTGGGTTATTGAAGGAGCAGCAAATGCACTTGCCATTAGCGGCGAAAGAGCAAGGAAGTGAAGACGCATGACTGACAAGACTAAGTCTCAACGAGGGAATGCTGAAATTTGCAATGAGTTTTCAAGCGCGCATATGGTAGTCTAAGTACAGTACAAATATCTCTATTGTATGGTTCCTCCCTCTATATCTGCAGGAGGAAATGTGCTAAGCTACATTCTCGAACTCGGTTCTCATACGAGATTGACGATGGACCTGAATTGGAAATAATTTCAACTATTTTTCCGAAAAAGGTGATCTTCGTCCAACTAACTCTGAAAGGTTGCAGTTCCGCCCCGCTGCGGGGTAGCAAACACATGTATTTTCGGCAGCATGGTTTCATATATAAAATCTGCGGGTATTGAAGCTTATCGAGCCATCGGAGAAAAGGGGCGAAGTACTATATTCGGAACGTCTATCCCCGTAAATTAGCTTCGGACAATAATTGTTTTCCTCTCATTTCACCCAAGCGAGGATGCTTGAAACCGAATCTGTGGTGGATAAATATCGGGGCAATTCCCCCCTTTTCTACGCGAGACCAAAATCGTATTTCGACCATGCGTAACAGTATCCGAGCTGGCACCAGTGAGCGGACCAAGATCCTCGATTGAGAATTTTCCCCAGCTTTGGCCTTACATTAGTCACGCGTTCGGTGAGCTGCAGAGAATAAAAGAATCCGTTGCAAGGTAGCTACTCGAAAATAATGCTCCAGTTAGAGCATGAGATTGTTATGCTTCCTTTGCTGAGATTACGAGGACCAAAATACAGACGAATCCAGCTCAAGTTCAAATAACATCTGCTAGGAGCATAATAAAAACTCAGCTGTGGTCCTCCAGGATCCTTCTTACCCTTCCAGGCCCAAGTCTCAAGATGATATGCCTCTCCAAGTACGCGCTGACTGCCCTCTCTCTCTTATCCTCACTGTCACAAGTGGCGGCTTCACCAGTAACCATCAACGTAAGAGCAACAGCAAGGACAACGCCTCCAACTGGCTGCCTAGTAGTACGAGGAAGTGGCACAAAGACAGGTGAATACAGTACCCTCACTTCCGCAGTGGCTGCTATCCCATCTTCGACTGCATCAAAATGTATCTTCATCTATAGTGGCACCTACACGGACACTGTGACCATCAAATCTAAAGGACCCCTGACGATTTATGGTTATACGACAGAGTAAGTTTGCCACATTATCAATTCGATGTCTATTGCTAATACCTTCAAGCACCGGAAGCTACAAGTCAAACACCGTCACGATAACGCACAGTCTTACCTCCAGTGCTGCTGGGACCCTTGACCTCAGCTCTACTATCAACGTTGCAAACGATGATGTCAAAATTTATAACTTGAACGTCGTGAATTCATACGGAAAAGGTTCTCAAGTACGTTATCCTTCGAAATTCCCATTTCCTTCCACAACACGTGCTGATAATGACAGGCTGTCGCTCTTACTGCGAATGGAAATCGTCAAGGCTTTTATGGATGTCAATTCAAGGGATATCAAGACACCCTGTATGCGAAAGCCGGATACCAATACTACTCTAATTGCTACATTGAGGGTGCTGTCGATTACATCTTTGGAGACGCAAGTGCCTGGTTTGGAGAATGTAAGTAGTTACTTTGGTTGCACAATCTTCACACTAATGTGGGATGGCAGGCACGATAGCATCCAATGGAGCAGGTTACGTCACAGCAAACTCTCGGACATTGAATACAGAAACAGCGATGTATGTTTTTGATCATAGCACGGTAAGTCCTCCTCTCCGATACCGCTCTCTGATGCTAATAATAGCTGCAGGTTACTGCTGCATCTGGAGTATCTGTGACTGGGAAAGTCTATCTCGGAAGACCCTGGCGTGTATTTGCAAAGGTAATGTATCAATACAGTGTCCTCACGGACGTCGTTCAACCAACAGGTATGATTCCACTTTCCAAGACTTGCTGTGTCTCACCTATCCAAGATATTTCTCTTTCAACACTTTGCTGTTTACTAACTCAAATTTCCAACATCATAGGCTACACAACCATGGCTGAAGGCGCGACACCGTGAGTTTACTTTATGGATAACTAGAAAATGATCAAATACTAATTTTGACAATAGAATCTTCATGGAGTATCAAAATACCGGGGATGGCGCTTCAACTAGTCAGAGATTGTATTATACTGCCGTCACAGCCCCTATCACAAAGGCTCAACTTTGGCCGAGTGGCTATTCATGGATTGATACGTCGTACTGAAGTATTTGGACTTGTTGACCGCTTGGGCTTCAGAACCTGATGTGGGATCTCTAATTAAGAGTTTTCTGTACTGAAGATACCAAATGAAATGCTTCTGCAAAAGTAAACTGTGAAGACAAGAAGCATAGCATCGTGAGATACTTAGGGCAATGTCTGTCAATTTCCACTCCCCGAAGCTCGATGTGCCACCATAGTCTTGCTGCATTCTGAAAAAAATGTACATAAACCATTATGCTTCACTCCCCGAGGATAATCTCTCGCCATGAAATAGGACATTTATGGAGAAATGACGTCAACTTTCTGACATCTAGAATTAGATGATCTTCATAGTCACACGCTCGCACTGCCCGACCCAATTAGGCCAGTCTTCAAACACTCTGGAGGCCTTGAATAGCCCTACTCGCTGACCCCTGTCGGGAGATTTATTTTATTTTATTAGAACCAAGCAGCAGATCTCAACGCTACGCTGTGAGGAAGCTTTTAATGCGTCCTACACTGTCCAAGTAACGCCTACTCCAACATTCGTAAAGCCAACAGAAGCTCTTTCACTAGAGTCCCTCAACCTGTATGCTTGGCAGGTGAACATTTAGATAACGCTTCTCTAATATAGCAAAGCTATGACTAAAAGCCTTTGGCTGTTACGTTTTGGCCAGTAGGTGTAACATGGTCACGTGATGCCACCCGCTTGATGCCCTCCCTTCACTAAGGTATCTGCTTTTTTACTCAACATCAAGGTGATCATCGAAGGCTCAAGTCATACATATCTGTAAGCTAGAGGTATGTTACAAGCTTGTGGTACTGATGTGGTCAATAGCGCGATATTTTGAACATTAATGGACAACTCTAAGAGTACAAGTGTCTACAAGAATGGAATAGATCACGATTAGATCTGCTACAACCATTTCGGTAAGCATTTAGATTGTTGCTATCAAAATGGAGTGGACTTTAAAGTAATCAAGAGGGGTCATATATATTGCTCCAACAGAATGGTATGCGCTGCTCTGGATGCACAACTTCATAATCAGCTGATTTCAAAGCCTCGAGGATGTTTTTGTTCACCGATTATCGCCCGATGGATCGACAAGCATAATCACATCATGCAAGGGAAGAATTTTGAATCTCTAGTTGGGTGGTCTACCGAACCCGGTGGTCGTGGTAGTTTGATAATTGATAGAGAATGCCCTCGCTAATGCAAGGCGGTTTTCGTTGTCCTATAGTATGAATGCCTGGGAGCCAGGGCTGAGAAGAAGTGAACCTGAGCTAGATTATTGCTCGAGATGATAAATCTCGCCTCTATCTCCAAATATTCCAGGGAATAAGTCAACTTATCCTTCACATCAAGTTTTGCATCCCTCGTAACTAAATCAACAGACAATGGAAACCTCGGGAGATATCTTGATGACCGATGTCACAGCCTTAGGGTGCTTATATCCTATGGTTGGGTCATTTCTAGATGCTAAACAAAGTCACTCTATTAATGGAATTCAGATGGGATATTACAGTTCTCTTGCTCCGGATACAAAGACATCAAAGTCAAGGCATATCACCGAAGCCGACTGGCCACAAGTGAAGAAGCTCCTCAGTACCATGTATATTGCGCAGAACCAAAGCCTGAGGCGATGCCAACGTCATCTTCGAGAAAGTTGCAACCTCATAGTCACGTAAAGTCCCCCATTTTATGAGCATGTATAAGCACTAACACAATTCCAGAGAGAAACAGTTGACTCGGAAACTTTCCGAATTGGGAATGAGGAAAAATGTGAAGACGAGGGATCAAGAAACACTTATGCAAGAGTTCGAAGCCAGCCAAAGCTTCGATTCAATGCATGGCGCTTGTGGGAAAGTCACTCCAGCAAAAGTGTTACGATGGAAAAAAGAGAAGAACAAATTGAGGGGAATGGCTCAATCGATATGCTCGCATGAAAACAAAGCCCCATCATCACATACAGGTAATATAACGCCTCCTACGGGCAAAACCTCACACTCACGTTATAGGCAATACTGCGTATCACGCAGACTACCTCGCGCAAGAATCAAGTATTCTCTCGACAAAGAACGAGATAAATATTGTCGCACTTTCAGATCAGATTCAAGATACGGATACCCTCCTCACTCAGCTGTTTAAACAACTAGAACTCGATGTTCCAACAGACATAAAACAATTCCAAGAGAACATACCAGCTGAAAATGACGTGGAATCCATCGGCTGCAATTTTGTTTCCTTTGCAAATACAAGAACTTTGGTTCCTGCAGGCAAGAATTTGTCGTCCCACTGGGAGGCTGGTACACTTGAAATGGGTAGCAAAGTTGAATTAGTGACAGTAGTCAGGGGTTCTGACAAGGCTTTCATATACAAGAACGTTGATGTGATCTTTCCAACTGGTAATTGGATTTTCCCCAGTCCGTACAACGAGATTTATCCCTTCCCTCTACGAGAGTCCAGCACGAACAGGTCTGTGAGGTGGTCGAACTCCAGCCCAAGTCTGTCTCCAGATAGGAAGAAGACTCTCAACGAGATTGAAGAACGGGCCTCTCGATTAAAGAAAATACAGAGAGTCCTCCCTACCAATGCACTCGTTGTGATAGCCGAAATGCATGATATTGCGGCCGCTTTTTTCGAGCTTGGAGCTTACTCAGAAGCTGAACCTTGGTTCCGAAAAATACTGCAGGCTTCAGATATCCAGTCAGAAAAGGTCCAGTGGTACGTCGTAAGATCATGGCTTATGCTCTCAACTGTCCTTGTCAAAAGGGAACGATGGTTAGAAGCAAAACGAATTCATGAGATCGCACGCGGATATTTACAAGATCTGAGCACTCCCTGTGAGGCCTTATGGGAGTTGTGGCTAGAAACTGGAGACAACATAGCATACAACTTCGATGACTATGCGAACCAGGAACATTTCAATCATCAACTTACTCAGATACGATTAACACGATATGGTCCCAGATCTCAGAAAGTCATTGAATCTTTGACCGACCTGGCTCTAGCAAAATACGGATTGAATAAGTTCAAAAAATGCGCTGAACTGACAAACATTCTCTGCGAACTGAGCACAGCTCCTATGACAAATTTCAGCTGTCCCACTCCAACCAGAATTAACATACTTCATTTGCTTGCCGAAGCAAAGCACAAACTAGGTGCGCACAAAGAAGCAGAAGTCATGTGGAATGTAGGTATACAGGAGGCAAGGGATAGGCTTGGCTCTAACGATCTTGTTACATTGGATGGAGAGTTGCGGCTCGCTAGGGCTATGCTCTATCAACATGCGGACGCTGACGGCGAAAAGATTCTTCTTAAAAGCATCCCAAAGTTGCTTGACGGCACAGTTACAGGTGATTTAAGCAATAGGAACAGGATCGCGTGCTTTGGAATCGACGTTCTTGCGGAACTCTATCAAAGAAGTGGCCGGTACAAAGAGGCCGCGATGTGGTGGAGCGCAGGGGTCGATATTTCTACAAGTGGTGGTTTCCTTCCAAGCGTAGAGGCAAGTCTATTGTTTTACGGAAATCTGATCTTCTACTTTTACAAAGAGGGTGCATTCAAAGAATGCACGGCCGCAATTGAAGGAATGAAGGCGGAAGCTGAAAAGGACATGGCAAGAGAAATCCCTCTTCTTAGCCTTTTGAATCTCTCAGATCTGGTTTCTTCTCTTGATCAGATCCAAGGACTCTTTGTCCAGAATTCAAAAGAGCGTCAAGTTGCCAAAGAGACCTGGTTCAGCAAGCAGCAGGACGAAGTCATTTTGAAAATATTCAAGCATTGGGGATTTGATTGTTGAAAGAGCTGTGTAATGAACATCACTATCTGCAGAAAAAACAGGTTCCCGTGACGTCAAATACCGAGTGATTTCGAAGTTTTAAGAAGGTCGGCAGATACTTGTTGAGGTTACGACGATTGGTTCAGGCTTTAAACAAGCATTGCAAGTTGGACATATATCCAAGATCAAGTCCCTTCAATTAGAGCTTGATTGATATCATCCGGAAGTGACGTAATGGAAGGCACGTCTCATTTTAAAATTGGCAAAATGGATAGACCTCAAGGAGGGGGTTTATCCAGCCGATGAACACCCCACAAACCGAAAAACCTCTTTTACCATTCCACTTCCAACCGCCCACAGATTGCTAAGAAGGGTCATGCTAGTGCCATAACTCCACTGTTTTTCCTCTAAGCTTTTCAAAGTATTCAGAAAAAAGCCTTTAAATGGTGCTCCTCGTTGCCTCTTTCGCATGCTTGCTGCTCACCACAGCTGGAGCAATACCAGTGTCAATGCTTGTCCCTACAAGCACACCACCACCACCAGGCCATAGTAAAGACCCCTATATTTCCATTTCTTTCGCTTCCTCTTCTGATCATTTCTCTGACAAGATTCCAGCATACGTAACCGGCTACCCTCTCTGCAACATGACGGGCATCCACTGGGAGCCTGGCAACTGTATTTCTCTGACACATGCCAGTAGCGGTACGACACTTTTCAATTGTATGTCCGACTGTCAAAAGGAAAACGAGTGTAAGAGTATTGCTTGGAATTGGGTGAGAGGAGATTGTAATTTCTTGACGGGGAAAGTTGAGGAGTGTCAGGTAGATCATGATCATCCGAGTCAATTTGGATTTTATGATATTGATTGTGAGGTATGATTGAAGTGCCGGAGAATTTGGGATAAATCGGTGATGCTGTGGAAGAATGAAATGGATTTCTCTTGGGCCGATGAGCAACTCGGGGTGAAAAAGTATTTTGTACATGAAAACAGGTTGAATATATACATGAATAGAACTCTAGCTACGACTGGTATCTGTTGTAATTTACTAGAGGTCTATGCACCGATAGTAATGGTCTGCGAAACTCTCAAGTCTCTCGAGCTAGCTCCAACGGTGAAAACGTAATCACCACGAACGATCGCCCACTTCTGAGCAGCCACATCCCACGAACTAATGTCTCTTCTCCTCAAGCTGAATTTAACAGTTGAGCTGGAACCAGTTGCGATCGAAGTCCGCTCGAATCCTCTCAATTGGCGGATCGGCTGATCAGCAGCTGCCGGGTACTCGACATAAAGTTGAGAGACCTCGTTTCCATCGACAGTGCCGTTGTTAGCGACAGTAACAGAGACGCTGATAACTTCGTCCCAAAGATCGGTAATACCACCCACGGCAAGAGTACCTGTAGGATATGTAGAAGCCAGAGCAGTAGAATTAGTAGTGTTAACACTCAGGTCAGAGTACTCGAACGTGGCATACGAAAGTCCATATCCAAATTCGTATCTTGGGGTTATGTTGTACGCATCAAAATATCTGTAGTCGATGTAATTACCTTCTGTGAAGTTGCACACAGCAGTGTCACAGATTCCAACATTATAGTCACTCTCGTTCTTGGCGATGGTGTAGGTGAGACGAGCGCTGGGGTTGACATCACCATAGAGCACATCTACAAGCGCGTTTCCTGACTCCTGTCCAAGAAGTCCTCCATAAATGACTGCAGTGACATTGTCATTTTCAATCCAAGCATCGAGAATGCGTGCCCCGACAGTGTTGACGACAACGATTGTGTTGTTGCAGTTCGCAGCGACAGTAGTAACCAGCTCATCCTGCTCAGTATTGCGCAGTTCAGTACGGTCAGCACCCTCTCCTGACATGGCATTGATGAAGACTATGCAGACTGCTGCTGTAGTGGCATAATCTGGGATTGTTTGAGCGAGCGAGGTTCCGCCACTCAAGCCAGCAATGACATCTGCACGTTTGCGCAATCCCGCTGGAGCGCTCCCTGATGGCATAGTACCACTTGTGGCTGTGCCATTCGTAGAATTGCCTCCAAATCCCCTGCTGCCACCTCCCATTCCACTGGAAGTAGTGCTCGTGTATGTATTGTTCAAGATCCATCGAATCATGGTTCCGTCTTGAGCAGCCCTGCCAGTCAAAGCCTGTTGAGGTGTAATGAGATATGGGAAACTGGTTTGCCCTGAGCCTGAACCTCCTGCCAAATGACCATCATATGTGGGACCTGATCCTTGAACGCTGAATACGTAATTGGGACCGGCCATAACTGGCCCAGCATGGGAGCCAAACATTGCAATGGATCGAGGCCTGTTCAAAGGAAGTACGTTATTCGTATTCTTCAACAGAACCAGGGATGCGGCGCCGTTCGCGCGGACAATAGTGCTGTGGTTTGTACGAACATCTACGTACTCATCGGAACCAACATATGCTGGCTGAGTTCCATTATCGAGACCGACATGGAAATATCCGATCACGTTTCGAATGGCCATATCGTCAAGTCGTGCTTGCGTGAGCGATCCATTGTTGAGTCCTGCTTGAATTGTTGCATTGCTCCAGATTGAGGAGCTTCCGTAATCAAGGCCGCCATTGGCTGATCCAAATGCAGTAGATTGACCTCCAACATCAGCGAAGACGAAGCCTGGGAAGCCGATTTCTGTTTTGAGAAGACTTTGGATGAGGTCCTCATTCTCACATGAGAGGGTTCCGTTGACTTTGGTCATTGCGCACATGACTCCACCCATACCTTCTTTGATTGCATCGTACCAGGACCTGCAAGAATCAGTGATTGTGCATATGATAGTTTCCACATGCATAAAACGTACCATAGGTAAGTCTCGTGGATGGTCTTATCATCTGCATTGCTAGAATAAGGAGCAACGCTGGAAGACCCAGATGCCTGTCTGTTTGTTTCCTGTTCGTTCAGCAAAAAGTGCTTTCCACCAGAAATGCAACCGGCGTCCTTGAAAGCTTTGGTTCCAAGACCGAAAGCGATACCATTGAGGTAAGGGTCAGTACCAAAAGTCTCCACCAGACGACCACCCCAAGCAGTCCTTCCAAGTGGTTGCGAAGTTGGACCGTTAATAACCTGAAAACCTTTGCCGTAAAACTCAAGGCCAACTGCCTTTAGCTGGTCGTAAATCATGGTTTTGTCCCATGTCATTGCCAATGCAGAAGGTTCGCTCCAGCCAGTTACGTAGTCATAACCTATAATCTGTTAGCCGGAATCAACAACGCTAGATAATCGCATACCTTGGACTCCTTCTGTCGAATCTTTGAATTCCATGGCAGTCCAATTTACAGAGGAAACAGCACCACCGGTAATGAGAGTTATTTTCTCTGCATTAGTGAGTTGGGCTACAAGGGCGGTAGCTTTTGTGTATGCTGCTGCCCAAGCACCGAGGTCTACATCTCCAGACGACAAGATGCCTTCATCGGTGGTGGTTGTATTGCTTGATGTTGTCGAATTTTGCGCAAGAGCGAGAGGCAAAAGGAGAGCACCAGCAACGCTGGAACTGGCTACTTTCATGGCGAACGAAGGTGTAAAATGGAAATACTTAAAAGAGTGGATGACTTCAAAGTGAGGACAATATGGAATGAGGAAAAATCTGGTGTAGACGCAGGTTTATATCATGGGCTTGAATGGCATCTTCGGAGGCTGAGGCAACAAAATTCGTGGGAATGTGGTACCATTGCGTTTTCTGCGGAGAATCAAAAACCCACATATCTTGAATTTGAACACTTTCAGTATCCATTCTGGTGGGTTTTACAAGCATTTGAACAATGGCAATACCTGCTCGAAGACCAGATGAACCCTCTATAAAAAACGTGGTGGACGGTCAAAAGTCGTCCACCCGGCTTCCCACTAAAACTGATCTTGAGAAACAATTGGAGCGCACTTAAAAATAAGAATAAACAAGCTTCTGAGCGAGAAAGATGAATGAGGCTCCACTGCTTGCGTGGTCATGTGTAGGACGGAGAAGTAAAGTGGACGCATAGTGGACGACATTTGAATCGACCCCACGACATCTACACCAGAATAATAGGGGATGAACAAGCTTTTGGCTTTAATAGCAGTCATCAGCTCGGAATCGCCCGTGCATGACATAGAGATGACGAATGAGATAGAATGTTTGTTTCAACTTTAAGATGGAGTTCCACCTTTTCGCACGTGACATGAGCAGACATCTCAAATCTCGACGGATAAACCTTGCTACCAGCTGGTTCGAACTCGAGGCAGTCTAGAAAGACAGAAAGCAGCGCTACGCATGACGGATAGCAGGTGGCTGTGGCGTCGTGAGCAGCATGTCTGCCCGCTGGAGGTGCTTGACTGGATAAGGCGAATGGTTTGTGAGTCCATCAAGAAATTGACATCTAATATGGCGAGAGAATTCTTGATCATACGTGTTTCTGGAGTATGTTTGACACAGTGATAACAGCTACGGTATCCATGACAGCTACGAGATAATAGCAATGCTGGTTGTGTTTTGTTGAAGCCTTAGTCAGGGTTTGCCACTTGACCATTTGCGGCATAGCTCAGAGATGAATGTCTCTCTATGAAGTTTACCACCGCCCTTTTTATTTCAATTCCCTTGCTGCAAGGATTTGGATTTCAATTTACTTTCACAAATGCTAAGCTATAAGATCTTGAAAAGTGTTCTTACCATGTAAAATACTAGCTATTCTATGCAAGCTGCCGCTCAATGTTTTTCTATATGTCCGCGTGTGAGCCTGAAGTATCGGACGCGCCGGGAATCATTGAAAAATGCTTTCAAATTTTCCTTCCTTATCAGAAACAGCCAAAGAAGCTTGAGGATGAACCCCGATCTGCTCCTTCTACCTGGAAGCTTAGGTTTGATTGAAATTTGTGTTAGTCACATGATCAGTATATTATATTTTCGGCACGTGGTAAAGACATCTGCACTACGGTGTAATGAACTTCTGGTAGAAAGCGAACTCCCTGGACAGGTTTGAAAGAGTATAAGGTCGTACTAGACGTCCAAGAAAGATCAGAAGTCGATTCCATTATAATAGCTATACTCCATCAATTAGGTATAAAAGGCCATTGTAAATATATGAAATTATGATGTGAAGCTAATTGGTATGGGATAGTTTGGAGTTCACTTCTGATAATTAATTTCTACTACTTTTGGCTCTACCAATCATGATTGAGATTTTAGTCCCGCTTTGAGCTAGCTTGCATAGAATTGTTTTTGGTAGGTGGACTATTTAAGTCCCTCCATCCTTCCATATTTCTAACAATAATTGATTTCAACAACATTGGGAATAATATTTATTCGAATCCGAACCCTCTTTATCTCTTCTCCGAGTTTTGCATTATCACTTCGCATGCTGCATCACCATTCCGTACCTGTCGGCGACGATGTCAAATTCTACTAAAGTTACAAATGTTTTCGAACACTAGCCGTATTGTAACCCGCCAGAGAATTTTTGTCCTTTGTTGGACAGATGTAATCCAGGTGAGCTATAGAGCTGTAAACTCAATGTATTTTTCTTCTAACAGTGAGACAGATATTCGAGAGAAAATCATCAGCACACTATTCGTCCGTGAATGCGGCATTGTTCCTGGATTCGCCCGATACACAGAAACAACCCAGCGAAGACAATATACGATGTCACGATATTCATACCAATGGCCACATCAACGACAGGAGAAGACCGAGGAGGAATCATTACCCCAATACAATGGCGAAGAGCAACAGATCAAAATCGAGTGGCGTTCAAATCCAACCAAGGAGCAGTCTATCTTGGTTGACGCTGGTAAGTTCATTCAAACTGTTACTGGTATCGAGAAAGGTTTGCCTAGTTGATTTTGCTTCGAATTGAACACTGTCATTCACCCAATATACATTCAACGTGGAGGAGTCCCTGCTCAGATACTTAATCACGCAACCATCATCAGCACCGACATTCAAGGCATTGCTTTGCTTCGCACCTGCAACTTGTGTAAAAGGGCTCTGAAATCAGTGTTCATTATGCTAGTCAAGTGGGGCTCGTGTTCGGCTATTTTCTAGTGTTTTGCCATATCATTCCAGGGCTCGACCTTCTATACTTAGCCACTTAGACAATTATGCCATAATTACTAAAGACCACCAGCTGCTTACCCTCCTTTTATTGTTTGTATTATTTGTGGTTCAGTTTACACTTGTTGAGCAAGGAAGGCCTGAATATTTTGCACTCCAAGAAGTCTTTCGTTTTTGATACCTGGGGCTCACCTCCATTTACCAACGAATGGGGTGTTCATAATTACAACGAGCTGAACAAACACGGTCATCTTATCCCTGGTAATGTTCGCTCAGGTCGGTCAACTATGCCACCACGACAAATGTAACATGCATTGAATGCTCTATTCAAAAAGAATGCATTTACCGCCGAATTTTGCCTCCGTGGTCTGCTTTTCTCGTTCGCTCGTCGAATTGGTCGCCATAACACTGCCAAGCTTACAAACATCGCCATCCAAGGTCACTTCAAGACTGTCGACAATAAATACCAATTGCAACGCGCTCTTGGCCTCGGCTGCATTCTACCACTCTAGTTTGTTGTGCTCAAGAATATCTGCCATGGTCTCACCTCCCTCACAATACAGAATAATGCTGGCTGTGCTCTCTGTGATGACGATATCAAGGGAAGAGTAGGTCTCAAAGATGAGGAGCGAATGGATATGATCACAGGCAAGGTAGCGAAGGAGTTGCCAAATCTTCCAAAACTCCAATTGATTGGCATCCGAGGAAGTGCACTACAGTGGGAGCTACGTGAACGAATCATGTTTTCTGTGCTAGTAGGTTTCATGACCGTAAAACTATCTGTTGTGCTATAGCCTAGGTTGCAGGGTAGGCCCACCGTGGCTACAGGGTAGGCACACCGTGACTATAGGGTAGGCACATGGTGCCATAGCGTACATACGCTAAAGCAGTGGCTGTAACAGCCTGAAGCAGTGGCTGTAACAGCCTGAAGCAGTGGCTGTAACAGCCTGAAGCAGTGGTGGCCACAGGCTGGAACAGTGGTTGCCACAGGCTTAGTAGCCTGAAACTATAGCGTACGGGAGCCTATAGCCACAGGGTGTGCAGGCCTGTAGTCACAGCCTGAATTAGTATATATAGCACTGTATTTGCCCTCTATAGAATAAGGAATCAAGTCAATCGTCCACTGTACTACACCTTATATTATTACCCCACCACAACACTATCATACGCAACCAGCTCAAGTTGAAAACAAGTCTCTAACCTCGAATTTGCCATACTTCGAGCTTTTATTCCCCTGGAGATTGATATTGGTAATTGAAAAGGTTGGATTGCACAAAACACCGAGCCAAAAGACTATCAATATTTCCCATTTGGTATAAGTCCTTCCAAATGCGCCCTGCTTGAGGCTTAACCCTCTCTCGTCCCTTCAGCCCTCTCTGCCGTACTCGATATTTGTTTCAGCTATGCTGCGAATCAAATGTTAAATAGTTTAACAAATTAAATCTTTCATTTATTGATGCCAGTACTTAAAGAGGTCAAAAATTCAGGTACCTCCCCTGTTCCGCGAGCTCCCTGGCTTTCGAGGAGATTATTTCTGAACTACCTTTCTGGTTTAAAGTATCAAAATCCAACTTCTTAACCTCAATATCTAAGGAGTGTTCTATCAGAAACCTTAACATCCACCCATCAAGTCGATGGGTTCCTGGCTCAGTTGATAGAAGACACATGTCTTGAAAGACGACTAAACGTTCAATCTATATCTATGTTAGTAAGAGGGGCTCGGGAGAGTGAACTTAAACACTCTGTCTTTTACTTCAGAAGTCAATCTCACGTACCATAGCAGATGCCACTGGCCAATATTGTGTAAACTCAGTAAGTGCCTCAAAATTAGCATTGAGTTCTCGGCTGACAGTTTCGAGTTCATTCATATCGCCATTGAGTAAGGTATGAACCAAGACAGACGATGAGACAGTTGTCATGTGTCCAATCTTGGGATACAAGACGTCACACCCTTTTAATTGTCGAGACTGCTGTAGCAGCGAACTGAAAGTCGAAGCATGGAATTTACAGCGTATAACATATACAGAACGTATCGAAGATGCCGGCTGCTGAGCCTCAAGGTATCGAAAGTAGAGTAGTATCGAAAAATAATGAAATGCCAGGTGTATGGAAATCAGTAGCCCACCAAGGCCGTTTTTCTGTTGTCGGCCGAGGTTATCCTGATTCATCTGCGCATCATCCGGCAGCTTCTCCTTCCAATCTTCCAGGCTTCGAGCAAGCTCCTCGACTTTTTCATCTAAGTCTATATTGTAAACTTCACCACGAGCGATGCCGCGATTGAGATTATGAATCGGCTCAAAAAGAGGAACCAGCGTCGTCATGTTGGACCAAATTCCATGTTCCACCGCACCAACAATGGAGGTTTGGTCAGGCTTCAGTTTCATGAAGATACTGTCGTCCATTGGCACTTCTATGTTTGTTTTCATATCCTTGAGTTGACTGTGTAGCCCTTGGCCGGAGATACACCACATATCAGTCATGTATAATGACCACCAAACCCGATGTCGTGTCTCACGATCAACAGCAGATCCACCTAATGGAGGATCATTCAGATGCATGATCTCGGCCATCGTGGTGGCAATACCTGTACCTAACTTCAGCAACATTCCACCCCATTTTCCGATATCACAGCACTTGAGGGTGTAATACGTACGGAAAAAGAGTGCTTCGGATACACTGTCTCCGTGGCCAACACTCAGCGTTGCAACCAAGATGCAAGCTTGAATATTCTCGAGACAAATATTCAAGAGGTCAGCCTGCAGCAACCGTTTCGAATCCTCTATTAATGCCATTCCTTGACCGCGGGTATCAGGATTTACTGAAAATTTACAGCCAATTGCACAGATGGCACACAACAGGACCTTACTGAGGGCCCCACAGCGTACTTGGTAGCGAAGGGTATCCGGGTGGAAGAGACTATGTGGTCTGCCTTCGATCTTGTCTAAGTAGTGTTCAACAAGCTCAATGGTTGTACCTTGACTCAAAAGTGGTTTGGAATCCGTTCCACGTTCAACAACCTGCGTGGAGGCATTTAAAGGAACAGAAATCCGAGGCACCAGGATTCGCGGAGCCTCAAGATGAGCTCGCCGCTTTGTTTCACAAGTCATATGTCTTTGATGACATGGAGCACAAGTTTGATTGTCCTCGTGAGGGATACATCTTCGTTTGGACCGCCGGCATTGTCGGCAGGCTGTTGGAGTCCGCATGGTCTACTATTAGCTGGGACAGACAATCGTAGAAGGATGCTCGAGATGGCAATGTTTTTGATTCGAAAACAGTGGACAAATAATATCCTGAATGACTTCTCCATATCATTACCTTACAAATCATAATCGGCTTACCTCCGTGTCCACCGGGATTGATCGGGTTTCGGAGAATGGCGTACAATGATTGGCTCCAATTCCGAACCCCCTTATTGGCCTCACCTTCTCAGTACAGCTGCTGCTTGTTGCAAAAAATTACCGATAAACAGATATTATATATAGAAGAACATTTAAATTCGTTGGGAAATGCCAAAACTTTCTGCTGTTCCTTCTGACTCTGAATTCTAATTTCATTCTGCTAATACCTATTTTGGGTGAAACTTTGCCACCTTTGCATTCCCAAATCTTCGCAATGTCATCCCTACTCGAGCCAACAAGCTTCAGTAAAGGCATTAGCTTACGGAATCGAATTACCATGGCCTCAATGACACGGAACCGATGTGTTGATTCCCTTAAGCCAGGTACCGCTCAAATTAAGTATTACGCCGATAGAGCTCGAAACGGTCCTGGCATGATCGTGAGTGAAGGTATCCTGGTGGACTGGACCGGCCTGGATTGGCAGTTTGCTCCTGTCATGATGTCGGATGAACATGCAGATGCGTGGCGTACGGTGGTGGATGCCGTCCACAAGGAAGGAGCACGTATGTTTTTTCAGGCATGGCACGCCGGTATGTAGTGGTGTCCTCGAAGTACAACTTAAGGATGTCCAAGCGTTGTACTTACAACAAGTTTACCTATACAGGTCGATGTCAGAATGATTTGATGCCTATCATGAAGAGTAAAGGCCGGCCTGTGTTTGCTCCATCTTCTATTCCTGCCAAAGACGGTAAATATCACGACTTACCTGGCTTACCCGTATGTTCCAACTCTTCTTTCAAAAAGAATCTTCACCGATTAAGGGACATAGGGCCACACACGCAATGTTGTAGCTATCGAGAATCCACGAGACCTAGTAGAAACATACCGACGATCGATTCTGCTTGCTAAAAAGGCTGGATTCGACGGGGTCGAGCTTCTATGCCAAGGGTAACACCCTGACTATATACTTGAAAGAACGAAATCCGTACTGACTCTAAGATCAGTGGCTACCTTCCACAGCAGTTCTTAAACTCGTGGAGTCTCACCCTTCATCTACTCTTTTCTCTGGATGCTAATGGTCATTCTATAGTCGCGCCAACAAACGTACCGATAACTACGGCGGCTCAGTTGTGAACCGTTGCCGATTTACTCTGGAGCTTGTGGAGGTTGTGGATAAGATTTTCGGGGGATCTGAGTTCATTTGTGTCAAGATCTGCCCCACTGATATTCTCAATGACTCGATTGTTGAATTCGACGAGATGCAGGAGACGTACACCTACCTGATCAAAGAATTGGTCAAGCGGAAAGTGGGCATCATCAATATTTGCCGCCGTGGTGCCACAATTGGTGCCAATTCCGATAAGGCTTTCAAGATCTTCACTCAGCTTTCCCGACCTGGAGGATATCCATTGCCACAAGATTATGATCCGGTCCTTGATTTTGGGCGTTTGGTCAAGTGTCCCGGAAGCTCTTCAATGCTTATGGCAAATCAAGACTACGGCATCGCAGAAGCCGAGCAGATGTTGAAAGAAGGTAAGATAGATCTAGTTCAGATCGGGAGACCGTTCATCTACAGCCCGGTACGTTATGTTCGAACCCTAAGAGACGTCGACTGATATGATAGAAGGATCTAATCACTCGGATAAAGAATGGAATCTGCTTTTCAGGAAACGATCGAGGTGATTCTGTTTATTATGGGCCGTACCGTAAACCTGACGACAACTACAATGACTGGCCCCCTGCTACAGTCGCGACTACTTAGGAGAGTTGATAAACGCCATCTGGTAAATATTCAAATTTGAGATACTTCAAGACAGTGATTAGCACTTGATTATGAAAGAGGAATTATGTCATTCAAAGTGCAATTATAGACTTAATCAAACTTGTGTATCCTTCTTTGTTGTCATGTGTTATTAGTTGTAGCTAGCACGAGGAGGCATATCTTACTAATCCATTTAACGCAAAGCATCAAAATCCCAAACCATATTAAATATATATACCTATATATTTTATTTTTATTTTTTGAATTTTGAATTTTGAATTTTGAATTTTGATTGATATTTAACTTTCCTTGTAAAGTTCGGATTTCAAGAGTTTGGTGCCATGAACAATAAATTTGAAATGCCCAAAATAGTGAATTTATATTTTTATCCCGCGTTTTCCCCAAGATGGAGTCCAAGGAAATTATAGCCTTGATTTCCAGTGAATTTGAGCAGAATAATTTGCCTAGTGCAAAGCGCCGTACTCCAGCCCAGCCGGCTAGTATATAAACACTATGACCCACCACAACACCTTCCCCTCAACAACTCGACAATTTGTCAATACCCTACATCCTTCTGTCTCACACAACATCTCCCCTCCTTTACCTTCCTTGATCAATAATACCATACGACAATGGCTCACTGGCGCCGCTCCCAAGAGGAGCAGCGAAAGATGCTGCGCGTCGATAATATTTTTAAAGGCCCATGGTATTACAATTACGAGAAGAACACCTTGGTAAACGCAAACGAAGAGGCAAAGGAGGTTACCCACAAGAACCTTCTTACATAAGAACATGCCCCAAAGACCAGCGATTGTTTGCTCTTGAGTCTTCCAAATGGTAAGTCTATCATCAGAACAGCACTTTAACAGTTATAAGGATCGCTGGAGCTGATGGCTTACACAGAGATTATCCACAAGATCTTGGGCCACTTGCTTGACAGACCATGTGGTATTGTTCCGAAATTCGTACGATACAAGAACCTTGTCTGTTACCGAAACACAACCCTTTGCATTTACAGCTACCAGTGGGAACACCAACGTCAAAACATGTACGATGACTTCTTTATCCCAAAATACGATGGATCGACCCAGTTCTCGCTCGTCAAGTGGCTCTGCGACCCAACCCCTGAGCAAGCTGGCATTATCGAGGCTGGTACTTGGGCAACCAACTCTTTGAACAATGAGAAGGCCCTTCCAACATGGTACTCCGATGAACTTGAGTCTGATGTCAGACCTCTTGTATTCGAGCGCGGTGAACACCCAACAAAAGTTTTGAATCAAGCGTATGCATGCAGTACCGGGATCCAAGGCGTTTCAGTCCTCAGAACTTGCGAGAAGCTTTCTTCCCTTGGCCGACAAGAACTATATACAAATAACACATTCGTTTTTGACACCAGCGAAAATTGGCCATTCACACCAAACTACGGAGTTCACGCGCATGATGCTCTTTAAAAGTCACCTCATCTGATTCCAGGCTGTCCATGGCCAGATGGAAGCCCAATGTCAACCCGCCAGATCCAGCGCACTATGGAGAAGTTGTTTGAAAGGGATGCCCGCCTCCCAACCCTCTGCTACCGCGATCCTCTGCTCAAATTCATGCATGAGATCGGCGCCGAAAACGATACCCTTTTAAGAAAAGTCAAGATTAAAGGATATTAAAAGACTGCCGAAACTCGTACACAATATAAGTACAATCGCCCTCTTAGCCTTGCTCAAATTCTCCCAATCCACGCTACTGCTCTTCGCTACACCTGCCCAGACCTCAAGCAAATTACACTTGCCGGATACTATGGCTGTCGGCTCTGGGACGATGATTTGGAGGAAGAACTTGGTGTTACCGATGAGGATCGTGTCGATGGTATCGTTCGGGACCTTGTCAATGCTCTGCCAAATTTGCAAAAACTTGGGATCTTTGGTACTTGGGGCAAAGTTCTTTGATGGGAGGATTGGCTTGTTGAACAATACCGCAATCGAAAAGAACGCAGGAGAGAGAACGAGGCACGAAAGCAAAGAGAAATGAACGAAAGGAAATGGCACAGTACATCTGGAAGGAGGGAAACCATGGCAAGGGCTCTCGTGGTGGTGACTCTCGTGGCAATGGGAAGGATGGTGGTCGCAGTGGTGGAGGTGCAGTCACTCAATACCGAAATGGTGGATATGCTTCCTTGGTGGATGCCGCTTTAGCGGCTTATGAGGCAGGTTCGTCTAGTGATGGTAAACATAAGTCTTCCCGCAAGTGCAAGAAGGGTGCTAAACTTGGGTGATGCAAGACTATTGTTTCACGGGGCCTGTATTGCAATCATGCAAACAGAATGATGAATCTCGAGTTGCCTTATGAGCAACATGCCGACATACTGGCAGTTTCCGTGATTTCATTCCTCCAATTATGATGGTTTTGGGATAGGGAATAATAATTTCATTGGACAGTGATGCGAGCCTTCACTCTTCAGACAATGCGTAGTAAACTCCAAGTGCAATCTTTATCGTGAGGCAGCTGGAAATGAACAAATATTTCAGTGTGAGTGCATCTTTTCTGGCATGACAGTCCAATTGATGTAGACGACTCAGGCAAAACTTTACACGACCAACCAATTGCGTTTATTTTCTAGCCTGATCTGGTGTTTCGAAATTCCCTTCTTCGACATATTACAGCGCTTATCTATTTTCACTTCCTGTTGTGTAACCAAACCTATCCAATACCTGCACAGTGATTACAGTGAGGTTGGCCCAAAAAATGGGGTTAAGCGAAAAATCGCCGCTTCTAAGCCACCTCATCATCGCCATTCTTCTCAACAACCACGAGTTGCACACAATTCTCTGCTCTCAAATAATTGAACAACATACGCTCTGCGCTCCCAGAACCAACCCTTGAGCATGAAATTGTATCCCACACTACCTACTTACTCCAGGCATCTATCAAATTTATCTCACCGCCGCTTGTATAACCCTCCGTTCCGCTTGCCTAATTACCATCCCCCAAAATCCGGTTTTGTGCCTCCTCAAACGTCATGCTGGCACCACAATCCCATCCCGCATCTCAAACATGCTCCCACAATGACGAACCTTAAAGTTCCACTTCTCGTGACGACCCAGCAGGGCTGAAAGCTTGTGCGAGATTTTTTTGAAATCCGCCTTAGTGGCAGACGTGTGTTGCCCCCCACGGGGCATTTGCCAATAGGGTTGGGCGGGTGTCAATTCCTGGAGAGGTTGGTAGGGATTCGAGAATGGGTTTTCTCCGGGTTGGAGGGGTGATGAGGGGCTCGGTCTAGAGGGTGGTTTAGAGCTTCTCGAAAGAGTTCGGTGAGGGAAATGGGGCGAGGTGGTAAGTGTTGGATAGAGAAGAGATTGTCAGTCGTTACGTGCTGAGTTTTATCTCCTACCTGGCATTTCACCTCACAATTATGGGCTCAAGATGTTTGATTTGCTTCTCAGGCCAACAGAACCTCTTTTTACCAAGAATCACAGCAATGATAATACAGGGGGTGGCACTTAGCACCAAGTATTCAGATCAGTCTACAAGAGAGCGGTGCAGCATCTCCGGTTGATTGCCAACACTGCAGTGTCTCGGGCAGAAAACGACGATCATCACTTCATAGGACTACCCACGAGGCTCCCACGTCTCCTACTCGAGATCTCCACACCACAAACATATATTGTGCCCGATCCCCGCGATCTGGTATCCAACAAGGACATCTGCAACAGTTCTTGAGATCGAAAATCCCAATCTCTCGGCACCCAATCATTAAATGCCTTTTATGCATTTGCGATTCTACTTTCCTCGTTTCTGCCAAGTCGATAAGCTTTTGTATCCGACACCATGGTTGATCCATGCAGCGAGTCAGTGATTGTGATTGAAGAATTACCAAAGTCTGTTGACACCATGCACTGGTGCTCATTGAGGTTGATGCTAATCTGCTATCCAGTCAGCCTCAGCTTCTCAACCTTGATATATCTACGGACATCAAGCAGATCGCAGAAACCGTGGTCGAGAAAGTGTCTTTATGTATACCTGAAACCGAACATACCGTAGAAACGATCATCGAACTCGTCCAGACACCACTCAGCCCCGAATATCCCATTGCGGAAAAGACAGAGCTGGCATCTGATACCATTATCCATCCATTTTCAAAACATCAGCTGCCATCAACCATCACCGAAAACAATACCGTTCCTCCGCAGCAGCTGCCAACCCTCACCCATGCCACTAGCACATCCTCTCCTTTTACTACCCCTCCTTCAAGTCCAGCTCCTACCGCACCCTCTTCTACCAGCTCCTCTCCCCTAATTCCTCAACAACTACCAGTCACAACTCCTAATCTCACTACTCCCCTACTCTCCCTCATCAACACCCCCATCCATGACGAAGAAGAACCTGAATCAGACTTGATCGAATCACTTTCCGACTTCATGACTAACCCCCTCCTAGAGCTTGATATGTACCTCGATGACATAGAGGCGATATATCAGTCTCGATGTAGGATGGAGGAGAAGCTGTTGAGTTTTGAAAGAATGTATGAAGGTGGTGGTGAAAGAGTATAATCATCTGGCAGAGGTTTGTAATCCTATCTACTTGTGTATTGTTAGGTGAGGCGAGGGCTTGGGAACCTTACTTATCTTGATAGGATCCTTGAACAGCTTGGCTGGTAAAGAAATTTCGAAATGAGCAGCTCTGGGGATAATTGTAATTGTAACAGTCTGATATGAAAGCTAGATGTCGATTGGTTGTCGGATATATGGACAGATGGGCGGTGATGCTCATTGGATATGTGTGTGCATGCACTGCAAAGTATAAGATAAGTGAGAACGGAACAACAGTACGTCCTGCTCTCTCGGGGAAAGGAAAGCGAGAATTCGAACAAATTCATGTGAATCAAACAAAAAGACCAAGTAGCTGACCGATTTGGCCTCTTACTTGAAAATATGCTCCATTGCACTCAGAATCGAGTGATCGATATCAATTACCAGCACCTAGCAGATCTATAACCCATGCATCGCAACCAGACACGCATGTCCAGCATATGAACCACCAACTCCAGCGCTGTGCAAGATGTCAAAACCCACCGATATTATGCAACCATCAAATGCTCATAGCGTACGATAACCCTCAAGGTCGTAAATCAACTACCGAAAACTCTAATCCTTCAGCCTCAAACACGTGACCAGGTCTGAGAGCATCAGTGTAGATGTTTGACTCGGCATGAGGATGAAACAAGCCACTGTTCTGGCACTTGGCAATGGCTTGCTTTCCAGGAGGATCCGTCAGGCGGAAAACACCCCAGCTAGATATGATTAGAAGACAAATTTCATCTTGTGTGAGAAACTTACGATGGAGTTTTGCTTGGTGCACAAACAATTGCAATACTCTCCGTCATCATCATCTGATACGCACAATGTGTATGTAGATCGACACTGCTCATAAAACATGTTTGTGTTGGATGTGTATGAATCCAGCCTAGACACAGCAAGTCTTCCTTCTGACAGTAATCGAAGAATGCCATCTCGTCAACGGTTTCACATGTATCACTAGTGCTTTTTTGATCTGGAATAACGAGTCGTTGAATGAAGAGCGCGTTGGAGATAAGGGTACCGCACAGCATCCCACATGTTTCGAGGTTGCGCCGAGTGTTTGGTTCCGCGACTCTGAGAAACTCTTTTCGCAGCGTGGGCGGAAGGAAAACAGTTCTGAGAGGCTCTCCATTTTCAAGATACGCAGATGGCCGGAAGGTGAATGTTGGAGGGGGTTTAGGAGGCTGAGTATCTGGTAGAGGTAAAATAGCCTTGTCTGGACGGCTGGGAGGCTCAGGTGGAGCATCCTCATATCGCTCTTTTAAAGGTCTTGCGGGTATGTTTGGTAGTGTTGGTGATATCGATCTGGATTGAGAGTCATCGAAATTTAGAGGCTGAGATTTCATGATTGACGGGTAACGGTACTCGCTGCCGCCATTACTCATTGGCTTGATCGGAACTGGTCGAGGTCGCGGTGTCTTTCTTCTTACACCATCAGGAACAATATCATGTGACCCATCCATCCTTCTCCTTGAAGCTTCCATATTTCTTCGCATCTCGTCGTCCTCTTGAGGTTCATCTTTCGTGAGGGCCGATTCCCAGTCATCCCATAATCCTGCAGTTCGCCTCTCCTGCTCTTGTTGTTCAGTAACACCTGCTTGTCTTGTCGCCTTTCTTGCAGCATCTCGTCTTCGGATTTCTTGGTGTGCTAATTTCACAGCCAATTCACTATTCTCCGCAGCTGCCAATGTGGTCGTATTTCCGGCGACGGCTGGATCTGCTGAGGCAAAGTCCGACCTAGTAGACGACCTGGATCTATCATGACCGCCAAAAACGCTTGCCTCCCGTCGTTTCGCAAGAGCTTTTTCCCACGCATTGTAGCGTGCATTTATTCGAGGCTTGAGGACTTCAAGAGTATCCAGAACGATAGGCAGTGTCTTTCTCGCTGCTCTCAAGCCTTTGCGACTATCGGGTTCATTCGCAGAGGGGTGGAATCGCAGTTTCTCTTCGACCAAGACAGCGTATCGCATGAGGAGGAGGTAGGCTTGTTGGTCATTCTCTTCTTGCTCGTAGATCTGCGCCTATCGATCCGTCAGTACCCCGTTTGAACATTTTCAATGAGTGGCATACTTCTCTCAACAAAGTATCAGCAGTCCGAAGCCAATATTTCATAGCAATATAAGGGTCAAATTCAAAATCCTGTGCCTTGTCCGAGATCTCCTTGACACTCATCGGCTTCGAAATCTGGAATGTTGACCCCGCCATGATCGCTGACTCTGGTTGATTGCGCCTCGATGGATGTGGATCAAGGAATTGAGAAGACAAAGAATATCATCTCAGTATAGCTTCTTGCCCATCGAGAGGGCAAAGCGAAAGTTATTTGTGGTATATGAGGGAAACAAAATTTGGTTGCCTTCGATTGCCTCGTCACCTCTTGAAACTGAGAGCGAGCCTGAGCATGAGGTTATGACCTTGAGGGCAGGCGGGGAAAGACGGCAGAATTAGGTTCTTGGATTCCATTCCATTAGGTTAGGTACAGTACCTCCACTCACTAACCTGAGGTACACCGGCTGCAGCCTGGCTTTCAGCCTTGCTTTCACAATGGACCCCGAGACCCAAAAATTCTGTGCTTCAGCCTTGTGGCCCCTTTCAACGACTTCACTCATTCAGTCTCTCGAGATCGCAAAGCTCCATTCATTATTCTCCCTTCTTTGGAATTTTCTGACATCTGTACGAGCTTGACTTTTTTATAGATGTTTCGATCATTGGCCAATAGCAGATCTGCATGGCTATTGCACCGGCCACGTTCATTGTCCTCTTATCGATCTTTTCACCTCTCGCACAAAACGCTTGAGAAAGCCAATTCCTTACCTCATGTACTAGAAAAAGAGAAACAAGTCGCGGGTAAATCTGCCGCTGCTCCCAAGGGGAAAACCACGAAGGAGCTGAAAGACGAAGTCCAACCAAAACCTGTGGCGAAAAGAAGGAGCCGTAAGGTGGTAAAAGAAGAGGAAGCATTGGAGGATGAGTCCACACCGAATCCAGTGGTGAAAAGAAGTTCACGCAAGGTGGTGAAGGAATCACAGAATGTGTCCGTACCAGAGCCTGTCAAACGAAAGAGGGGGAAGTCGAAGGCGGCGAACTCTACACCATTAGCAGAAGATGCTGCTGAACAACAATCTAAACCCGAAGGCAATCCGACAAACATAACTGATATCGACTTGAAAAACACTCGGAGTATCACTCGGAGTATCAGGAGCGCAGGGGAAGTAATTGGTGATAAAGTGATATCCAAAAGAACTAGAGGGGCCAAAATCTTCGATAAACCTGGAGGACCTCGAGCCAACATGAAAGAGTATGCAAGATGGGTAAACGGAGGGGGGAAATTGGGTCCACCAATTGGAGATACCCGGAGACAGAATATTCTCAGTGCCAGCTTGTGTGGTAAGATAGACCCTAAAGTGGTCTTACAGAACTGAAGAAAAATAGATGACATACTTGAGCGCCTGAAGCCATCACTTGAGAAGCACAAAGGATGCGATATTCTTGATCTAAATCCAGGATACGGAGTATGGTCGGAAAAATTACACGATCACCTCAAACCGAGAAAACACATCTTGATGGAGCCCGATCAGAGTGCATACCAGCCAGCTTTGAAGCCACTTGCTGATGCTCCCAATTCTAAATATGAACTGATATTTAAATCTGGAATTGTATGGAGCCACTTGGACAAGGTTCTTGCTGAGCGTCTACCTTTGCAGGTACCTCTATCAAAGTATGACCCAAATCTGGAAAATGAAAACAATACTCTTCTGGTTACCGCCAACCTAGGGTCTTTTCCTGCTAAATCATACCTTGGATTTCATTCTCTAGCCAGTATGGTGCTATACCAATTTACTCACGCGATTCAAGCCCACTCTCTGTTTCAACAGTACGGTTTGGTAAGAATGTTAATTTGGTTGGATGATGAGGAGAAAGCTCTAGTACTCCCAAGAAATGTCAACTTTCGAAAAAAGGCCGTCCTTGCGAGCGATATAACGTCCAAAATTCATGAGGTAGCGTCAACGACTGAAGATGCGGGTCTTGCTATACGAAACCGAGCCCTTTCGCTCGCCCATACCCAAAAGGTTATGGATAAAATGGCACAAAATAACATCACTACGCCTCCTGGCCGTGAAAGTATCGATATGGAAATTATTCGAAATGGAATTCCTGATGATATCGATGTTAAGACGATGACCAAGACCTGGGGGGCCGAATTCGCGGAATTAGTGGCGGAATTACCGGCCATGAATGAAGAACTAGCAAAAAGGCAGGTTGACAATCCCAAAGCCCGGCCGACTCCCGAACACTATGCAATGATAGTGAGGCACAAGTGGATACAAAATAAAACAAGTCACGATATCAAGAGGAAAATCAAAGAAGAAGAAATTGCCAATCAGCACGACATGCTGATAAAGGAGTTGCAGGAGGTCGAAGATATTGCGGATCCGGAAGAGAAGAAATCTGCTCAAACAGACATAGATAAAAGGTTGGCCGTGTGGTATCATGAACTGGAATCCCAGCGCAAAGAATTGCACTCGGGGATAAGTTTGAAAAGCCAAAATATACGTGCGGTGAAAAGATTTGATCCTCCTCTCCTCATGTGGGACAGGAGAGACTACGAGCCTCTTCGAGTCAATGCAGATGAATTCATACCTCAGAGGCCTATGTGTTTATTGGACATCCAACCTACGCCAAATTGGACTGTCTTTCGTGGTGATGATTGCCAGAAAAACCTCGATTTGTTGGAATATATTACCGGATCGATGTTCATTGTTCCGAAATCCAATGTGCGGAAGGCCTTAGAAGCTCTTTGGCCCGGGGCGTATGAATACTTGGTACAGGAGTGCCCATCTCTCAGTGATCCAAAGAAAGGCGGCTACAGGGATTTACGAATGATGGGAACGAGGGAGTTGTCAAGTGAGATGCTTCATGAGATTATGGATGCTTGGATAAGATGGCCTTGGCAGCCTACTCGATATGATATAATGCATCGGTTGGGGTCCAGCTATGATGAAACTGATTGGGAGAAGATAGGGGAGTGATTATGTATGATTAATATGTATATTAGAAATAGGAGATGTATTAGAATGGATATCTCTTAGAACTTCATACTCGACCTGACAAGGACCTACATACGACACAGCAATATTTGGAAGTAAACTTCAATCACGACATTTTTTCGCGCCATACTTGTGCTGCTTCTGTCTCCGAAAGCCTTCGACTCTTGTATTTTGCCGTCGATAAATCGCGACATAATTTAAAACCCCCTTAAGCTTCCGCGGGTGGGGGGTCTTTGGTCTTGTAACATAATCAAATGTTCTATATTTAACATGGAATTGTTTGCTAGCTCTTCAATGTCTACTGAACATTGAGTTGTGATGGCAATTTAGTATTCTATAGGGTTTGCGGTTATTTATTACGTCAGGGTCTAATAGCTCTGACACTTGTTGTTTTCCTTCTCTTCCTGGACAGAATAGTATCATCTAGCTACGTTGATATTGCAATGGCGCAATGGCATAATCCAGTATTCCATTTTCCATATCCAATCTCTAATTCTTTTCGAGTTGCGCGCTCTAGTTGTGGGCTCTTATTTATTAGACTATCCAGTCTCCCCCTTATGAGAGCTTGCTTGGTCGTTGTTAAACTTATCGTATGTTTAGGGCCTATTTTACCCTGCAAGTAGAGTTTACCTACTAACATTTTCTCTGTATCTTATTAATTCCCGGAAGCGGAATCTCCTCCCTCTAGTCTCTTTCCGTTATCAGGGCTAGCTCGGATTTTTTTTTCCCTATTAATAGATGTCCGGGTTTCAACACGGCGATCGAGAGGATAGATGGTTGTCCACATATGATTCGCACTATCTGCCTTACACATATTTGTTAGATCTGTCTTGCTACTTTCACATCCACTGAGACCACTATTCAGCATTTGAGAGAGGTACATCCGATTGGGCAGTACCGGCGCGACGAAGAATCAGAGGTTGTGGTAGAAGCAGAGGATGAGTGGAAACTAGGCAGTGATGAAGAATCAAAGTTTGAGGGAGAATCAGACAGCGACGAAGATCATGGAGAAAGTGACGGATAATGTGCCAGCATCTGTGGGGAAGACATGAGGATACATAGACAGTCTAGAAAACTTTTCAATTGCTTTGTATGAGATATTTTGTCGCTTTAAGCTGCATTTGTTGGTTTTCTTGAGCCTGGGTGAAAGAAAGGTTCGTTGAGGTCCTTCGCTCGAATATTGTAGAGGTGCATGAGGGTGAATTAACTCAATCGTCTCCTTCATCGCAATCCGCAAAGATCTCGTCAAGTAACGAACATACAAAAGAAACCTGCTCTCTTTTTGCTCCTAGCCTTGTATGAAAGAACCCTGCATTAAGTAAATCGAATCAGTAAATCTTTCCCAACAAATCCGCAATCTGATAGATGATCAGCAGATCACTTTTGGTATACTTACAGGCTACATCCATTTTCACCTTCGGGATTGATCTGTTGTAATCCACCAAAATGGCATTTGGAGGTATATCGCTTGCCAACCCTAGAATAGCATATATTCTGTCCCTCGGATCGCAAGATTGAGAGCTTCGACATGCTTCAATCAGCTGTAGTAAGGGTCTCGCGCTCTTGAAGATCCTTCTTTCTGAAATACGCATTCCGGCACTATTCCTGATTCTGTCCAGGTAGTCTTGCATTTCTCCTGGGAACCTTGCTTTTGAAGTGTTATTAGCTGCCTCGACGATTTCCGTGACCCTCCTCAAAGCATCATCAAACACATTTCCATCAACCGAGAACTTTCCGCATAGAATTGTGGTCGAAGATGCAAGTACATATTCTTGCACAATCCAAATCCGTCTCCAATAGGTCCGCTCCAATAAAGCTGCGAGATCTCCCCATCGAGTGTCAAGTTTGAACGATGATGCAAGAGATCTGACCCAAGCCTGCACTCTTCCACCCTGCACAATTCCTAGAATATCATTACCAGCGATCGGACCTCTAGTTGGAGCCGGCGCATGATTCCCATCCCAAGACTGGATATTCGATGCGAGAAGACCATCCCCACGCTCTGCATGTCCATTTCCACTGACCACGGCAACTTTGACGTATTCCTCTCCTCTTTCCTCAGCCATGATCTCCTTCAGACGTTCCGCTTCTTCATACACTTTGTCACTCATTCGACTGACCTCTTCAAAAGAATCCCAGATTTCAGGTAGCAACCGAAACGCTTCTTCACATTCCGCTGCATCATTCCCTAGCCAGATCAATACATTGCTCGCTCGTCGATAGATATCGCCCATCAACCCCACCTGATGGTTGCGCTCGAGGATATCCGACTGGTTTATGCATATAGCGTCTACCCATAGTACCCTTGCTTCCCATGGCCGTCTAAGGGCTCGGAGGGCGTGGTAAAGATTGTTTCGGACGGCGAAAGGCTTCTGGTTGAGAGTTATCGTATGGTGTTCTCCATTTGCATCGCCCCATTCATACGACAGAGCTTCATATTGTAACTCTGTTGAATTGAATCTGTCGACTTTTAGGGTACATTCGACAGGTGACTCCGGAAGACCAGGAAGTAGTGTGACAATTCGAAATTGTCGATGATTATCGTTCAAAGAGGTGTAAGTGGGGTTCTTCATCTTATTTGAATGAAATTTTACGTTGGATGATTCGACTTGAAGGGAGGTGTGAAATATATAAATGTTGTAGATGTTTAAATCATTGCCATTGTGGCTGTGGCTGTGCGGGCGGAACCTGTAAGCTGCAGCGATGCTGCATAAGGCGTGCATTAAGACCTATCACGAGGGCTTGTATCCTCCGCTCTCACCGAGTAACTGATGGAACGCGCAATGAGATCATATCATTCTATCCTGATGGGTTTAAAGCAATTATTATCACTCTTTCTGACTGTGACACGATAGCATGGGGTTGCAAGGCTCCGGCATCACACACACGTCAATAGGTAGTCGGTTCTATCTCTATATCAAACAGGATGTTTGAGGGCAGAAATGTAAGGATATAAATCGAATCCCGAAATAGGAATTTTCGGCAAGGAGGTTTGGTTTTGAATGGTACCCGATCTACACAACAACGTATACAACATAAGCCCAGATCCGAACGACTAGAAGTTACGGTATACAATCATTGAAGCTTCCGATCTCAAAGAAGGCCTTTGCCTTATCGAGATTTCTTAGTTAATGCCATGACAAAGAACCGCATCCTCTTGAAAATTCGCACGAGTTTTAATTCGAGTAAGTTTAATCATACATCTTTTAACAAATCCCTCCCAACTGTTCCGCTCCTGCCAAGGAATGAAATCCCTCTAGCAGCCCCTCCACTCAAGATATGTCAGGACAGTCGCAGTATTGAAGCGCGAATGCCTCGAGCTCGGGTCACCAGTCACCGCACCCCGATTGTTAATGATAAGCTGAGCGGTACTTCCACAAGGCGACCAAACCCTACTTCCAGCTGGAACCTTTGCAGTGACTTCGACTTCAGCATCAAATGGGCCTTCAAAGCTGTGTCTTGTATCAGCGGTACTGGCAGCATCTGTAAAGTTAGTTTTTGTTATTATGTTGCGAGACAAATCTTACTTGTGGGGAAATAGTAGCTCATAAGATGCACTGCGCTTGTTCCATCGGGGATATTGATATCATCGCGATATGTGCTACTTGCGACAGAAAATTGTCTGCCATCTTGCCCTCCAATAGTAATTGAAACCCCGCAATTGGCGGTCTTATCACTTTGAGCTCCTCCTGAGGTCAAGTCAAATGCTGGGAAGTGAGTTTGGATACTTCATTATCGTCAGTCTGGAATCTTGCATCGAACTTGAATGCTTACCAATCCCCATCTTGCTTTGCCCAGAAAGATGATCCTTGAGGACAGCCCGGGCCCCAATGAGTTGGTGAGTCTCTTAAGACGACGCTGGAAGCGACAGCAGCTTGAACTGCACTGATACTAGCAACTAGTGCAAGGGTACTGAAAGAATTAAGCATTGTGAATGCTTTGGGTATTTGGTTTCGATTTGGATATTCGATGTCAATCAAAGTTATCTCAAGAAGCTTGGATTGTTATATAATTGATCTGGGAATCGCTCTTGTTAAGTGCTTTCTTAACATGGCGTAATATAACTTTTTCGTGGTGCAAGTAAGTGGCTAATCAATTTATATTTAATATAGCCTGACGAGATTCATTTACAACCAACCCGGATATAAATTTGATAATTCGATCTTGGCAGCCAATCACATCCAAGTGAAGGAACAAAGTTATAGGCAGAACCTGATTGTAATTAATGAATCTTCAGAAAACGGAGGCGATCGTCTGGAAATGACAGGTGCTGCCCAATTTCGGTTTATCCATGACCTCTTCATCAGATTATTCTTGCCACGCGAGACTCACCTGAGCTGATGAAGGATTTCAAATTTAGATTTCGGAGCTTGAATTAAGATTTTTAAATTGCATTGACTCCGTAGAATAAATGCTTGTCATGCTATTGTGGATCATGCGATGATATAAAGTTAAGGAGAGAGGCGATGGTAATAGTATGTACCTAATCCGGAGGCGAATCCAAAAATAAGCGACCCCGCCCCCTGAAAAACTCGCTTCAGTGCTGGCCACAGTCGATCTTTGTTTTCCACGTGAGAATAGATTTCGATCAGCTTCTCTTCGACTCATCGAACAAGTTTTCGCAAAAAGTTATTCTGTCTCTGACTAAAATTAGATCTGTGCAGCAATTTACTGTCGATCCTTCGGTGATGCCGACCAGGATACTGGAGCCGGAAGCGAGGGTATCAGCCCTGGAGGTTAGGACGCAGTGCCTGTATTTTGACGAGGTAGGCTCTAGAACAGCGCTGAAATTGGCGATTAAAGCCTAAACGGCTGCCACAAATTCCTGCAGATACGAGTAGTCTGGCCAGTGCCGTGATGAAATAAAAGACTCAGGCTAGAATTCAAGAAAGGGCCGATCCTTTGAGATCCGCTATAGCCATGAAATATTGAATAATGATTCGTGCTGTCAACGAAATTACGAAAGAGGAATGCACAAAGGGCATATGTGGTCCCTACACATCTTCAAGACATCCGGAGCTCATCTTGCAAATCTTTAGTGCTCTCTACAGTTTATATCCAAACATATCTTTCGAGATTTGGATGATAATTGTGATGTAACTAACACGGTAAACGGAGTAGATAAGGCTGAAGATAGCTAAGCTTAAAGTTATTGCCTACTATATTACCAAGCTTTAAATTTTGCCCTCCCAATATTTTTAATTGAACTTAAAACGTTACGTAGATATTGACTTTGGTACGCTTTGAATATACAAGATTCACAAAAACCAGAGGAGCTGCTAGATCATGTTCACTTTGATAGGGCTAGTCCAAGTGACAGGATGAGTATCAAGATGAGTGACGTCGACTTATTTGCTGCGGGCTTTCATTCTTCGTGTTGCATAAAGAGAGATCAAAGGACCGATCAAAGTTCTGTGTAGAACCCTGTGAGTCTTCCGTGCCTCTCAAGGTGGATGACTAGGAGCTACCCTAGTGCTGTAAAGAGCTGGGCACTTAGAACTGTTCGGGAATCGAGCATCTTTGATTCTATCCCAGGACCGGAGATTGAGAAGAAATAGTAAAACAAGAACATTTTCATCGCATTGCTTGTAAAACCTAGAGCAGATCTAATATGATGATATACCAAGATTGGAACCATTCGTCCCAACAGGCGATTCCGTCTAATCCATTCACCTCTGTGGCCATCACGTGACTCTATGATATTCTATGGACTTAATACTCGTCGGCATGGCGATGAAAGCAGGATATTCTTTGCGTGAACTTTGCAATATCCTTTCCTTTAATATCATTGTCCCAACATCAAACTTTCTATAACTGACAGGCTTGTCAACTTGCAACTCTTCCAGTTCTGTTGTCCGAAAACTACTTTCAACGCTCTCACTTCTTGGTACTGATCATCCGAACGCGGAATCCTTCCAAACACTGTATTCTCAAAATCATACCCCCCAACTTCTATCATCCAGGCGCTTCTATTCCTCGTTTACTTCGTCCTCTCCATACGAGGCCAAAGCAGTGCTGTTGTGCCAGCTTGTGGTGTAAGTCCATCACCACTCTTCCACTTACATAACAACACATAAGATTAGCTAACTCTCTCAAGCAATCATGCATCACATCATTCTCCAATTCTGCCCAAACAGGCGCCCATGGATGTACCAGCCCGGTTTGGAATAGCTGTCTCTCTACAACCGAAACTTTAGTGGAGGACCTTCATGCATGCGTCGATTCCTCGTGTGGCAACCACGACTTTGCTGATGCTTATTGTGGTAGTAAGTACTATTGTTTGGGGTGCGAGAATGAGGCTTACATGGCATAGGGACTGTGTTAAGCCAAAGTATTCCAGGAGGTAGCACCCGAGTGGCGTCCGCCTCTTTTATTGCTCGAACAGCATTTACCTCGGTCTCAGGACCTTCCTCCTCCTCGGTATTTCTCCAGAGCCCCCTGATATCTCTTGACTTAGTTAACCTGTTGAATAGCTTCGGAAACCCACCCCTCCTGCCTGGCCGAACTATACACCAATATTC
The DNA here is from genome assembly GCA_030077755.1 of Filosporella fistucella. Taxonomy (NCBI): domain Eukaryota; kingdom Fungi; phylum Ascomycota; class Leotiomycetes; order Helotiales; genus Filosporella; species Filosporella fistucella. The sequence continues at coordinate 2,139,240 of JAQJZZ010000004.1, forward strand.
CCCAGCTCCAATGAAAATTCGAGACGACCAGATTCCAAAGAGAACAGGCACGACCAAGAACGCGGCAATTGTTACTGCGAGCTTTCTTGGCTCGTTACTCTGTGTCGGTCTGATAATATTCGCGTGTTTACGTTGGAAGGGTCGAAGAGAGGCAGCTAGGCAGATTCGTCAGCAGCAGGAAGTTGAAAACTCTCTGCCTAGGTAAGCAGCTCCCATTGCGTTGGACGATATATCACCTGCTTCGAGAACCGAGACGGAGGGGCAACATGACCCTGAGCATGGAGTGGTTACTGAGAAGCGTGTGTAAATTAGAATGTATGTGCCAGATATTTCGAGGTGGCCTCAATATAGAGAATAGATTTCCATCTATTTCCCGAGGTTGTAAATCTTTGCGATTTGACCTAATTTTCCACCAATCCACTGTCTCTGACCCTATCTCGATGTTCCAAGTGGTTCTAATAACCAGTAGCCTCCCAGCGCAGGAGCCATATGGTAGTGTGCTTCTGGAATCTCAGATCCAGGCATATATGGCAATTTTACCTTCTTATCTCCCATTCTCCCTGGTACCACTCTATCTCCGAGAATGAAAGGAACACTTGCACATATATCATCTGCTAGTTTTTGAATTTTAGCCTGGCAGGATTCCTGGGTAGCAAGAATCTGGAATGTGAATGGATGCTTGGAAAGCTGTGATACAAGGATCGATTGAATTCGTATCATAGATATTGTAAACAGAACCACAAATAATACAAATAATAAAAAGGGTAAGCAGCTGGTGGTCTTTAGTAATTATGGCATTATTGTCTAAGTCTCTAAGTATAGAAGGTCGAGCCCTGGAATGATATGATAAAACACTAGAAAATAGCCGAACACGTGCTACACGTGACTAGTATAATAAACACTGATTTTAGAGCCCTTTTACACTCGCCCCCACCTAGTTTTATTAAACGAGTACGTTTAAGTCTTCCAAAATAGGTCCAAATAACTCTAATCATAAGGAAATGCTCAAAAGAATAAAGTGATCCTTAATATCAGAACCTAAAAAGAAAATATCCCGTGACCTTCCTTAAAAGTTTGCTTTTAAAGAATAGCGGACAATTGGCCATTCACTCTCAATTCCAGGCTCACATGGCTTCTCATAGCGTATATAAACCCTCCCATTCCTTTTAATCTCTTAAACTTAACATCTTTCCTATTTTTTTTATAACTTTTCACCTACCTCTTTTATAGTGGCTTATAGCGACAATAATCCTTCCTCAAATACCCTCATCGCTATTGCTATCCTTAATTATAAAGGTCTATTGCTAAGGTAGGTAATAGAAAGATGCGCTAATAATAGATCGAGATTTTTGCAATTGCGGGGTATAATAATACTCGAAGATAAACACTTTTAGCCTTTTATTAGAGCTAAGTTTTGCCATCTAATATATCTTTTATCCCTTCTTTAACTTCTTATCAAGTCTTGCTCCTTTATTAACGATTATCGTCACTATTCAATATCGTTATTATCGTTCGGCGCTCTCTTAAAGCAATTAAATTAGGGTAGTTATATAAGCTAAGTGCTACTTCATTATAATAGTCTCATGGTAATCACGCATAGGGTTTTCACACTCGCCCAAGGCAGCCGACACGTTCTTGGTTAATTTTAGGCCAGATATAATTTCTTTTATAATTGGTTAGTTTAAAAGAATTAATTGGCTAACCGTCTTTTATATTTCTTAGATCCCATTTTCCGTCCTTCCTTCCTTCCTTCAATCCTTCCTTCCTTTAATAACTTCGACTTATATATTAATGGTTAGGATATAAATAGGTTAATAACCTCAAATAAGAACCTCGAATTTAAACGTATATATAGGATAATAAGGTATTAGGTAATAGGGCTTTATGCAAATAGGTAAATGTCGGTAAGCACTAATAGCGCGGCCAGTTTAGTTATTTTCCTTATATTTTTTTACTTATCCTTATAATATTATTTATTTTTATTACTATAAAGAGTTTTATAAGGATCTTTTTAGCTAGTGCTAAATTGTGGGTTAAGGGATCGAAAGTATATTAAGCCTCTATTTCTATGAAGTGCCTTCCACGGGTTATCTAAGCTATATAGGGCGTGCTTTACATATCTAAATAGCGGTATACTACCCTAGTTAATATATATTAAGAGTTTTTATAAAGGGCTTAATAGCTTCTTTTTTTTTTATATCATACTTATCTTAATAGCTCATCCTACATTATATGCACCTTCGGCTTTCGCTAGGGAGAGTGCCTCTTTATAGATCCATATAAGAATGTAAGAGAGACCTACCCACGGTTAAAAACGTTATCGTCGCTAAAGTTTCTCTAATAAACGTAAAACTCTTAAAGGGTTATTAATGCAAATTTCAAGGATGTCTCCTTTAATAAAGGAAGTATGTCTTTAATTAGTGGCTAGCTATTATAGACTTTAGCTATTTGCTTTTATAATAAAAGCTCATCGAACTTATTAAGTCATTATAATTATAAGGGAGGTGCCCGGGCACTTTTTAAACCTTATATTTATATTTTAATAAGCGGTGTGCTAAGAAGCCAGTAGGGAATATTAACTATTTAAGGGAAAATACTCTATTTTTCGAGCTGGAATAAATATATTCTAAACCAATTATAAAGATTATTGCCTTTTTAAGTCTTAATAAGGGGTAATTGCTAGCCATAGCTGCTTTTCCTTAAGATTTAAGATGGCGACCATTTAAAACTAAAAGGAATTCCGAGGGCTTTATTTTATTTTTAAGGGTTTTTCTTTTAAGGGCTTTCTTAAGGTTTATTTTAGTATATCTCATAATAGGTTCTTAGTCCAATCCCAGTCTCCTATTACCTTTTTACTTTAATTTATCGGAGCAAATCTAACATTAAACCCTCCGTGGAGTTATAGTTATAAGAAAGGTGTCCTAAAACCTTGCCTGGGGTACGGTCGAGATATCTCTTAATCTTATCTAAAAGAGGTTTAAAAATACCAATTTAAAGCGCTTATAGAGCTTCGGCTCTCCCGTTTATCTATAATTAAAGTCGGCCTCATCCCATATATTAAGGCAACGCGAGCTAATAAATCCCACATAAAAGCAAATAAGGGGTGTTATATCGGTATCCTTTATAATTTTTAACTATTAAGGTAATCTTCTAATTACCGCGTAAGGATGGCGCTTATAGAGCTTTTGGTTCTCCTATTATCTTAAAGAGTGGCTCCTACTTAGGGCCAAGTCGAATGTTAATATAGTATCGCCTAGGCCTAAAGATAGCTAGCTAATTTGGTGTAATTTAAAATGGTCGCCGCTAATAATATTTATTAATTATCGCCCTTAGAGTCTTTATATTCAGATTTATTTAAGTTGTTTAACCCTTTTAAGCTATCGCTATTGCTATCGTCCTATATAATGGGATCTATTATAACAAATCCTTTTCTTCTTTAAATAAACCTCTTTAGCCTATTTCCTGCAAATAATCCCTATAATTAAATACCATTTAGCTCTTCTAGCTTAAAATATCCTTTTATATTATTTGCTAAGGTGATTTAATAGGGTCCCCTCCATCGGTATTTAAATTTAGCATCTAAAGATATATTAATTGCCTTCTTTATATTAAGAATTAAAATAATATCATTGACTTTAAGGCTATGTATTTATAATTTATGAGTTTTATTAAATGCTTCCTTTCCTAATTCCCTAATTCTTCTTTTTCTTAAGGTGATTTCTTTTATATCTTTATCTCTTAATTCTAGCTATCTTGCTCATATAGCTAAAAGATTAGCTCATATTCTTATTTTCTTCCAATCTAGCATTCTCTAAATGGGATGCTATATCTCCATTAAAAGAATTGCTTCCCTTTTATAGAGTAAAAAGAATGGTGTGACACTAGTTGGTCCATATATGCTAATTCGGCATGCTAATAGGATTAAATAAAATTTCTTAATCCATTTTTATATCCCTCCTCCTATTATTTTTGCTAACGATTTTAAAATATCCTTATATCCCCTCTTAATTATTCCATTTGCTTTTAAATTATATACTAAAATCTGCACTCTTTTAATTTTATACTTCTTAGTGAACTCCATAGCAATACCCTTATTTTCTGGACCTCTATCTATTATAAGTTTCCCAAAAATCCTATACCTATAAATAATATCTTCCTAGATAAATTTTGCTATTAAAGCGGCGTCTGCTTTTGCTAAGGCTCTTTCTTTTAGCCAGCCAGATAAATCATCTTTTACTAAAACGAAGAACTTCTTACCGTTATTATTTGGCATATAAATTACATTAAGACCTACTTTTTACCACATGCCGGTTATCCAAGTTATATAAAGTAGCTTATTATACTTTAACCCTAATCTCATTTAACATTCTTTATAGCTTATATAAAAGGCTCTATAATTAGCAAATATACCACTCCACCAAAATCTACTCGCGGATTTGCGATATATCTCTTCTTTTCCATAATAACCACCCTTAATATAACATTCTAATATGACTTAATTCCTCTTTTTAGCTCTATCCATAACTAATTTTATTAGGACATCCCTAGAGGCTCTCTTATAAAGTTGCTAATCTCTAATAATAAAATCTAAGGCTTTATTCTTAAAGATTTTAAATTATAATATAATTATACCGCCCGGATTTCGGAGTATTATAAGGAAGGAAGTAATTATTTGAGATTCAGGTAAATAGGATCTATTTAGGTATTACTTTTGAGCCAATGCTATATTATATACTAATATATGGTAAATTCTTGCGTCAATCCAGTTATCTAAGTCTTTTTCATTTTCTCTTTCCTCTTTATTTCCTAGGAAAATTGGTCTTCTTAATAGGCCGTTTATAATAGTATTCTTGATTCCTAAAATATATTTAACTTTAAAGTCCATTAGTCTCATTTAAGCTATCTAGCGTGTGAATATTGCTCCCGGCAAGTCAGATGCGGCTCCATTTAGCTACGCTACTAGAATTGTAGCGTCTATTTCTAGGATAAAATGCACTCCATATAAATCTCCTCTCATTTTCTTTATAGCTTTTAAGGCACCTCTACATTCTCGTTTAGTGGCATCGTAGTTTTATTTAGCTAAAGACTAGAGTCCGCTTTCATATCTGCTTAAATATCTATTTTTATCTTCATTAAGCTATTAAAATATAGCACCCCATCCTTTTAGACTAGCATCCACTATTAAAATAATTTCTCCTGAGTCCTTCCCATACCTTATTTTTATTAAGGCTAGTGCTAATATTAGCGCATATTGAATTGTGAGAAGCGTATCTTTCTAAGGTTGCTCTTACTTAAAGTCTATTCCTTTTTTTATTAGAGAATATATCGGTTCTATGATTTTAGCATAGTCTTTGACCTAAATACGGTAGAAAACACAAATGCCCATAAATGCTCTAGCTTTTATAACATTATCGCATTTTGACCATTTTAAAATTTTATTGATTTTGGCTATTTCTGGATATCTCCCTTTTAAATCGGTGACATAGCCAATAATTTTTAAGCCTGGCATATAAAATTGTAATTTAATTCCAATGGTCGCTCTAGCTCTTTTTAATCTTTCCATTACCAGGTCCAAGTTTTAAAGATATTTTAATATAAAACGTCTAATTCCTGGCGCCACTTCTTTATTATTATAAAAGGAATATAATCCTTTTACTCCGATGTCATCCATATATAATAGCGCGATATATGACACGTAATTAAGCAAAATCTTATAAACTACTCTATAAAACTATATAATCGAGTTAATACCACCTTAAGGGAGTCTTATTAACCTAATGAGTCCGATTGGGGTGTATATAATAGTCATATCTCTATCCCTAAGATCTAATAACATTTGATTATAGCTAAAAAACAAGTCCATTAATAATGCCATTATTATTCCTGCGAATTCTTCTAAGAACTGGTTTATATTTGGTGGAATATTCACATCCCTAATTATGACTCGATTTATTTCAATTATTGCTATAATGAGTCGATAGCTCTTCTTTTCCTTCTTTACTACCAAGAATCACTTGTTTTTATATGGATTATAATACCATTCTATCACTCCTCTACGCATTCTATCTCTTAGCATCTTAATGACTTCTTCGTTAAGCGCTTTTGGCATTAGAAATGAGCTTTCTTATCATGCTTAATAAGGAATGGTCTTAATTCTAAGTGGTAATATAATATCTAAAGTAATAATTCCTGTTTTTATCCAGTTAAATGCAATAGCTTCCTCATGATTTATAAGTATTTACATAAGTAACCTTCTTTCTTTGTCTATGATAGTCTTTTCTACTATTATTTGCTTTATCCTTTCTATTATGAGTCTATTTCCTGGTATGCTAGTTGCGAATCTTCCTAATATCTAATCGTTAAATTTACCTATCTTGATATTTGGCTTCTTATCTTTTAATTTTTTAAGCCAATTAATCAATCCTCCTGGATTTGTCCTATTAGAATCTCCCAAGCTCACTAGTTAAACCTTATTAGCGACTTTTTTATATGCTATATTAACCTTAAATGGTCTTTAGGGGCAGCGTTAACTTGGATCACCTTCTTTTCTTTCTTTAATAATAATAATAAAATTATCTACTCTAATAACTCCATCCATTTATATTATACATATATTAAATTTTGCATATAATTCCCTTTCTATATTTTTCTTCTTTTCCTTCCATCTATTACGTCGCTTTAACCTCGAATTATTACTTTGCTCTCCATTACTTTAAGAGCTATAATGTATTAATCCTAGGCTTTTAACCTCACTAACTTATAACCCGTTTTACAAATTAGCTAAACTTTTCCCGCCATCTCTACTTCTTTAGCGCTAGCATACTCAGTTTTATTTCTAGCAACTATAATCGTTCTTACCACTCCTTAAATGTCTATAAAGCAGGCTTGCACGATCCCTCCTCCTAAATAATAAAAGTTAAACTTCATTTCTAATAAGTATAGCATTCCTAAAAGAATCTCCTTTTAATAATGAGAGACTACCCAGAAGTCGATATAATAAATGATACCTCCGGCATTAATGGGGACATTCTTGACGAAGCTTATAAATGGTCTATTTTCATTATTAATAATCGAATAAGTCATTTGTCTTTTTATCTCTAATATTGTGAGTTTTGCTTCCTCTGCCTAGTTTCTTCCTATAATATTGACCTCTATTCCTATGTTAAGAATTGCTATAACCTTAATTTTATCATTAATTGAGACTTCTACTTTCGGTATTCTCATTGCCAATGCTAGGCACCTTTAAATAATAGAACCCATTTTAATAATATTAACTTTAAAAATAGCTATTTTCCCAAATCTTTCTAGTATTTAATTTTTAGTTTCTCCTGGATTTTATAAGATAAAATCATTCCCTCTAATTTTCGGAATAATATATCTTTCTTGAGCCATTTTAAAGACGTTTTCTTGAATAGTATAAATGTCTTGTAAACGCATCTCTTTCCCTAAGAAAAGTCAATTAATGGCTTTCACTCTTGCTTCTAGACTAGTATATTAATTAAGGATTCAGTCCCTATTTTTCTTTATTCCTTAATTTGAGGCTCTTTTAGGTTTCTTGACTATTAGCTTAATGACTTTATCTTTTAACTCAATTGCAATTTCCTCCATTTTAATATTCCCTTAGGAATCTTGCTATTATAATTGGCTTTTATTAACTGTGATTATATTAGACTCTTCTAATTCCTTATTATCCTTAATGCTTGGGCGCTATGGAATAATATTATAGTTTTATTCTCTTACTATTCTTCCTAGATTAATCCTTGGCTTTAAGACTTTCTTAGCCACCTTTGTTACATTCTCAAAATGCATAATAGGCTTCCTAGTTTTAGCAATCACACTTGATATTACTTCCACGTTTGTTAAGTCCTCTTCCATTTCTAAGTCTGATTTTATTAGCGGCGACTATCCGGAAAGCTAGATCTTTTTAATTCCCGCTAGCCTATTTAGTTAAAGAATAGAGGTTAATTATAATAATGGTGCAGGTGGTTAATAGCCTATAGAGGAGGTAGGTTATTATAAACGTGCTCCTTACATATTAAAATGTGGTGGCTCTATTAATTATCTAAATACTTAAGTATTTATACGTCTTATATCTACGTTCTCATCTAGATCTATGCCATTTATCGCTAATTGAATAGCAGCTACCCAATTTTGGTCTCTTTTTTTCCTTAATAATTAAGCTCTTACTCTTCTCGGACCGAGTGCAATTTTGCCAAAGTCATTAGAGTAGATTATGCCTATAATTATTATATAAAGGTATATAGGACATTTATTCCTAAACCTATATTACTCTACTCCAAATTTCCTATTATAAAAGTTGCAGGTGATATCCTGACTTCCATAGACTCTAATAGCATTAATAGAAACATTATTTAAGAGGTTAATATTATTGTCATATCTTAAGTCCTAATGGGAATATCCATTATACTTATTCCCATATATAAGATATTAAGCTCTTGCTTTTTTTTTAAATTCTGGATTATAATTCTCGCTATTTAATCTCTTTTCCACTCTCATATTCCTAATCTTTAAACGTTTAAAATCTAACGCAAGTGCCTCTAACTTTACGTTTATATTAGCTATTTAAGAGAATATTATCGGCGGATTAATGGCTAATATTATAGGTGGTTTTGGATTATTAAGCTATTTAACTATAGATGTTATCTCTTCTTTATAGCTTGCTATTAGGTTTTTTTAAAGTTCCTAAACCTTTAAGCTATATCTAATATTTATAGAATTCTTGGCGTATTCTCTAAATTGGCTATATTTATTATAAGACTCCGGTTTATTATAATTAACCTAATACTTATTAATAATCTTTTCCCTTACGGACTTAGGCAAGCCGATAAGTAGGAATTTCCCTTAATTAGCATAACTCAAGATACCCTTTATAACTAGCTCTCCTAATATAATATGGAATTCCCTAAGAAATGCTTTAAGATTAATAGATTTGCGTTTAACCCTAATGAATTATTTAAGGAAAGTAATAGACATTTTAAGTTATTTAGGGTTAGAGTTAGCGAATTCTTTATGGATTACAAGAGCGAATTTAGCATATGATTTCTTATTAAGGTACTCGGATAAGCCTTTAATTTATCGTCGTCTAATCTAATTAGCATATCTTAGGAGCCTTTAGATTTTATTAGCTTCTGAGATTCCATAGTTATCACACATTTCTTTAAAACGACGTGTGAATTCTTTAGCATAAGTTCCATTAAAGTATAGCATGCCTTTACTCCCTGGTGCTAGCATGGGGCTAAAGTAATTGATAATATTAGGGGTAATAGCTGGAGGTACTTTAGACTTATTATTATCCACTAGTGCTAATGTGTCCGTTTTAATAATATTATCCATTTTGAGAGTTCTTATGCTATTTCTGGCAGATATAATTGTCGGTTTTATAATAAATATATTAAATAATGGTTCTAATATCGGGAGTAAGGCTATTATATCTTATATCTTTTTTATTAAATAATGATTTTTTTAAATGTGGGTATCAAGCTTATAAAGAGTCTGGTTTGATTCCCCTATTCCTTCCCCTAAAATCTCTTTATATTCTAGGAATAATACCCCTTTTTTTAATATTTAAAGATATTTCGCCGGGATATTTAAAAGGATCTTTACCAATTTAAGCCATAAGTTATAAAGTATAACATAAACTCTAATATATTTTAGAATAATTTAATATATTAATTCCTTTATTAGATTTTAGGTTTTAAATGGTCTTAGAAGGTTTAATTCCCTATATAACTCATCTCGGTCGTCGATTATATATGGAATTATAGAGTTTTTAGAGGCGTTTTACGGTAGGAGCTTTTTCTCCAACGTTATCATAATAAGCTTAGACCTTTAAATATTCTCAGGGTCTCTGATATAGCCCACATTTTATCTATATCATAGCATCTTGTAAATGTCAATAGCTTTAAAGCTTTTATTCCTATGGCTAGAAATTATGTAAATAAATTTCTTATAATAAAAGGGTATATAGAGATAGAGCCTTCGGTTTTTCTCCCTGCATAGGTCACTAATATAAATAGAACCATAAATAATACAAATAATAAAAAGGGTAAGCAGCTGGTGGTCTTTAGTAATTATGGCATTATTGTCTAAGTCTCTAAGTATAGAAGGTCGAGCCCTGGAATGATATGACAAAACACTAGAAAATAGCCGAACACGTGCCACACGTGACTAGTATAATAAACACTGATTTCAGAGCCCTTTTACAATATGCGCTGATTATTCCAAGAACTCAGCACCGAGATGCTGGGGTAGACATGACAGTGATTTTGGTATAAGCCTGCCGCTTTGATGTTGGGCGATATACGTTCTCCACTGACTCGTATCGGAAGCCATGAGAGTGGAAGCTCGCCAATCCATTTAGTGAGTGGCATTTCAATCTCAATGGCGCCATGAATTATCTGTTGTCCTGAAATTGGAGGAAAATGGCTCCCGGAAGGGCTCGACAAAGAAGCCTCCAAGTTCGCAAGTTCGACGTTGATACTATCAAGCCGAGTGAAAGGTGGCAATTGAGCGTCATTAAGATGATCAGACCAGTGCAAAGCGTCTTCGTCCAGCTTTTGGCCATTTTGAAATGCTTCATTGACCTTAATATTTCAGTTGGTGATCTACATGGCATAAGGATTCTCTTACCAACTGGTTCCGGACTTGAAAGAGAAGTCCTTTACCGACATCATCAGTAAAGTTTATTACACCACGATATTTGATCAGTGCCAATGCGCCGTCGAGATGAGCTCTTGGATCGGGACTTTTTTTTTCACAGTGCCAACCAGGTTCTGCTAGGGTTAGAAACTCTTCAATACATGGCAGCAAAATATACCCCATACATTTGAAGGAGCAAGACTAAAGTCAACATAAAATTATCAGCACATCTGTCATCCTGTCTAAGCTGCTCTTTCATAGCAGAAAGTCCCCTCAGTTAGAACCCACGTGACGCTGTATTATCCGTTTTTCTATCCAGCCAGGCAAAGAGAAGCAAGCTCGCGACTGCCATATTTGACATTTTCAGTGTGGAATCTGCCTCTGCTTCTAGGAACTGTGGAGCAACCTACTCGAGAAATCCTCTTCTTCCGTCGGTGTCGCTGCCAAGTTTGGCGTAGATCGTGAAGAAGAGACTCAAAGCAGATGTGCTGGAATCCTCGGCAAGTGGCGCAGATACATTATCGGAGATGATGGCGATATTTCCAGCAGTTGTTTAATGTTTCCGGTGTATTTACCTTGTTTCTGATTTGGAGGGCAGAAGCTACTTGTCCCCATGCACGTTTTCGATGCTGCACACTTTTCTTTGCTACACTAGTCTGATCTCTCTATGCTAGTTCAAATAATCCTTGTATCCTGGGAATTTTTGCTTCGTCTTGATACAGTATGAGCACTCTAGTGATTTTTCGTCGCACTATTCTGTTAGCTTGGGTGGGAAACCCACGAGATCGGAGACGCCTACCTTGATTCGACGTCTCCTGCATACCCTATACCACTGCTTGGCTTCCCTGTGTGCACCATGAGATATGTGCGGGCAAGAGTAATCTGAGGGTTCAATGAGATGTGGGTGTGGACGTCATAGATGGTTAAGTGCTTCTCTTTTGAACGAATGCCTATCAGTATAACATTATAGAAAAGTCATCCTTATAGGGCTGATGATCCATCACTCGGGGCTTATAGCTGACGTCTGATGTTCTTCCGCCTCGACATGCGTACCCCACGTAGCAGATCGTGATAAGATCTTGTGGCGGAGCAAGAGATCCGACAACACTACGATTTTGTCTCGTGCCGCCTATCCCAAAACTTGGCAGATGTCAAGCCCCGCATTCGCTACCAAATGCTTCCAGCCAAGACCACCACGTAATAGAGCAAAGCCCACCTAATTAGGTATAGCTCCCATATAACTCGCTTTCGCTTCACGGAAAGATAAAGCATGCAATTGTTTCACGTACTTAAATCCCCATATACCTTCTGCCATGCATATTTTATACTTTCTAAGTTCTAGTTCCCGCTGTTTGGCGTGGTCTATATAGGTTTTGATTTGCTGGTGACCGAGAAGGAAGCGCTTGTCATGCTGCGTGGAGTCAGTCGCATTTGAAGATCATTTAAAGAGCTGTCAAATGAGACACAGCCAGAGCAGGGGGTTGCGATATTTAAGATAGGATTCACCGATCCGCTGGTTGTGTAGCGATGAGGGCATAAAGTCATGGCCGTTTTCACTTGTTTGTGCGCCTTGGGGAGGAGTATTGAGTTTTGTTTCTCTACGCCTGACTGCGCCATACCTAGCGGTTAGCAATAGAGTACATATCTAACAGCTCCCTGAGACCAAGATCAAAGCTTCTTCATCCCGTGGTAATTCAAAGGAAATTCTTAGAATTATTACTCCACGCTACACATTGCTCTTGATCATATACTCAGCTCGACTCTTTTTTTCGCATACCAGCCTTTGCTGGCAAAATGGTTGTCGAAGTGCCCATCTCCTCAAAAGAGCATCGAGAGTCGTCTGCATCAACTCTTGCACATGGAAACGCTTCCCAAGATGCTGTAAAGACGCCAAACCTTCAGAATGATCAGAATGATCAGAATGAGGAACGAACGCCCTCAAAATTCGTGAGAGCAATGCGAAAAGTATACCGTCCCGTTGGCTTCAAAAAGGGATATAACTTTCCTCTATGTAAGTTCAACACATAAAATCTGCTCCAAGTACTAACAGGAAAGGGATCATTTTCGCTGGAGCAATGCTTGGCTTCAGTTTAGCACGCCTTCAATACCTTGATATCGGCGGCAGCGCATCCTCGAGCTTCAAGAATGGTGCTTCTCCAGGAGAATGGTATCATTACAGAGAAGGCCACTACCGCATCGGCATAACTCTTCATCTTGGATGCATTATCCCCGCCGGCTTGCTCGTTGTCTTCCAATTTACGCCTATACTCCGACACAAATTTCTCCTCTTCCACCGCATTAACGGGTATATCATCGTTCTTCTCGCCTTGATCGCGAACGTTGGCGCACTCATGATTGCACGCCGTGCTTTTGGTGGCGGGGTAGAGACACAAGCAGCAACCGGACTACTAGTCATCATCACTACTATTTCTCTCGTTTTGGCATATATCAACATCAAACGTCTGCAGATTGATCAACATCGCGCGTGGATGCTACGTGCCTGGTTTTACTTTGGAAGTATTATTACCACCCGCATCATCATGGTCATTTCAGCCCAAATCCTCTCAAAAATGGGGGACTACGTTCAGCCTCAAACATGCGGACAAGTTGCATATGGTTATGATGGTCATCAGATCTCTTCATCTGATATACAAAGATATCCGGAATGTATCAATGGATCAGAAGATACATGGACACTAGTTAGAGCTAGCTTCAACCCTGTAGGAGATGGCGCAGAAGAAGTTGGAGCGAGTCTTGGCTTGAGTTTTGGAATGGCCCTGTGGCTGGCTATATTTATACATGCCACTGGGATAGAAATTTATTTGAACTTGACATCGAGAGAGAGCGAGAAGTTGAGGATGGTGAGTTACGAGAGGCAGATGGAGGCGGGGTATAAGAATCCTGGGAACGCGGGATTGACAGCGCAGAGGTTTGGAGATGTGGAGGAGTGGGTACCAAAAGGAGAGAATATGAGGCGTATGTAATGAATCATGAACTAGATAAAGGGAAAGCCTGCTGTGTGCGCTATATAGTGGAGTGCCAAGTCTTTCGGGTATGAGCTAGGGTAATGAGTACCTAAACCCTTGAATAGGACATCCTCGCGAGAATCATCATATTTCTGCCTCGAGAAACCAATTGATCCTGATGTTTGGAGGGTGATACTTTGAAATAGTTCGTAATGCCAAGTACGTCGACTTCGAAAATCAGCCAAAGAGGGACGAGGCTGAGAGTGGAACGATTAAGAGGAGAAAGGCAACGAATCAGGAGAGAGCAATATGAAAACCTCATTTGGATGATCTTGAAATATGTCAATGACGGGCATAAGTTGTTTCACCACATGTCGATGGCTTCAACGGCACATCAAGGCAGAACATAATAAATGCACTATCCAAGGCGAGACTTCCCGCTATGTCTGAAATCGGATTATGGTGTGCCTTATAGTCCAGCGAAATCTTATCAGGAGCATTCAAATTTCCGGATTTCGAGATACTCTAAGGCACACTGTGCCTCAATTTCACTCAAGTTCGTCCTCTAAAAGATGGGGCTCGCCGGAAAATAGGGGGATTTCTCCTCCTGCATTACCCCTGAATTTCATAACTAGACTGTATTGGGTTTTAGCGAGTTTCACCCCTGCAACTTCCTCGCCAACGATTCAAAACAGTCGAGTTGAAGACTGACAACAGACAGCCTGGACTTTGCTGGACGACAAATCCCACAACCACATATTCACATCCTATCCAACATCTCCGTTGTCGTCGCGACCATGAAATATCTACACACAACACATCTGCGAACCTCTTGATCCATCACTATCCACAAATATTGCTCGCTCCCTCTGGACTGTAAGACAGCGCATATCCTCGACGACCGAGCGCGTCTCCTTGAAAAGGACCCGACTCGCACGACCAGCAGCCAAAGATTCTCGTTCCCATACTCTACAAAAGCTGGATGCGACGCGTCGAAGATAGGCAAGATGGCGGACGAAGATGGACATCCTGATTTACCCTCACCCACAGAAGAACGGCCTCAGACTGCACGCAGGGATTCGCCGCAATCGAGAAAAGTACCGGGTGGCTTTGGGATCGACGACCTGGATGACCTCTCCCCGGCCAAGCAGACCTTTGAAGATTCAATATTGGCAAACGAAAAGGCCCATCAGCAAAACAATCGAATACCTTCCCTCGATCCTACAAGTTTACCTTCTTTACCACCTCCAGGCGATAGTAGTCTGCTTTACAATCAGAGTGAGAATGTTGGAGGAAGTGATGCGCATATGGATGATGTGGATGAGGGTGCGATGCAAAGACATCTGAATGATGTAGAATCAAGCTTCATGCCAGTACCGTCACCGATCACAATGGGTGGGAAGAAAGGTTCGGATGATACATATCTCTTCGACGGCGCACAACCTTCTCCAGAACCACCAAGAGCATCTACCCCGACCAAGACTCACGAAGAGACGAATGGCGAACCAAATTCACCACCAACTCCTCCAAATGCATACCAAACCCCCGCACCCCCACGATCCGATTCACAAGAAGCTTCTATGGATGGCGAAGACACAACATCCGCTCTCGAAACAATGTCGTCTTCACCTACAGCCGCGGCCGCTGCGAGAACGGTGTCGCGCGCAATATCAATGGCAAGCATCGGCAATGATAACGATAGCGCAAATCAGTCGAGAGCATACAGTGACAACGAGGATGTTGAGGCAACACCAAAGAAGAGTAATAGCTCATTCGGAGAATCTGCTGACGGGCGATCCACTCTCCGTCATAAGCTTTCGAACATGAGCCTTAATGGCACAGATGCTGGCAGTACTCCAGGCGTTGCGCTACTGAATCGCAAGCATTCAGGCAGGCGACCAAAATTTCTTCGAGGTCGACACACAAGTCAGCAGTCTTCCATCTCCTCGTTCGTCACAAACCCAGAGTCAAATGATGGAAGTGACATCACTCTTGGGGCAGATTACGCTCTTCAATCAGGAGGGGCGGTACCAGCCGATGGATTTTCGAGCAGCAGCCGTATGGGACTTTCGAGATCAATCAGCTTAGGGAGTATGGCTTCTGGGATTGAGGACTTCAACGGCAGTGGAGACTCTTCAACGAAATTAGATGGCAGCCTGGCGACCTTGACGGAAGAACAACAAAATCGAAAGACGGAGGATTTGTCTCCCCCTGAAACACCACGAGCGAACACCAGATCCCTTGCCGCACCTACAGACACGATAATTGCCCGACATGTAAGGAATGTGCATGTTCCAGATTCGGTTGCACAAGAGTACAGGAATAAGAATGGTGTATCACCAAAACGTTCAGGATTCGCTGTTTCAACTCTTGGTCGAAATGGAAAAAATCTAACCTTGAAAGAGCAAAGCAGCACAATTGAGCGATTGTCGAAAGAAAATTTTGACTTGAAGCTCAAGGTTATGTTCTTGAGTGATCGCCTGGACAAATTGTCGGAGGAGGGTGTTAAGGAAATGATCTCTGAGAATGTGGAATTGAAGACTGGTCTTGCTGTCATGCAGAGAGACAACAAAGCCTTAAAACGGAAGGTGAAAGAACTCGAGAAGCAATTGAAGGATGATGAAGAACGCCCATCAACTGCAAGATCAGGAACCTCAGGCGGAGATCCAAGCCCGAAATGGTTTGACCAGGAAGGCGCACAAGAGCGTGAGGAAGAATTGTTTTTTCTTCGCGAGCGAGTGGAGGAGTATGTTACTGAAATCGAGAAGATGCGAAACGATGCCATATCTCGTGAAAACGAGAAAAGAAATCTCGCTGAAGTTGTCCGCCAAATGGGAGAGAGACGAGGACAGAATGTTGAGGCTCGAGAAGAGATGGATGTCTGGAAAGATTTGCTGGAGCAAGAGACCTCTCGTCGCGAGCAATCTGATGAAGACAACAAGAAACTTCGAGATGAAATTTTCCGTCTTCGGACTGAGACTTCATCAAATAGTGGTGTTCCTGGACTCAACCATACTACTAATATCTACAACATTACCAAAAAACGTCAAGTTTCACCTTCAAGGCCAAGATCTGGACTCTCCGACCGTTTCGATGATCGTACCGGTAATCTGAGTGCTGCAAGTACCCTAGTGGAAGAGCTTCGACGAGAAAGCGACCAATTGAGGCATGAAAATGCTGAATTACGACGTGAGGTCGGGGCTCAGACCTCTATGTTGACTTCTCGAAACAAAGAAAAGGAGCGTCTGTACCAGGAAATTGAGGATTTGAAACTCGGACAACGACGAGGTGCCGGATCCGTTGCTGGTGACAGCATTTTTGAGCGCTCAGCATCCAGAGCCCATGAACGATCCGTATCACGAGCCAGCGGAGCAACCAGACAGACAAATCTCTCCGATACTGAGCGAGAAGACTTTGAGAACAAACACGCAGAGCTTCGAGACCGAATTAACAGCCTTAAGATCCACAACCAAGATTTACAGCGAGAACTCGAATCATGTATGGAAGACTTTGAAACTGCTGTTGAGCAAAAGAAGCAAGCCGAAGCATTAGCCAATGAGCTCCAAGAAGCTTTAGAGGTGGCTGAACAGGACTTGTTGACAATGCAATCAGACCGTGACGAGGCATTACAAGGTCAGGAAGAGGCAGAGATCATGTTTGAGTCTTTGCGCAAAGAAGCGCAGGAAGAGCTTGATGGATTCGCCACCGAAACTGAGGAAGCCCATGCTGAGATTGAACGATTACAGACTGACCTTGGAGACACCACAGAGAATTTTAATGCACTTCAAAACGAAATGCGAGAGATGAGTGAAGCTTTAGTTAGGCTCGAAGATGATCACGACGCCAAATCAAGGCGGATACAGGATCTTGAGCGAGAACTTGAAGAGGCGAACAAAGAGCTCGAGCAAATGGAAAATAACCTTGTCGAGGCTAATGGCAAGATCAACCGTCTAAGCGTACAACAAGAATCTAGTCAAGGGGAAATTGCTTTCTTGCGCGAGGAACAAGATGGTGATAAGATCAAGATTGGTGATCTCGAAGCTGCTATTCGACATACCGAACAAGCGCTCCAGGATGAAAGAGCCAGAGTCGAGGAGCTTGAGCAACGTCTTGCAAACGAGCGAGATCAGCATGAACTTATTTCCGGTAAAGAAAAGGAAGAAGTTCAGAAGTTCATGAATGAACTCAATCGGGAAGCTCATACTGCCCAAGATGAAGCTAACAGGCTACGCAAGAGTTTGACATCTCGTGAAGTTGAAGCTGCTGAGTGGAAGCAACGACTTATGGAGCTTGAGAGTAATTTGAGAGAGGCACTCGGTGATCTTAATGGAACCAGATCAAGTTTGCTCACCGTAAGCCAACTCATCGATTCAGGAGAATGTCAGCTTATATATACACAGTCCATTGCCAAGCTTCAGCGAGAGCTCGAAAGCACCATGCGCGATCTTGATGTTACGAAGGCATCCCTTGCCGAAAAGGAACGCATCATTAAACAACGTGACTCCCTTCTCGAATCTCACGCTCTCGAGTCGAGAAAACTCGCAGATATGCTAGATAAAGAACGATCACTTCACCGCAATACAAGGCATCAATTTGAGGCAGCTCAAAAGGGTCATCAGCATGCCTCTCGTACGCTTACACAGCAAGAATCTCGAGTTTTAGAGCTGGAGACAACAAAAGCACACGAGAAAAAGAAATTGGCTACCCTTGAGCACACTTACAAAACCGAGATGCATGAGCGAAACCAGCTACTTCTGCAGCTCTGGAACCGTCTTTCTACCCTCTGCGGTACTGATTGGGCTCATAACAATAGCCTCATCAATGGTCGGGCGCTTCCATCATTGGAAGTTGTTGCAACAATGCTGCCAGGTTTCGCCAAGAACCTCTTAGCGGCAGTCAAGACAATCGAAACTCTCGTGGGAGATTTCCGCTCCCGGGTTCGTTCAGTTGAAAATAGCCTGTGGAAGGAATATGAAAGTCTCCAATCAAATCTCGAAGTCCGCATTAAACGATTGGATCGTCTTGAGACTTTGGTGAAAAGTGGAGTTCCTGACA
This sequence comes from Filosporella fistucella, assembly GCA_030077755.1. NCBI lineage: Eukaryota > Fungi > Ascomycota > Leotiomycetes > Helotiales > Filosporella > Filosporella fistucella. The sequence continues at coordinate 2,157,920 of JAQJZZ010000004.1, forward strand.
GTCATGGCAGCAACAAATCGGAAGTCAACCGACTGAAAGAGCTGAACAAATCACTCAAGACTGAAATATCCACCCTCAGAGCAGCAAATGAGGTTCGTGAAGGGGTTTATAATGATCCTAGTCCGAGCCCATCTGTTCCAACAGGACCTCGTCACAAAGTCGTTGATAAGAGTCGTACGTCAACAATGACTCGTCACCACTCTGCATCTGCAGTCGAGACATTTGATCGTATGTCAAAATCAAGAGCAGGCACTTCTGCTGGAGAGAAATCAGTGGGTAGCCCGAATAGCAGAGACGATGATTATCGGCCAGATTTGAGATGGCAGGTTCGATTACAGGAGCTAGAATACAAGTTGAAAGCGGAGCGTGAAGCACGCCTTGTAGATCGTAGTAGCGCTCGACAACGATTGGAAGAGAAGAACCGGGAGAATGCAGAATTGGCAGCAGAGGTAGAAAGGAACAGGGTTAGAAGTGAGATGGGACGATAATGTACATTGACGAGATTCTTGTGGCGTTTATCATTTGGTCCAGCATGGGTTCGAGGCGAGGCGCTTCTGGTTTTGGAGACGGGAGTAGTGTGTATTTTGGCTTGGGAGCATGGCGATCATCCTGGGTTCATGTATATCAAATTCTACTTTATGCCTTCAAATGAGCATTCTTCTTCAGGCTGCTGGCCATCATCATGAAGTAGTGAATGGAGCAGCCAGGTTCGACATGAGAGATGAAGAACAACAGGATCACAGTTCAAGGCACAGTAAGTAGAGTTAGTCCAGGTCCTGCAAGGTATTCCTTCTTGTGGTCACTTACACGCCGCACGTCCACTGCCAACACGAAGATGATGCCTGCATAACTGATTTTATGCGGTGTGCAAACCATTCCAACGACTCCACTATCATGCATCTCGCTCTCAATCAAGTTCTTAATCGTCCGAGTCTTGTGTCAAAGCTTTTGACTTTCGTGTCGGAGTAACGGTCATGCAGATATGTACTTCTTGGAATCTCTTGGGTGGACTGTCGATCCACATTCAATTTCCATACTGGGATTTGCCCCGCTCTTAAATGGCTTCAATACATTCTAGAGCTGTTGGTTTAAAAGTATTCTCGTTTTCTACCCTGCATTTTGTCGTTGTCGTTGATCACCCAGTCCCAAGAAACGCCTCGTCCTATTCCAGAAGCGCGGCAGGAGCTTGTCCGTCCACTTCTTCTGTCAAGCCTTGTATTCTGAAACACAATTCCCGTTCACATTGGTCAACTCTTCATCGGTATTTCGGACCGTCCGGTTCAATTGCTCGGGATCTGGGGGTCGACTTTAACCATTTTATCCTCAATTTAGCCTTGAGCCGGTCCCGAGAGAGGCTTAAAATATATTCCACGAGTAACACACGCGAGATGAGATTAGATCAGCTTTTCCCCGCCACTCCCCCGCGTGCTACTATTACCCCACGACACGCTATCACGGTCTAGCTTCTACATTGGTGTGCAGCGAGCGTGTGTAGCTGTCGCTATCCTGGAGCTGTCGAAAGTCTGAAGCTCACCATCTCCAATGATGGGAAGATTGGCGGAGAAACAAAAGCTCACAAATGATTATCCTTGTTTTTTGCTGGTGGATTTGACTTGGATACTATGGAGACTTCATTCCAGTTGATGCATGGGATGGTTCGTCCAAGGACATGGTAGTGGGAGCTGAGATTTGAAGATCTCTACATAAGTAGAAGATATCCCAGGTAGTTTTCATGTAAACCTCTCGATCAACTCTCATCATGGCTGCCGATACTCCAGAGCCAGTTGCTGCTCCTCAGCCAGACATCTCTGAGAAGAAGGGTCAATCAGAACACAATGAAATCTCCGGTGGAAAGGGTTACGATGATGATGCCAGAGCAGCAGCGGCAACAGAACATAGCATGCACTTGTGGCAAGCTTTGAAAACTTACCGCAAAGCTATCTTCTGGTCCGTCATCGTGTCTGCTTCGATTATCATGGAAGGATACGATACAACTCTTATCGGCTCTTTCTTCGCCTACCCCGAATTCAACAAGAAATATGGAAAATACTACGGTCCGGAGAAGGGATGGCAACTCACTTCCCAATGGCAGACAGGTATCAATGATATCCAAGCCGTGGGAAACATCATCGGTGCTCTCGGCAATGGTTACTTTACTCAGAAATACGGACACAGAATCGTCATGATGGTCTGCTTGGTTATGATGACAGGCACTATCTTCATCACTTTCTTCGCTCAAAATGTGGAGACTATCCTCGTCGGTGCTTTCTTCTGCAGTATCCCCTGGGGTGCATTCGCTACCATGGGTCCAGCATACGCAGCTGAAGTCTGTCCTTTGATTCTGAGAGGTTATCTCACTGCTTTTGTGAATCTCTGTTGGGCTACTGGACAGCTTCTCTCAGCTGCTATTCTGAAGGGTTTGGTCAACAATACTACTCAGTGGTCTTATCGTATTCCATTCGCCGTTCAATGGATTTGGGTAAGTCTCTTCTCTCCTCTCTACATGCTAGACTAACATCTCAGCCCGTTCCCCTCTTCATCGCAGCCTGGTTTTGTCCGGAATCACCCTGGTTCTTAGTCCGCGCAAATCGTCTAGACGAAGCCGAAGCGTCTCTCAAGCGTCTCGCTCAAAAAGGCGATAACGTAGACCACAAAGCCGTTGTTGCTCTTATGGTACACACCACTCGTCTCGAAGAGGAAGAAGAGCTCGGTACTTCGTACTTTGATTGTTTCCGCGGTACCAATTTACGCAGAACCGAGATTGCTTGCGGTGCTTTCCTCTCCCAGATCACGGATGGAGGGGCCTTCGCTTACAGTCCTACTTATTTCTTCCAGCAAGCTGGTATCGATGCCAATGCCTCGTATGGTATCGGTCTAGGTGGAACTGGTATCGCGTTCATCGGAACCTGTCTCTCTTGGCTCTTGATGACCAGATGGGGTCGTCGTCCAATTTTCCTCGTCGGTTTCTGTATCTTGGTCTTCTGTTTATATCTCATCGCCGTGCTGGCTTGTGTCCCTCAATCAACGGGTATCAAGTACGTGCAGGCTACACTTTGTCTCGTGTGGTTAGGCGCGTACTCCATGACTGTCGGTCCAATCGTCTACACCATCGTAGCAGAGATCGGTTCTACTCGTCTCCGTTCCAAGACCGTCGTCTTAGGCCGTTCTACATACTACGTTGGTAATATCGTTGGTGGTGTCTTGGAACCATACATGATGAATCCTACGCAATGGAACTGGAAGGGAAAGACTGCATTCTTCTGGGGAACAGCTAGTTTGTTGACTACTATCTGGGCTTATTTCCGTCTGCCTGAGACTATGGACAGGACCTTCGAGGAGTTGGATGTATTGTTCATTAGGGGTGTGCCAGCGAGGAAGTTTGCCAAGGCTGAGGTTAATGGGGAAGATGAGTACGACAGAGGTGCGTAGATGGGTGCGGTGTAGAGAGTGGATAGAGCGAAGCGGGATGTTGAAATTGCTTGTTCTGGTTATTGAGATAGGTGAGATCAGGGATGATTTAGTTTCCTAATGATACCATGCACTCACAATTTGATGTCTTTTCTCCGAGTATGCCATCAATCGTAGGTCATACATGAGTATCTTTTCAATTCTTAAATGCTTCTTGTGCAATAGTTACCTTTTGACGCTCTTGAAGGCTTGTCATCTCCTCGCTGGAGTTAAGGAATTTCACCAAAGTCTCAATCTCAGAATGTCATCATATCTGGGCTCAATCATGACTAAATGGAGCAAGGACAGCGCACAGGATTGATTCCGAGCACTCCTCTAAGCAAGTGTATCGTCATCTCTTGGAATGTACTTTGAAAAGTTAACACTGGGAAGTAAGTCGTTAACGTCCAAAGCAGACGAAATGTCTCCATTATTGAAACATTGTCTAAAGAGGATACGATCAAATAAATCAGTTGAAAATTCAAATCATAGAGTGAGGGCAAGGATTGGTAGATAGTGTAAGGCGAATGGTCATCTTTCTAGGTTGAGAGAGGCGTATGAAGATGAGACTCGAGGATTTTGGAGTATCATGACACTTTGTCGCGCCATCGTCTGTCTGGCCTCGAGCAGCAAGCATTATCGCATTTCACATTCACGGGCCAGGAAACGAGGAACAGTGATCTAGAAGATATTTGATATCATTACCCTATCCTATCCATCCATCCTCCCAACCATAACACCACCTATCCCAAAGAAACCTCCGATATCAACGCTCGGTATCCGTCATCTATCCGCAGATGGGGTATCTAATTGGAGTATTTAGGATCGACCTTGCTTCTGCAGAACACGATATATTAGCAAGTGGTTCAATCAAGCTCCCTTCCCATCGTTTCTACTCGTGGTCCGCCTCGTTATATCGTACCATCAACTGAGACAGTAAAGCATCGAACAGAGACGAAATACAGTGAGAAAAAGGATTGGGAAGGAGAGGGAACATACCCAGAAGCCTTCTCATATGCACCTCGAATACCGTCGGTGATCTTCTCGCTGGTGCTGGGGTCGAAGGTGTGGCCTGACTTCTTGGATGCGAAGTCGAATGCTAAGAAATTAGTTAGCCTGTCCTCATTCTTTTTATACATGAATATGGACGATGGGAATAGCAATATGTAGGCAGTTGTGGTTGTGTATCGATTATGGTCTCCTGTCGTGATGCGGGGTAAACGAGTCGTCGAGCGGAATAGTGCCCATCATGAAGTATTATCAAGGCCACAATGACAAGACGACAAGAAATGATTGATCTTATCCTCGAGAATGGAGTGCTCCTTATGAAAGAATGTGAACAGAGATGAAGTAAGACATACCCTTATCACCGTAATCCTTTTGCTGTCCAGCAGCGGCAGGTTGTTGACCACCGGCAGCTTGGTTGCTTCCTGAGCCCTTGTTGAGCAGCTCTTGACCTTTCTTGAGGAAATCCATGATAACTGATTGCGGGAATTGAGGTTAAAATGTGGTATATAAGTTTAGATCGAGTATATATCAAGGAGAACGAAAGACGGCAAGAAGTCAGGGTCCTCTCCCCTTAAATAACCCTTCTTGCTCCCACACACACCAGACAAAACGACCCCGCTACGGCCATCAAGCTTCCAGTCAACCTGTTCGTGGTGCCAAAAAGCATATCCAACCAAAATAACCACTGCGGGTCACCCATCACGCTCTCTCAGACAAGACTAACACTAATCCAGCAACAAGCACATGCATCTACGCCCCAAAAAGCAAGTTCTCCCCCTAGCACAGCTGAGTCTTGAAAGTATCTTGCTTCTTTCACTCTAGATTATGAAGATGGTCCGAGATATTGCAGTGGGTCGATAAAGATGCAAAACATACTGATTGTACTGTACGTGAGATAGCGGGGTGGTAGGTACGTCATGATGGAGGGGTGGGAAGCATATTCTCGATTGCCGAGGATGATGTGTGCCAAGGTTTTATGGAGTTGAAGAGGGATATATTTATCCGTTTATTTATTATGGAATTGCATGTGAGAATATATATATAGTAGGGAGAGAAAGAACAGGATTCATACATTAATTGTGTTGATATTAGATGGGACATCAGGATTCGAGCTTGGAGGGCAGCCAAGGTCCAAGGCTTCAGGGTTTGGTGGGGCTTTCGGTCGAAGTCAAGATCGGGCATGCCGTGGGCTTGAAATCTTGGCTGCTTGAGGATGGATGTAGCTTTTGAGATTATAGCGTGGGGATATGTTTCTGCAAGTTACATATTGTATGCCGGTAAATGTGTGCTGTGAACTACCGAAGTTGAGTAGACCCGTGCTTGTGATTCTGCATTTCAGTGGTCAATGTTTTCCAACCCGAGTTAGAAGGCTCGGTTTGAATGAAAGACTTTTGGATATTTATAGCTTTCAACATAAAATCTTGGTTGATGTATCGAATGAATCTTGAAATCGAAGTCAGATGGGTTACTTGCAAGTGCTTTTTCTACGAAAGTTATTTCACAAAGTCGAGTGAGACTTAGACCCGATGTAGAGCATGAGGAGACCGGAAATATAACTTGGTTTCCTCCTCTTACAAGCTATATATTTAAAGAGGGACTTTCAACAGATTCGATCCCTGTTTTATATATCTTCCTGAACGCATACATGCTTTCAAACCTTGCCGACAGTCGGGTATCATTTAGTCAATTTCAACCTTTAATTTCAGATATTTTCTGACATATTTTTTTAAGCCCGCGTATCATTGAGATCTCTTTCAAACTACTTCAAGAAGACTTTCAGAAATTCCAATAATATATCAAATATAGAATAGAGAATGACGAAAAAGAGACTCTAGGGATGTCGTGACGCACGTATCCATCAAGTCATTGGATATATCAAGATAATTAATCCCGTCTAGATTGTATTTGGTCTTAGAGGGGAATATGAAAGCCTTCAACTTCCAAATAGAAGCTTGTCTCTGATTTTATAGACCATACATCTGAGGCTTCCTGAAATGCTTTCACTAAATAATCGAGAAGCATTCTCTTATAAATAGAGGTGAAGTACAAGTCTAGGGAAATGATATCCACTCTTTCATAAGTTAGAATAATATCTGTTTACAGGCAAGAAGAAGTTGGAATTTCAAAGCATTATACGTATCTTATAAAGTCTCTTGCCCTTATAAAGAGACTAGAACGTTTCCTTTTCCGAGACAATATTGCTGCCGTAGACACTAATACTTGGAGAAGATAATCTAGTAGTAACTTTGATAAAAACGACCATCATATCAAATCGTAGCTTTGGTAAGAAAGAAGCTTTAAATATCTGAAAGATATAATTGTATAATTAGTATTTTATACTTGTTAAATATTATTAATCGAGGATATAAAGAATATTATCTTGACCATGATGATATATAGATAATAGACGTGTATTGCGTGTCAATCTAAATTGAAGTGGATTATTTAATTAATAAGAGTAGTATACGCGTCTTCGGGTATCAAAGGCGTGTTTAACATTCCAACACTTATCTCAAGTCCAGATCATCCCAAACGCTTAAATCTATGCCGTTTATTTGATTTGTACTCTTTCACTCCTTGAGGTCTCAGAATATAAACAGATAGGGAGAGGGTTTGTGTATTTTCTCCTATCTCACTTTCCCGGAGACGAAGTAGTGATATATACACACTCCCGATATCCACGAAAAATGAGCTTAGCCAAAACATGTATAGTAGAGGAAGATATAAGTTGTGTAGGACTGTAGAATTAGAGAAAGTTGTAGCAATCAAAGATAATTCATTTTGATTATGACAGAATATCAAAACCCTAAACATTCTGCGTTGGAAGTGATAAAAAATCGAGGACACCAAATTCCAAAAGCCTCTGCTCTGAATCTCTGATCATGGTAAACAAGTGTCTTCCTGTAACCCAATGGAAATTCATAGCCATTGTGGAATCTTCCAGCCATCTACACTAGCTAGCAGGCAGCACCACCAAGCTGTTGCCTCGGAAATTCCATACTCAAACCCTTATCAACTTACTCTTACACCGAAAACGCCATAGCAGAGAAGCCATGCAGGTATTCTAGTTACGATGCGGCTTCCAAAGGTAATAATATTCTTTCATTCAGGTATCTACTTCCCTCCCAAGCACCACGCTATCAAAAAGCAATGTTTCCATTAGCAACAAAGCCTGTATGCTTGCAATAACTCCTTCCCTTCCTGCATGCCAGAGAAACGCCATATATGCACCGAATCCTATGCACACCTTCCTTTCCATAGCAGCCATATTATCCATCCTTCCTTATTCATCCATGTAGTCCCAATCGTATGTTCTGTTTCCTACTCCTGTTCATCTGATATCTCTCATCTCTCGTTTTCTCTCATCTTTTTCGTGGGTTCGTATTTTTTGCTGTTGATAGTGGAGTGAAGGGTAATCAATTGTCTGCGTAGACTTGATACGCCATAACCATCATCCAGAGTAGGAATACACAGCCTACTAGTTCGAAAGCCCATTGTGCTTGCCAGCTTTGACCTAGTTGAAATTAGCATTTCCCCTTCCAATTCTCATCCCTTAAATTTATCATTTGATTCCATCGCCATCGCTCGATCTGAAAGAGAGGGAGAAAAAGAGAGAAATACTCACAAATACTATGCTGCTGCAACCAAGCCAACGTATTTATATTCGGCCCCGTACTTTCTGCCCCATTGACATATAAATTACAATTTCCATTCACGCTCCCGGTCGGTCCCCAAAGTTGTATACTGACTACAATGAGGCCTACCATCCACAGGACGAACAGGATGAAGGACCCCATTATTACGATGCCCGGGAGGAGCTGCCGTTGGGATATGAGCCATAGCATTAAGAGAATGAAGAGGAGCGCGAGGGAGGCGACGGTTATCCAGTAGGGGAAGTACCTGAGAGTTGTTAGTTTGAGGTTTGAATGTTTGTTGTGCTTGCAGTTCGAATGGCACGCGCTCTTGTTATTCTCTTTCTCCACCACTATCTCCCCTCAATCTGCCATTCTCTCTCACCACTTTCCCCACCTCCTCTTCTTTCTCCTCCCCTTCCTCTCTCTCTGTCTCTCTCTCTCTCTCCCCCCCCCCCCTTCTCCCTCCAAAGCAAAGCAAACGAGCGGCACAAGAAAAAGAAGAACCTACCATGGAATTCCAACCCTCAACTGCTGCTGCACCGTCACAAAACTCGCATTTATCCCCAATATCGTCGCGCTCCCCACCAGCATAATCAACATCCAGAAATTGAGCTGCCATGGCGGCCAGTGGTACTTTGTCCTGATCCTTTGTACGACTACCTCTGTCATGGTTGATTCTGTGGAGGCCATTTTTGCGGTGAAGGTAGAGAGAATTAGGGTTTAAGGACGCGGATGGGATGGTTCGGTGTTTCGAAGATTAGAGGGTTAGAAAGAGTTGGTGAGTAGGTGGGGAGGGTGTGTCTGTTCGCGGTATTGTTTTGAGGATTGCCGGATGGAAGTTTGGTTCGAATACTCGCAGTCGTCGCAATGAAGATATCGTGCTTGAATCTATCTCATGCCTTCAATTCCTTCTCTTCCCTTCCTCTAATCCTTCTCTATTCGCCCAATTCTCTGCCCAACTTCAAATAGGATCCGCGAGACGGATTAAAGCCTGCAATACAGTCCCTCCACGTCGTTGTTGCGTTGTCTGCTGGTGAGGCGTGCAGCAGTGCACAGGCTTCTCCACGTTGATTTGATTCGGCGATAACGATTAACCTCTCTGGCGGGATTGAACCTCGGAAGTCTGCCGTGCTTGGTACTGTCAAACAATTGACTCGATAAACACTTAATTGATGGAGAGATAAATAATCGCAAAACGAGTGTAAATTCTCGAGTACACAAACAGTCGATAGTGGTGTGAATTGACTCGAGGTGGGAAACATGCATTGTGACGTTGTGACTGCCTTGGTTTTCCACGCCCTGGAAATGGGAGGTTGGGTGCTGGAAATTTGGGGGGCTGGCAGGGGATTAGGTAGGGTTGTGATGCAGGTGAGGCGAGGTTGTGTGCTGGTGATGTGCCAGCGAACACGAGGATTGAGTGATGGATCATGCGATATTTGATACTTTGAATAATGTGTTTTCCTTGTCTATGAGTTCGAACAAGAGTTTCAGGAATTGTTTCGAGATGCTGTAGTAAAGCTACTACAATTGAGATTGATGTACCTATGAGCTCTCCTTGCGATCCTCTACAGAGCCTACCAAAGCGCCTCACCGGACATCAATACAGTGTATGTGTCGGAATCAAGTCGACGAAACATTGCCTTACCCTGCTTTATTCTCTGCTCTTACATCAATTTACCATGTTCTATTTTATTCCATTTCAAATGTTCGTTTGCATGGTGCCAAAACATAACATTGAATTGCGACCAATTCCAAAGTTCTGTTGGAGTTGCTATTTCCTGAAATGCTTCCATAGAGTCTTCCTGCCCGAGAGGCAGCCATGGTATATGAAACTAATTCCCTGTCTCTCTTGATCTTTCTTTTCTGTGTTTCGCTATTGTCTTGGCTTTTTGCGTCTCTCTTCTCCAAGCAACAGAAATGTAGCTTTGGTGTACTAAGATGTATTTCTTTATCACCTACAGACTTGAGCGGGAGATATTTCAAACATCGCGGAGACGATCTAGGACTGTTTGCCATATAATTTCTCTAGCTCTCAACCGTCTGGGCTTTGCTGACATACCACATCTCTGAATTTGGGTGCTAATATCTTTCCATCCTAAATACGATCGAGATCTTTCAGTGTTCTTATTGCGTGTATGTTGCTATCCTGGAATAGCTTCTAAGCTCTCAGGATGTATGTACCTGACTCGGTGAAGAGTAGGCGTTTCAAGGCAGTGGACGTGCTGAACGTTAATACAGGAAATTGTGAAATTAATCGGCGAGCTGTATTCACTATAGCGCGATCGGAATGTCCCCTTTGCATTGGGTGTGTTATGCCCCGTTGAATGTGTTGGATTGAATTTCAACATGTTTACTAGCCTCTAACATGGTCTTTACACAATCGTGTACCTTGAAGGACTGCTGAATCTCCAGTATGATACTACAGCGGTATGTCTAATTCCATTGTACAAAGTCAAGTAGCACAATAAATTCATAGTTTCTCTAAAATCATCCATTCCCATCATTGACTAGTCTATCCCAAGTCTAATGTCCTAATCCTATCCTACCCAAACCTTTTCCAATTCCAACTCCCAACTCCCAGCTCACAAAAGAGACTCCCCCAATGCACACCTCACCAAAGAACACCCAGATCTAACCGTCTGATGTGCTCCAATATCATCGATACCTGGCTCCAATGTAGGATTAACCTCCACCAAATCCATAGCAACCAGACATCCGGTCTCGTGTACGCACTCAGCGATGAAATCTCCTTCTCTCAATGTCAAGCCCCCGCGAACAGGTGTGCCTGTGCTAGGTGCCCACATAGGATCCAGGGCGTCAACATCGAAGGAGAGATGAATAGGTGTATCGTTTCCGATATGTCCTAAAGCCATTTCCATGACTCTACCGATACCATGTCTATTTCTGTTAGTACTAGTAAATTCCCAACGATACCGGGCGATGGACATACCTATCAATATCATGCATGCTAAAAGCTTTAATCCCATTCTCCCTCAAAATCATCTTCTCTCCCCTATCCACGTCCCTCAGCCCAATGTAAACCAGCTTCTTCAGACTAATCATATTCTCCTTCTTGATCCACCCGAATATATCCTCTCTACCCTCCTTCGCCAGCCCAGTCAAAAACGCAACAGGCATACCGTGTACATTCCCACTCTCGCTCGTCTCAGGCGTATTAATATCAGTATGTGCATCCACCCAAATAACAGCCATTTCCCTTCCCAAACGCTCTCGAATCGCTTTCGCGGTTCCAGCAATCGTACCGATGGCAATGGAATGGTCTCCTCCGAGCGTCAAAACGCAGCGTCCTTCTTTGGCATGGCTGTACACTTGATCGCAGAGTTTGCGTGTCACGGCAGAGACGGCGAGAGGGTTTTTCATTCCCCGGTAATCAGGGTCAGAGGTGGGAAGGAGGTCTTTGTAGGAATGTACTGTGTCATCGTGGAAGAGCTTGTATCCCAATTCTTCGCGGAGGGAGGTGAGTAAACCGGCGGAGATGAGGGCTGATGGTGCGGCGTCGACTCCGGGTTTACACTGTGGTTGTTAGAATTGGAGGAATGTTGAGGTGAGATGCTTACCTGGCCTCCTGAGAAGCCCACTGCGACGACCCCGAGTTGGTCGCCTTTGGTAAGGAACTTTGGTTGAATCATTGATGTGGTTGTCATTTTGAAGGTATGTCGGGGGTATTGATATAGTACTCGTTGAGAAAGACAATGAGTGAATAATGAATGACGGATGGTGGGGTTGGTGGGGTAAATACTCGAGTCTCGAAAATAAAGATAAAGCTAAACTCTTACTTTTGAAAGAAAGAACCTTTCTCAGAGGAAAAGTCTGCTCTTAAGTATTCCTCACTATCACTCGTGTTGTGGAGGCGTTCCTTGGGTCTTAGGTAAAGAGATTTCTTCTTCCTACTTTATTTCCCCTAAGTGATGTTTTTCGCGATGCTCCCGACGCGACTATACCTCCAAGTGTTAGACTGGAATGGAGTCGTCCCTTAAAGTTGAGTGCAACCGACAGGAGCGTCAAAAGGTGACAGGGTGAAGGATAAGCAGGACGCCAATCATGGAGGGATTTGTAAGAGATTGCTTAGAGGGTGCACATGGTCGGGGGAACAGTGTAGAGGCATTTTGTGATGATAATTCATTTGGGAGGGTAATTGTTGATTGAAGATTGAAGATGGGATGGGTTGCGATGGAATTGAATGTGAATGCGACTTCGGTGCGATCATGGTGGAAGATTTGAAGAGTGGGATGTTTGGATGGGAGTATATTTGGTGCAAACTGTATCTATTTGTAAATCCAGGAGAGCAGACTAGATAAATGCCAGCCCTTTGGTTGTGTTAAAGCAAGAAAGATGTTGGAATTGAGAAATGGCTAAGATGGTCTCATGGTCACTTCCCCTGTCGATCACGGTCATGTTAGGTTACATGTGTCATGTGATGTGAGATGGCTTTGAAGGGAGGAATCGGCATAGGATGTATAAGATCAGCTGGCATCACTTGAATTATTCATTATGTACACATTACGTTAAGTTCAAACTTTAATAGTTATTGATATGCCAGGTAGAGAATCGGGGGGGCTTCTAATGCCATGGAATTACACGTGATCAAGATATTGCCCTTCGTCAGGTATTCTCTTTTCGGCCAACATCAAGACACAATGGCAATACACAACCTGAGCTGAAATGAATTCTTACTGTTAGCTGTTGTATGAATTAGAAATCTAATTATGATCGAGGCATTGAGAATGCCTTATTCGTTACTCTAGAACTATGCTAGTATACATGTACCTATCTTGTTAATAAAGGGTGGAAAAGAAACTCAGAATGTCCACTAATTTGGCTGCTAACCTGAAGCTTGGTCTCTGGTAATTGTATAAGAGCAAAGGATTTTATAAGATGGAACGATTGATATCCGATCGTGTTAGGCCGATGAATATTCCAGTGCGCCGTGTTTGATGAGCGATATCCTCCTGAAATCCCGAATTCTCAATCTGTTTGGTATTGGGAGGGTCACCCTCGGTGTCTTTTCTCTCGAGACAAATCAGGCGCTTATATCTGTTATTATCCCTGAAGTCGGGATGATGCTGAGAATGAGTCGGTGATCCTGAGATGGCAGCTTGGCCGTTCGCCTTGGTTACTCTAGATGACAGTCATTCCTTGTCTTTCCAAAATGACTTTATATCCTGTCTGTACTCTGCCTCGGATTTCTTGGTAGGTCCGATACTCGAAACAAAAACAAAATGCCACTTGGCACCGAATCCATCTGTACTCTCACCAGCGACACTCATGCAACGCCTTAATACTCAGAACTTCCTGTTTTGCCAAGTTCGTCCAAGAACCCTCAACATGAAAATAACAATTGCAACATCTATAAAGCAACAGAATAAATCGTCCCGTCTCTAAATAGAATTCACAGCCTCCTCAATGAAACGACGAGTTCCCGGACAGGAAAATGCCGAAGAGATCTTCAAGCGATGAAACAAACAAGCTTTCTCTTTGACAGGCGAACTCGGGGAACCGCACTTGGAGTTTGATCCTACGGAGTACAGATTGTACAGAGTGCAGAGCAGAGTTCATAGGACTTTTCTCGGCAAGCTCTATACAACCAAATGCTAATTCGTTTGCTGTACAAACGATCGTCATTCACTCTATCGGCGAAGCGACTTGTGTCACAGGATTGAATATCAGACGGTTATATAGGAGGTTGAACAAGTGGTGGAGTGTGTATTCATAGATGCCGCATGCGCATGCGAGGAAAACTACCCCGCTGGCTGATTTCTGTAGGCGATGCCCCTGAAGAGGCTGAAAGAAGAAGGTCATGAGTGCGATGTTGATTTCAACCGTTGCAAAACATGATTTCTTCCGAACCAAAGGATTGAATTCTTTTCAGCCCAGCGAGAAATAGGGTTGCGCTCTTTGGGGGTCTGGTCTGGTCTGTTGGGGATCATGATGGGTGGTGAAACTTTGCGGGCGGGTAGCGACAGGTTTTGTGGATTGGACGGGGATTGGTGAGAGGAAGAAAGGGCTGAGAATTAATAGGGGGTGAAGGTGAGTGAGACTGTGAGAGTGAGGTGAAAAATAATAGGGGACAAATTATATGGAAGGATCATGGGTGGTTATGCGGCAAGGCGACGAGCGACTTCTTGGTGCTAGGAAGCTGATCGACGACGGGGAAGAGAGATGGGAGATGAGAAGAGAGATTGGATTGGGAGGGAGGAAGGTGAAATTGGCCACATTGAAATATTTACGCAACAAGAACTTCTCTGAAATTTAACATTCCACTTTAACATTACATACTTAATTGCCTGTTTTTGTGTAGCCTCAGGTTGTGATCTCGATCTCGAAGCAGATCAGGTACAATCAGACCTCTGCATGATCCTTTCAGCCATTCAGTCACATGTCTTTGTCCCCTTTTTTCTCCTTACAGACATCCAAGCCACCGACTCTGGCTCATCAATCAGATCGTTTGAGGCGCTCGAAATGTGTAGCCAAATGATCCATCCTGGTCTTACCTGATCCAATCACACGTGGTACAGGCTTAAATTGCATGGGCAAACAAGCTGGGGTTGAGAGATTATTTCATGCTGGCCCGGCTAACGAGTAGCCCTGACAAACGCTGATAAGCCAAACCGCCAAACGGGGACGTGACAGGGACGAGGACAAAGAGACCAAAAGCACGAGTGGACAAGGGGGAAAGGAGAAGAGGCAAAAGAAGCACAAGAGGCATAGGAGATTATTCACAACTCTAAAGTACGAAAGTACACAAAGATCTTTCATTACTCACTACTCATTACGCATCCCCCCACCTCATCTAATCTCATATCTTCTCAATTCGACTACGAAAGTTTTCACTTTCTCATCTCGAACCTCTCACCTCGACTACTCGACATCTAAGACTCGCATTTCCCTGTTTGCGCTGGTGCTTGTCGTCTTGTCCTTTCTCGTCCCTTCCCCATTTCTTTCATCCACTTTCAACCTCAATTCTACTCCTTTCTCTCTCCCTCCCTCTCCCTCCTTCAACCTCCTCCTCACGACTTACGATTCAATGTATTCCTCCTAGAGACTCCCGTACTTTAATTGTTATGTTCATCTCGAGTCCAATTCGCATCGTTTCCTTCCAATTTCGCCATTCCGTTTTCATTGCGACTACGAACACACTCATTTGATTGCACTATTTTGGCCCGCCCGTCACTCTTTTCGCGGCACGTCACTAATCAGTCGCCACTACCTTGCGCAAAACGAACAACACTCCGCCTTTTCAGTTCTGACAATCGTCTGAAAATTCCACCCATGAAGATCTCTTCTCCCATCACCATGGCCTATCCAGGTCCGCCTCGCCGTGCTGGTGGTCTTGTACGATATATACTTTTAGCCGTGGGTGTTCTTGGGGTCCTCTTTTATTTACGCCATTCTGCTCAACAAGCTGCGTTCAATTCTGCACATGAACCAGTTGCCGTTACTCCAGAACATTTACCAGAAGTTCCAACACCGCAAAATCCCATCAAACCAGATTATATTGCGCCGGTCGTCCAAAAACCAGAGGAGGTTGAAGAGCATAAAGTCGAGCCGGAAATCGAGCAACCTATATCGAAACCCCAAGATGCCTCACACCCAATTGATACATTAATTGCGGCGGCAGAGACAACGTTTGAAGATCTGCTAAAGAAGGAGAGTCATGATTTAAACTCCGCAGCGGCAGAGTACCGGAAGAGAAGAGGAAGGCATCCACCACCGGGTTTTGATCAATGGTTCAAATTCGCACAGGATCACAAGGCGGTCATGGTAGAGGACTTCTTCGACCAAATTTATCACGATTTGGGACCATATTGGGGTTTGCCAGCCTCGACGATGCGGAAAGAAGCATGGGATTATGAAATGAAGATTACCATACGAGATCATAATGCGAGCACAACAAGTGGATGGTTTTGGACCCAGATCTGGTTGAATCTGACGAGGACGATTGAACACACATTGCCGGATATGGATCTCCCGTTGAATGCAATGGACGAGCCAAGAATTGTTGCGCCTTGGGAGGAGATCAATAAGTATATGGAGATCGAAAGGTCAACACGGACAATGGCTCCACCAAACGAAGTTATCCAGGAGTTCCAGCATCTTGACAGGAAGCCAGATCCAGAGGTCAAGGTCCGAGCGAAGAATTGGAAGAAAACGAGTAAGTATAACGTTTCCAGCTAAATACTTTCTAACCATTGCAGGACCATACTGGAAAGTCGCTGCACGAGGATGTCACCCAGAATCTTTGTCTCGCAGAGCAGATGTAATGACCGATTTCAATCATACTCCTTCCATATCGCTTGCGCATACGGTTCCACACACATACAAGGGTTACGTTTCGAACTTTACCCTTTCGTCTGATTTCTGCCATCAACCAGATTTACAAGGTCTCCACGGAATGATGATTGAGCCTCTATCCGTTTCTGCAACTGAAACTCTCTTCCCAATGTTTGGTGGTTCGAAACTACCTACGAATAACGAAATCCTTCTACCTGCACCAATGTACTGGAATAACGAGGAGCGGTTTTCTGGTGGAGATGATCATGGTGATAGTTGGGTGAGCAAGCTGGACAAAGTAATTTGGAGAGGTGTTGCTACAGGAGGACGCAACAAACCCACAAACTGGAAAGGATTTCAACGTCATAGATTCGTGGCCATGACGAACGCAACACAGGTTTCAGCTGCAGAGAATTGGAGTCAAATTCCACAAAACTGGGCCATGCCCACTACGCAATATAATCTGGCAGCACAACAGGAGAATAGGCTGGGTGCGTGGACAGGAGAATGGGCGGATACAGGATTTGTGGATATGATGTGTGAACATCCGGTGAAGAATGGGTCTTGCAATTATACCTCGCCATATTACAAGATTACACCTGGTATGAAGATGGCAGATCAATTCGACCGAAAATACGTTCCAGATATTGATGGAAATTCTTTCTCTGGACGATACCGTGGGTTCTTGATGTCAACATCCCTACCAATCAAAGCAACCATTTTCCGTGAATGGCACGACTCTAGACTGGTAGCTTGGAAACATTTCGTACCAATGGACAATCGATTTATGGATTTCTGGGGAATCATGGAATATTTCCTTGGGTATACTGGGGAGAATATAAAGATAGAAGGACACGACAAGGCAGCTGAAAAGATTGCCATGAGTGGACAAGAGTGGGCGAACAAGGTACTTCGGAGAGAAGATATGCAGATATATGTTATGCGGTTATTGTTGGAGTATGCTCGGATCAGCGATGATCGGAGAGATAAGATGGGGTGGGTAGGGGATTTGTTATAGGAGGTGAAGGGCTTCATTTACGAAACTTGCCAGCGCGCAATCAGCGATCGAATCATTAGCATACATACATGTTCAACCGACATGCGGCGTCAAGGGCTCTGCTGTCTTTGAAGATAGCTAGAAGGTGTTTGGGTGTATATTTTGGACCAGACTGGTCTGGTCTGGTCACATGAAACCGGGCATGTACATAGATAACCCTGGGTTGGTTGGTGGGTGGCTACTTGCCATTGCAATGTTGAGTTGCTTGTTGGTAGTCTGGTCTCAACGAGAGGCTGGGATTGTTGTAGTTAATGGATTAATTGTACATTTTGTCATGACTACTTGGTACTTGGTTGAGTGACTGGACATGTGAATTTGCTACGGTAACCACTTACTTCTCTTCCATTAAGTCTTAGTCTTCCCGGTCCTCAGAGTTTGGAGTGGCGAGATAGTCACGGAAAGCATGGATCAAAATATAGGTAGCTTGACTTTGGCAACGGGACTCGCTTGTATTTTAAGGAGGTGATCACAGGAAAGCTGCAATTGGATATATACTATATTGCATCTTTGTATTCGTACAGCATTGCATATGTTCAATCTTTCCTCTATCATAAGAGTATCGGACTTTCCAAAGTATGAGGGCAAAAGGTAAGATGGGATCTGTTGTTAAATTCTCGCTATTTTTTATGAGTAAGACTTCCCTCCCAGACAGAACCAACAAAGGCACACAAATTCCTCTCACTTAGTATGGATGATTTGGACCATTTTGTCTTGCTTGCAAATCGGATAACAGGGCAAAGATACAGCAGAATGAGGAAAAGGAGTATTGACTCAGCTGATATAAAAATATCGCGATTGTTTTAAAGGTGGGTTATAGCCCTTCAGCTTTTCCTTCATGTAGAACTTAGAAACCGAACCCTTTCCCCCAACTCACTCTAAATAGGCTGGATTTCTTATCTCGTGATAATTGGAAAGATGACCTAAACGTGATACGAAATCAATATGATAGGAATTGAGTCGGTGGATATAAATGGGCTGTCGCCATCAGGTTGAAAGTGGGATATTGCTTGCTTTTCTGCACATTCTGGATGCTAAACTCCAGGGCGTGCAGAGTTACTCTTCATCCTTCTAGCATATATCAAAGACTGTGATTGCAGCCCTAGATATATATTCACTTCATTCCTGTGCATCTTAATGATTATGTGGCAACTTCCGTCAGGAGAACAAACAAGCAATTCCATGTCTCACAGCAGAGCCTCCTTTGCTACCCCTTTCCACCTCCATTCATCCAGTCTCACGCAATCTCACTCCCTCTAAACTAATCCGTCATCGCCTTGCAATTGATCCGGGTACAACAGCACATAACAACACACGAGCTCAATTCAATACCGCACTCTGTACCTGTACCTGTAGCTACCTACCAAGAACTTGTCACACATCCATATACAATCACCCTCATCGCCGATCGTGAAAATTTACGAGACACAAAACTTGGTCAAGCGAGTTTCTGAACCGGCCCTGGCTGGCCTTTTTTCCCGCTTCACAGAGAGTGGGTTACCTATCTTCAGTACAACTCACTCTTCTCTTGTAGCTCCAGGAGAAAACTCGTTAAAGATCGTCGTTGCCAGTTGGTTCCTCGTTACAATAGAGTTCGAAATACAGTAAGTCTTCGGATCAGTACCAGCTACCTTGCGCACCCAGTATCAGTGCCAACATAGCTCCTGCAACAGCAATAGGGAGAGTTCGAGTTGGGATTGGGTTTCGCCTGGTGTAGGTCATCCAAAAATCCAAGGTTTTGGCGGTTCATGCGCGTCTCCGACCCTTCTCCGTCTCAATGATGGCCAGCCCCAACATCAACGGCGCGACTTCAAGCTTTGACGGTTCTAGAGTGCCTCGAGTGTCCACTTTGAAGGTCCCTGAGGTAGTATCTATGGAACTAGGCCCTGACTTTTCACTGCCACTCGATCATAAGAGTTCTTCACCAGATCACGAGCTTGAGCACAACGCTTCGCTTTGCAAACATCTCAATGATACACAAGAGCTCGTTGTCAAAGATATACAATCATTTGTCAATGATACAAATATCACGACCCAACCTCAACCAAAATACACCCAAATCATCCTCCTCGATGCATCATGCCGCATTCTTCAGGTATCAGATTCCTTCCTCACGCAATACAATCTTGCCTCGGAAGAATGCATTGGTGCGGATGTCTTCAACCTCTTCACCACACTCAATCTAATCCAAGCAAATACCCTGCATGATACTATTGAAAAGGCTATTACATCAGGGACCTTTTACCCTCTCGCCACCGAAGGAGATGCCTCCGCTTCCATCATCCGAGCCATTCCCATCTTTGAAAATGGCTCTCTTTTTCACGTGGCTTTGGAAATGATAGATGCGGAGGTGAATGTATCGGCTACTACGGATCAGCTTGATACTAATGATACTTATCGCATTCTTGTCGAGACAGTCAAGGACTATGCGATATTTATGCTTGATCCTGAGGGCAAAGTTCGAACATGGAATGCTGGTGCTGAGGCCTTGAAAGGATATCAACCAAAGGAAGTCATAGGTCGCCACTTTTCGATCTTTTACAGCAGGGAAGATATTATTTCCGAAAAGCCAAGGAAGGAATTGGATATTTGTCTTCGGGATGGAAAGGTTGAAGATGAAGGATGGCGTTATCGTAAAGATGGAACCAGGTTTTGGGCAAATGTTATCATCACGTGTGTATACCGAAATGGTACACATATCGGCTTCAGCAAGGTTACCAGGGATTTGACTGAGAGAAAGGCTGCTGAATCGAGGGTTATTTCAGCTTATGAAGAGGCATCGAAGATGAAGTCTGCTTTTCTGGCTAACATGAGTCATGAGATTCGAACTCCGATGCATGGAATGTTATCAGCTTTGACATTGTTACTGGATACCGAACTCACGAAAGACCAGCGGGATTTGGGAAACATTATTCAGGAATCTGGATGTGTTTTGTTGCAGGTCATCAATGATATTCTGGAGTTCTCGAAACTTGCTTCGGGAACATTCTCCATCACGTCTGACCCGATGAGTATTCAAGATATCGTTGTCTCCGTTGGACGAAGTTTCATCGCTACTTTACCAAACGGAGTTCGTCTGGAGACATCCTTTTCCGATGAACTTCCCAAATCAGGAATCGGTGATCCCCTTCGATACCGTCAGATTATTCAAAATCTCCTCTCCAATGCCGTCAAGTTTACCGAATCTGGCTCTATAAAAGTCAATGTCTCCCTCAAGGCCGAAGACGACCAAGCATCTATAATCCTAACAGAAATCACAGATACCGGAATCGGCGTCCCTGAATCAGCAGTCGATGCTCTCTTCACACCATTCACCCAATTCGACGCCTCAGCCACAAAACGATATCGCGGAACTGGTCTCGGTCTGTCGATCTGCAAGGGTCTCGCTGAACTCACAGGAGGAAGTATCGGATTCCGTCCTAATCCTGACGGAGGATCAATTTTCTGGTTCACCACTCGCCTCGAAAAGCTCGCTCGTCCATCCCTTGAAGAATCACTCGCTGCTGATCTCAGAAAAGCCGTTCTCGTCACCTCAATCGATAGAGCTAAACTCGTCCGAGAGATCGCACCAAAGAAACGACTACTCCTAGCAGAAGATAACCATATCAACCAACGCGTCATGTTGATGATGCTCAAGGGCCTCGGGTTCGAGAAGATAGATATAGCTATTGATGGAGCTGAAGCCGTTGAGCTAGTCCGCCAGCATCCTCTCTCTTACGATCTTATATTGATGGATATCAGTATGCCTGTTCTTGATGGGTTGGGCGCTACGTCGAGGATTAGAGAGTTGGAACTGGAAGTGCCAATCGTGGCTATGACTGCGAATGCGTTGAAGGATGATGCGGATGAGTATCTGGCGAAAGGGATGAATGATGTGGTTCCCAAGCCAGTGGATAGACAGTTGCTTCTGAAGGTCTTTTTAGACTGGCTGTGAGCCGGTCGTGGAAAAGAAAAGTTTGAGTAGTGAGTGTAAGCTGCGCGAGCTTTGGTGCGAGTAGTGATTCGCAACATCAGTTCGCAGCAATTTTGGGCGCCTATTACTGGCAACGAAAATTCGACGAGAAAGTGATTGATGACCTGGATAGGATATAGAGCAAGAAATATACCCATTTGAAGGCAGGCTAGAGGCATGGCGTTGGGAGATACTGCTTTTGCGGTTTAACTTTTTATGATTATCATTTAAGTGAATGAAACAAAGGTTTTCAAGTATATCAATTTCAGAAGATATATATATATTGTTGTGAGTAGTGGAGGGGGTTTTCCAATGTGGTTGGGAATGATTGGATGAGGTGGGGGGGGGGGGGGGGGGGGGGCAAGGAAAAAGTGGCTACCAGCGTTGAG
Source organism: Filosporella fistucella (assembly GCA_030077755.1). NCBI lineage: Eukaryota > Fungi > Ascomycota > Leotiomycetes > Helotiales > Filosporella > Filosporella fistucella. The sequence continues at coordinate 2,179,697 of JAQJZZ010000004.1, forward strand.
ACAAGAGTAATTTCCACGTCTCGGGTCTTTTTTACCCTTTTTCAATTATCTTGGGCATATTCGATGTATCTGATTGTCTTTTTGACCGCTTCTTGCCAATAGATCTCTCCCCCCCCTCGTCCAGACGGATTACAGGCACAATAGTTTGTCTGGCTAAGCATCCGTCACACAATTCTTTTTCACCTGGCTATGTACCTCGAGCATTCCCCTTAAGACACGAAATCAAGAAAGTCTATCGGCATGTTTAGGGGAGAGATTCCTCTATCTACAGTACTCAACACGAAATAGCATCATGTCAAAAAAGCCTTGTTTGACTTAGTCCACCAAGTTTAATAGTTAGTGGGAAGCCTGCATTTCTTATGAAAACTTCCATCCCATATTATAATACGAATATACAACATCCACCCCCCTACCCTCACATCTTAACATAGCTCCTCCCCTCCAAATCCTCCCCACTCTCAAAACTACTCTTATCTCCCTCTCTCACCTCCTGAAAACTCCCATTCCGTCCCTTCTCATCAACACTAATCCTCACAGTGGTAGTCTTCACAATCTGTCCGCTCTCCCTCCTCTCTACCTGCGTCATTACATTTCCCTGTCCAATCCCCATAATCGGCAACCCGATCTCAAATCCTTTCTCACTATCCCTCTCAAACATCTGATCATCCATGAAATCTTCATCCCTTCCCCAGAATCGCCCGCTGTTTCTTACTCGGGCGGTGGTGGGGTAGGTGGTAGGCTCTTGATCGTTGAGTTCGAAGACGCCACCGTTTTGATATTTCCATCTTTTTCTGGACTCGGAAGTGGTATTGGAACTGCTCTTTGAATGGTGGGAGCGAGAAAGGCTGGATGAGATGGAGGAGAGGAGGGTGGGAGCAACGTGTTGGAAAACGGGTTTTGTGCCTGGTGCGGAGACGCAGAAGATTCCCATTGAGACTTCGAGACCAGACCAGATGGATATATCATAGAAAGCCCCTGAAGTATTTCTGTCAGATTTTCCAGTTCTTGATATGGAGAAGAGGGAGAGAGTAAGAAGGAGCAGATACTTACATGGTGTGTCAACGACCCTAGTTCTAAACAACAATCCTAATCTCACCATCCTGACCACTGCAGCAACAACGACCAGCCATGAAAGTGTAATGATGATAAACAACGCTATTTTCTGTCTCCTACCCATTTGTAGATTCCAAATCCTTGGCACAACAATGGCAATCAACCATACATCGGTCACCACATTACAAATCCCACTTGCATAAAAGGCAGGCGTGGGATCCATACACAAATTCGGATGGAGAACATCCCAGTGGGCAGAGACGGGATGGCATTGAAAGATACTGAATAGTAATGTTGGAAGAGTGTACAAAGCAATGAAGATACACGTTCCGTAAATAATCCATTTTAATTTCTTGTCAGGGAATATCCGCAGATAGAAAAAGCAGATGGAGATTTTGGTTAAAGCCGTGATTGATTGATAGAGGAGGAGACCGGCTAGGCCGATTTTGAGACCTGGAATGGAATATTCGTGGGGCCGGAGAGGGATGTCGTAGATGTGGTGTCCAGTGCCGTATTTTGTGGAGAGACAGGATAGAATTGTCAGTAAGAAGGAACCGAGATAGGACACGGCGAGGAATGTGTCATCTGAAAAAGTAAGTTATTATGAAGAGAGGATATAAGTCTGTTACGAAGATAGAATGATGGTGAAAGCATGTAGATAAAAGGAAGCATGAGAGAATATTATAAAGATGAATTTGAAACATACCCTTCCCCCAACTTCTTGTCAAAACTCCCCTAGCAATGACTCTCGCAAAAAAGAACATTGAAGCAAAAATAGCAGGAACCAAATTCCCAGCTATGATCTCCGACGCTCGAGATGGACCACGCAGGGACTCCGCTGGATTGGTGAAGTTAAGCCCGATAGGCGGGATGCCTCCTGGTGAGAGACCAGTTTTATTCATTTTGAACTATGGCTCAGAGCGTCATCAATGAGATTCCTGAAAGAAAGCCGTCCTGAATAAATGAAGACAAAGCACTACTTATCAACAAATCAACAATCCCAGATGCAAAAACTTTCCGCATATTCCCAACTTCATCGCCCAAACACGCTACATTTCTCACAACAGATCTAACTGGCCCAATTCCTCCCTTTCTGCTCTTCTACCAACGAGTCACAGCTTTCAGACTCGATCATGTGTTTATCGAGCCGTTTTTGTGTTGCTGTGTAAAGCTGACAAGTTGTGCACAGACAGAAATCTGGGTGTGCGTTTGTGCGTGGATGGGTTCGTCAGCATGCAAAAGGGACAGGTACGGGTGGTGAAGTGGGTAAATGAGAAGTTGCATGTGGCTTTGACGGGAGGGAGAAGTTGGCCGTGAAGAGGTAGGTTGTACCTGTTCAGAGAATGGATATCATGAAGCAATAAAAAGTTGAGAGACAACTTAGTTTTGACAATTGCGAATGCTCTTATCTCTCCCTAAGACAACTTCTCTCTAATTTCGCTATTAACTTACTAACGTTGATAGTCAAATATAATATATCCAGGCTCAAACCTCAAGAGATCCGAATTTCCCTCCTCATATCCAACCCGAAAACACGGCCCGGATAATATGATGTGAGGTAAGAAAACAAGCAGTGGCTTACAGGGACCCGACAGGGCACAACAAGGCCCAAGCTCACCAATTGCGGGGAATTTTGATCGCTGGCCCTAGGGTGGGTATTATTTCTAGGGTTTGCATCGCCGAAGTTTCAAGCCCCGAGAGAGTTGAAGCTTGGATTTTGGATATCTTCCACGTAGAAGTTGTCAGGAGTAGATAATACGACAGCTTGCTATACATTAGCAGAATAAGGAGATACAGCTTATAGATAATTCGCATCTCCGACTAACATTCATTCGATCACATATTCCAATAATGAATCCATCGCTTCAACCCGCTGTCAAAGCCCAAGTCCAGCACCCGTTCAATGTCAAAGTGTCATTCTCTCCCGTCCCGTTTCACCTCCCCTTATCACTAACGATAAGATTCTGCATGCATGTAAATATTATTCGGCCATTGCCCTGCATTCTCATCCCGATTGAGAATTTGTCCCTGTTAGACAAGCTCAGATGCATATGCTTTTGCGGAGGAAACGCCACTTGAAGATCGGTATTGAACTAGTGGTTACTTACCTGTGGTTCACGCGCAATGAACCATACAGAATGAAGAGCGCGCAGAGGTATGAGGTTACATTGTGGCTTTGGGATTGTTGATGGGTGTTGTAAGAATTGATAGTGTTGAAAATTCCAATAATTTGACTTGGAGCATTATTGAAGTCTGAATATTTGTTCGGCAGTTATGTTCGATGGGGAGACAAACCGTTGGGACCTGACGATTTGTCTCGTGTGAGTTGATTCCGCCCTTCTAGTCAAATTCAGTCCACCAGGGAGTGCGAGACTGCTCGCGGAGTTTATGAAAATCTTATGCACCCAAATGCAACACAATCGAACGACAATTTGATTCGAATGGGATTCAATTCCTTCCAACTACAATACATGCATTCAAGAACTATGCTCTGGCACAAAGACAACCTTTTGTACCTGCATCTTGTTAAAGATATCATATCCCTCGACTGCTTGGCTCAAAGGCATAAACTTATCCGTCATGAAGCTATCAAAGTCAGTAGCTGTTGAAGATTGGAACATAATTACTTACTCAAGCAAATGTTGCTTCTTTTTCAGCATCTCAAGAGCCTCTGGGAAGATACCTGCCACTGTCAGTAAACCCATATTTGTAACCTAGAATTACTCACTTCGCACAGGGCAACGTCCCATCTGAATCCTCAAGTTCTTTCCATAAGCTTGATTACCTGTCCAAGGAATCTCCTCGTTATGGACCCCAAAACTTGAGATATTACCCCATGGTCTTAGCAGGTCGAATCCAGTTTTCAGTGCATCGGCATGACCAACGCCTTCGATGATGGTATCTGCTCCTCTTCCATTCGTCAATTCCTTGACTCTCGCTTCGAGGCCTATTATTGTCAGCATAATCCTCCATCAAACGCCAGAGACCACGAACCAGCTCTATCCTTTTGATCATTCCATGGTTCCGCACCAAGCTTCTTAGCCAGAGCTAGTCGACTATCAACTCGGTCGACGGCGATAACTACCTTAGGCTTGTATTCCAATGCGTTAATCAATGCACAAAGTCCGACTGGACCACATCCAATCAATACGACCACACTCTGGCGAATAGTTTGTTCATCAAATCCTCTGAAAGCGTTTTGCGCTGCAAAGTATCCAGTAGGGAAGATATCAGCCATGAGCACCAACTTTTTCTCGTCAATTCCTTCAGGGGCTTTGACAGCTGTAGCATCCGCGAGTGGGACACGCATATATTCGGCTTGTCCACCATCCAGCAATGGGCATCCAAAGAGCAGACATTTTTCGCATCGAGAGGAGTATCCACGCTCGCAATAGAAGCATTCACCACACGAAACGGTGAAGGGCATGACTACCGTATCGCCAACTTTATGGTTCTTGACTGCTGAGCCAACCTCGCTGACTGTACCGGTGGTTTCATGGCCCTTAAAAGTTAGTATGTGGACAACAAGCTGCGATGGATGTGCTTACCATGATAAAATCGGTTTTGCTTGGTTGGTGACCGCGGAAGACATGGAGTTCACTATACTATTAATTGAGGTTATAGAGAAGGTTCGAAAACCAACCTTCCGCATAGCGCTGAGTACTTGACTTTGATGAGAATGTCTGTAGGGTCGACAATCTTCGGAATTGGTCGATCTTCAATTTTCACATCCAATGTACCCTTGAAGACCACTGCTTTCATGGTGTTTTTCGACATTTTATTGACTGTGTTTTTGATTGCTGTTTTTGCGAGACTTGCAGCGTAATATTGATCGGACGGAAGTTCGAGATCCAATACAATGAACTCTATTCATACTCAATAACTTCATGTCAGAGAAGAAGCCGAACAATGCGGGGAAGGTCAAAATGACGGACCGAGGGTTTATGGTCACAGTGGCTCAGTAGCTTGACGGTGGTGGTATCATTGGTGTACGTCTTGTACCCCGCTCCTGCAAGCTTCCTGCAGCCGTTCTCCAACTAACCCCCTAGCTCGACTGATCGGATACACTACCTCGACTACCTAGTTATCTCACTTACCAACTTTTGCAAACCTCACATAATCCGGGAAAAGTCCAAACCACGCACCACGGTCCAGATTGCCCCAGAAGTTGCTCTTCATGTAAATCTGCGGGGGAATGGATGTGGGACGCCCTCCGATGAAAATAACATGCGGGGTCGAAGTGGGATGAAGTGAGATTAATTATTTCGAGACTTCTCAATCATTCCTTTTCCATAACAAACCAAAAACATACTTCAATCAATATGTCCGCAATTCAAAAAGCTCTCGATGCTGGTGCAGTACCAAGCCATGTCTCGAATGTCTGTCCACCAGGCACAAAAGCCTACCTTCTCGAAGTCGGATGGTTGGAGTGTGATGAGGGATTTGTAGTGCGTGGAGGAAATACTTCGTTGAAGAGCACGGAGGATAAACCTTTTGTTAACAAGAGGAGAGAGTTGCCCATGTACTGTGTCCTGATTGATCATCCTCATGAAGGATGCATTCTTTGGGAGACAGGCTGTGGCGTGGATTATCCTACTGTGTGGGGTCCCCAAGTTGCAGACGTATTTTCGAGAGTTCGATATGAGCCAAAACACGAGCTGAAGGCTGCTGTGGAAGCGACTGGGCATAAGCTGACAGATATTAAGAAAATGTGAGTGTAATAAGGGTTGCCAGAAGATTTCTGACAGGGATAGTATCCTTGGGCACATGCATCTTGATCATGCTGGTGGTCTTGATCAATTTTTGGACCGAACAGATATCGAGATTTGGGTTCATGATAAGGAGTTGAGATCTGCTTTTTGGTCTGTCGCCACAGGAGCTGATGTTGGAGTTTATCTGGACCATTATATGAATGTAAGGGGAATGCATACATTTCAAGCGACGGTAGCTGACACTATGTAGCTGAAATTGAACTGGAAGACGTTCGATGAGAGAACGATGGACTTCTGCCAGGGTATCACCTTGCACCATCTTCCGGGACACACCGATGGTATGTCTGCGCAGTCTCCAGATAGAAAAGACAGCACTAACAAGACTAGGCTTGGTTGGAATGCAAATCAATCTGCAAAACAGTGGCACATTCTTCTTCATCAGTGATCACTGCCATGTCATTGAAAATGTGAGTACATTTGAGATGTCTGGACTCTTTCTGACTTGTCAATAGTGGCGAGATGGTATTCCTCAAGGATGGCTAGCCCGGTAAGAGTTTACAACATCTTGAAGGAGTAAACTGACAGTTCAAGTGATCATCCTGCTTGGTTTCAGAGCACTCAACGATTGAAGCGTTTGGAATCTACTACGAAGGGCAGAGTCATTCCAGGTCATGACAAGGAGACATTTTTGCAGCTTCAGAGCGAGATCAAGGACTACCTCAGTTAAAGGTATCAAACGGGGTATCGGGATGTAGGATTTCTGCAAATTCATGCTGTGCTTGGAGTCGCAAACACATCTGTAGTATATGGAATAAATCCGCTCAAGCCACACAATCATGTAGTAAACGTGCTGCCAAAGCCGTGATGCGCACTAGGAGTGAAGCCCCACTCAACTCTCCAACCAACCAAGAGTTGTACAGCAACGAAGAAGCCGACAAGATCAAAAAGCCGAATATTTGGTTGACTGCGACTGCCTTCCGACGGGTTTATTCCCGTGAGTATTGTGTCGGCTGGAGTGGGACGCTCAATGATTTGACATCACCCCGCATCTGTTTTACCCCGCAGTGGTGTTCTTGGGGAACTTTCCCCATTTCAGACATGGCCGTCCTCTTGCTCGAGTACGTGAGAGAAAAGATGTGTCAACGACATATTCTATTGTAGATTTCAAAGATACAGAGAACCAACCTCAACCAAGATGGTACCAACTTCACTATCAGATTTAAAGAGAAAGGACTTGTTCCAAACCCAGGGATATATAAATGCAGAATGGGTCGGAGCAAAGTCCGGCAAGACATTTGATGTTTTAGATCCGGCAACGCTCGAAAAGATTGCAACAGTTCCAGAGATGGGGGCAGCTGATGCGGCTTTAGCTGTAGATGCCGCACATGAAGCATTCCAGACATTCAAAAAGACAACAGGAAGGGAACGAGCACGTATGCTTCGGAAATGGAATGATCTTTGCATGGAGCATATCGACGACTTGGCTTTGATATTAACACTGGAGAATGGCAAAACGCTGACAGAGGCGAAAGGAGAAGTAACATATGCCGCCTCATTCCTTGAATGGTTTGCAGGCGAAGCAGAACGAACACATGGTGAAGTTATTCCGGCTGCCAACCCGAATCAAAGAATTCTGACTTTCAAGCAACCCGTTGGAGTTGCAGCTTGTCTTGCGCCTTGGAACTTTCCAATTGCGATGATCACCAGGAAAGTGGGTGCAGCTTTAGCAGCAGGATGTACCACTGTGTGGAAGCCAGCTGGAGAGACTCCACTTAGCTGCCTTGCACAAGCCGTGTTGGCACAACAAGCTGGGTTCCCGAAAGGTGCAATAAATGTTGTGACGACTCTCAACTTGGTCTCTGAGGTTGGAAAAGAGTTATGTACCAACAAGAAAGTGAAGAAAGTGAGTTTCACTGGAAGCACGAGAGTAGGAAAGATTTTGGCAGAACAATGCGCCGGGACCATAAAGAAGCTGAGCTTGGAGCTTGGTGGAAATAGTCCTTTTATTGTCTTCGACGATGCAAAGATAGAGACAGCTGTGGAGGCTTGTATCTTGGCCAAGCTTCGAAACTCGGGGCAGACGTGCGTGACAGCAAATCGAATTATGGTGCAAAGCGGTATGTTTTGACTCTAGACTGTCTCGTTCTCTCTACTGACAAAGTAGGGATATATGACAAGTTCGCTGATGCATTGACCAAACGAATCAAAGAGTTGAAGGTTGGTAGGGGGACCGAGGAAGGTGTATTTATTGGACCATTGACACATGAGAGGGCAGTTGAAAAGGCAATGGCCCATATCAATGGTATGCAACTTAGTTTCCTGGCAGAGCCCAACTAATTATGATAGATGCGAAGAAGCATGGCGGCCAGGTTGTTCTAGGAGGAGCTCCAATGGAGGGAATGGGTGGTTATTTCCTGCAGCCTACTGTCATCAAGAACATGAATCGGGAAATGTTGACAACCAGAGAGGAGACATTTGCACCAGTCGTTGGACTGTATAAATTCGACGAGGAAGCAGATGCCATCAATTTGGCCAATGATTGTGAGGTTGGGCTCGGAGCTTTCATCGTGACTGAAAGTATTCCAAGATCATGGAGAGTGACTGAAGCTTTGGAGGTAGGAATGGTGGGCGTGAATCTAGGACTTCTGAGTGCGTGCGAGAATCCATTTGGAGGCGTGAAGGAGAGTGGATATGGGAGAGAGGGAGGTCGACAGGGTATTCAGGAGTATTTGGCCGTAAAGTCGATGCTGATAAATGTTGTCAATTAGCAAAAAATGACTTGAAAGAGTCAGCAAATCTTGAACTCCTGTTGTGAGAAGTGAAATCAGGTGGGTGTCGTTCCTGTGAAGTTGGAGATTTGGCAAAGCTTCTTTGTTTTTCTTTCTTTCCCCGCTACATCTCAACCCTACAATCTCAAGACAGCAGTCGTTCCACGCAATAATGCCGCCGCAGAGTGACCCATCATCGAAAATATGCAATGGAATTGATAGGTACCGAATTGCAATCTGCGATGCAGAAACAACAGCGGCATTCTGTGATACCAGTTACCGGGCTTGGAGTCGAATCGCAAATAACCTGGACGAATCTGATGCTGCTATCCATCTTCTAAGCCAGATCGCAAAGTCGGACCCTTGGAATGATCAAAAACCAAATAAGGTAAGGGACGGAGAGGAGTAATAAGAGAAATGAAGAAGAAGCTGCACTGCAGTGCTCTGCGCTCCATCGATATATGAATGAATACCTCCCTCCCGCCCCATCAAGGTTCTCGCATGCTCCTAGTCATTTGGCAGATCACTTCCAATATGCGATAGGCCCGATCATGTCGACAGGAGCTATGCACAATAGATGTATCATGGTGAAAAAGGGAGAGTTGAGAAATGGACGGTTTGAAACGAAGCAGACGCGACCCTTACAGACAGAACAACGTTCGAATAGCCTGGGCGAGATCATACCAGGCGAAGATACCGGGCTTGCTCAACAATCTGGCACCAGCATAATCCTCAAGAGTGAAGCGCTGTTGGACACACGAGGGTAATTGCTGAGAATCCGACGCACGCATATCGCAGTGCTCCATCTCCAATAATGCATGCTTGTACTGCCAATGGAACCCAGTGGAGAAATTCGAACATGAGCAAAGAATCTTAACCTTGCGACTGGACCAAAATGCCGGGACACTCTAGGGAGACTGCACTGCCTAGATCAACACGTTTACCTCGTGCATCACCATTCCTCTGATGCAGCGTGCATTCAGCTTTAGATCATTCGTGATTGCGGTTTTGCATTTCGTTCCAATTCAATATATCAATTCCAAACCCCACGTGTTGGCAAGATTTGGCTGACAGTTGCTCCCCTCCTTCGATTGCAGATTGAGGCGCTGAAAGACAGAGCTTGTTCTTCGCCAGCCTCTTGGCAATGACCTCCAAGGCGAATCATTTGTTTATTACAACACACGCCTTGGTGCAACCGTTCTTCATCCCGAAGCCAAGTCTCTATTTCGTCACCATTTCTTATCCACCCCGTCGTTCACCCCCAAAATCATCGCCCAAATGTCTTCGATGCAAGTCTTCGAAGCTTAATCCCAGCCTTTCACTTTCCAGCCTTCGGTGCTACCGTCCAGCCTCATGCGAGTCCTATGAGGGGTAAAGCTCATAACCAGCTTCAAACAGGCAGGTACATCGAGGACATTGATTGCGGCGCCTGTAGCCAAGTAAATGCCAAGGGTTTCCACCACACACGTGTTACGGCAGCTGGATATGATTCCTCCAGAATTTGAGAATCCCTTCGTCCCATGGACAGACTGCCTCGACTGCATCCTAAGCTGGGACAATGTCCGGCGGTCTTGGGATAGACGGACGCACTTTCCAAAGTTGCTACAGTATCGGGTTGGTCCGACCTAAAGTAATCAAGGCACCGGGGTCTTGGGTGTACCTGATCGGCGTAGCTGTCAATGACAGCTATAAAACCTTGAGTACCCTGATGTCCTTTCCTGTAAGTCGATTCCGCATATCGTTCCATCATGGTTTTGGTTTCATCCCTTCTACTGACAGCGTCGATCGTTGCATCGGCGGCTGCACAAACCTTCCAGAGATTAGGCGCATGTCCCAGTATGTGAATTTTACCCCACTACCCCGCCATTACTGATCGTGAAGCTCTCGGATGTGTTTTGCCTCCTGATCAAACTGATTTCCTGGCCGGTCAATACTTTGATATTCGTCTTGAGGTATGTAATAAGTCAATTGAGCTGCAAATTCTAACTTTTGCAGGTCCACGCTCCTGTCAATGGATCTGAGGCCAACGGAGGAGTACCTGATCCGAACTTCACCTTCACAATCGCGAAAGCTGGTGGAGCTGCTGTGCCGGTTACGACATTCTTCAAGATTGCAGAACCTGCTCTTGAGAGATGGAATTTCACATGGTACGAGGACCTCTTTGCACAAGATGCCAAAACACCATCCGTTGTCCGTGTGACCTCCAAGGCATACAGACGAGTTGCATTGTATGAGCCTGGAGAATATGTTGCTACCTTGACCTACTATAATGGGACTAAGACTGTGGCAAACTGGATTGTCAGACCTCTTCAAGAGCAAAAGAAGGCAAAGAACGTTATTCTCTTCATTGGCGATGGGTAAGTCAACTCAGAGGCAACTTTTACTAAACTGATTCGTCTTAGAATGACCACCAATATGATCACCGCTGCTCGATTGATTGGACACAAGAGTATTAACGGAAAGTATCAAACTAGAATGCAAATGGACAAATTCCCAGTCTTGGGACATCAAATGGTCAGTAAATTCCCATTTTGGTGGCTTGACTGACATTTCAGACCCACTCCCTCGATAGCTATATCACCGACTCTGCCAACAGCGCTTCCGCTTTATACTCTGGTCACAAGAGCACCGTGAACGCGATGGGTGTTTATGCCGATTCCAGCGCAGATCCCTTTGATGATCCAAAGGTCGAGACAATTGTTGAGTTACTTACTCGAATCTGGGGAAGTGCGATTGGCGTTGTCAGTACAGCTTTCATTGCTGATGCTACTCCAATTGCATTGACTGGTCATACTCGTCTTCGATCTCAATACGGAACCTTGATCGATCAAGCACTCCGTGGAGTCACCAACTACACGTGGACTCCATACTCTGGTGCAGATGTCTTCTTCGGAGGTGGTGCTGAGCAATTCGTTCCAGGCTCTGGATCTTTCAACGGAAAAGATTATTATCAAGAGTTCTCCAACGCTGGATACACCGTCTCCTTGAACAAGACTTCTATGCTCAAGGTTTCTAATTCTAGCAAGGCTCTTGGAATTTTCTGTACTTCGAATCTGCCTGTTTGGTTGGATCGAAATGTTTACAAGGACAATCTCAACAAGACTACCAATGATCCCACTGGAAACAAGAAGCCAGCTCTTGATCTGCCAGGATTGAAAGAGATGACACTGAAGGCCATTGATATCCTTCACGCTCGTGGTGGTGACAAGGGATTCTTCATGATGTCAGAGGCTGCTTCGATTGACAAGCAAATGCATACTTTGGATTATGATAGAGCTCTCGGTGATCTTTTGGAGCTTGATGATACCGTCAAGGCTACAATTGAGAAGTTGACTGCTATGGGAGAATTGGACAAGACCTTGATCATTGTCACTGCTGATCACGGACATGGATTCGATGTCTTTGGGTCCGCTGATACCAAGTATCTCAGCTCTAAAGCCGATGATCGCGACAAGAGAAACGCTATTGGTGTATACAGAGATTCTGGGTTGAGTCAGTACACTGTCACAAATGCCAGCATCTCTTACAATACCGGGGTGAACTTCCCAGTCAACTGGGATCCAAGATATACTCTTGCTCAAGGAGTTGGTGCCTCTCCAGATCGCAGAGAGAATTTCCGTGTTCACAAGGATGGTCCTAGACTACCAGCAACCAACCTTACTGGCCTTCCTGCTACAGATTATTATGTCAACCCTAAAGATAACACTGACGGGTATATTGTGAATGGAACCATTCCTACGTGAGTTTTCTCCTCGAAATGTACGATCAGAGCTGACAATTTATAGCTATGAGCCTCAAGGCGTCCATTCTCTTACTGATGTCCCTGTCTTTGCCATGGGACCATGTCAGGAGTTGTTTGGTGGTGTTTATGGCAACATTGATATCTTCTTCAACATGGCCAATTGTCTCGGTCTTGCTCGAGGAAATAATGCGACCGCTACGAATGGCACGGTGAAGCCTACTGTCACCTCTAGTCCCGCCACAGTCACTGGCTCTGCAGCTATTGAGAAAGCCCAAAGAGGCTTAACCTTGGGGATGTTTGTTTTTCAATTAGCTCTTGGCTGGTTTATGTTCAGCCTATGAGGCAATGATGAGTTTTGAAGTAATAATTAATGGATAATGAATTGTAGACCGGGTTTCATTACACTTCAAAAGCACCACTTCTTAAGCATATGGCAGCTCCTTTGGTATCCCATAGTCATCACAACTTGAAAAGATCCAAGCGGCTTTTAGCTGTGGCGTATATATCCACCTGAAGATCTGAGCAACAAACCAGGGGAACGGTGGAAACCTCGCGCCATGTATGCCACCTTCGTACGTAACATCTGCGTTGGTTATGAGGAAAGGAACTTCTTTGACCTGTGAAAGTCAGCATCATTCTGTCTTATCTTTCTAAACTTACTCTATCTGCAACTTTCTTGCTCTGTTCTGCCATCGTCCTTCCCATCAAGCCCCAATCAACCTTTTCATCACCCGCCAAACTCTCCAACAGCACGATCTCATTCCTCAAATGACTTTCAAGCTTTGGTCCAAATCCATCAATGATTTTGAGCAACTTCGTCGCCTCATAAACCACCTTTTCCGTTTTAACTCCTTGCACGAACTCATCGAATTCTGCAAGCCCGGGTAAGAACAATTCGTGCTCGTCGTGATTCTTGCTCGCTACTCCCTTGTTGGCTTCCGAGCACTGCTCCTCTAATAAAGGGAAATAAACAGTCTCTTCGGTCTTGTGATGAGAACGTAAGGTGTAGGACCACGCATCGCAGAAATCCATGAAATCATCTATGTCCTCTGAGAATTTGAGGTTTGGAGCTTGGATATAGATGCAATTTAATCCACGAAGAATGATATTATGGATAATTGCCATCTCGGATGCATTCTTAGACGCAGGAGACTCTGGCTCTCCTTTTAATTTAGAGCGGGGAGTGGTGAGAAGAGCAAATGGCTGATCGGCCCATGGTTTCTTGGTGGAAGTAGTCATTCTGAGACTGATATGGGCAGAAAATGCACTTGAGAATAAGCAAGGTTGAAGCTCCACCCCCATATATATGCTCCGACCTCCTGAGCCTTCATTGTAACACCTCTAGCCCCATTCAAGCAGTAATTCTTCATCTCCTGATTTCTGGCGTGATGTTTTTGGGGAGAGGGAGATATACGCACGTGATTGCGTGATGTCGGCTTTGGCCGGCGAATGGTTTTGAGGTTATTGTCAGCTAAGTTTGCAACCTAAAACTCACAAACTTTACGACGCGAAGATGGACTTCAACTACGAACCGCGGACTGCAGTTGAGCTCAGGTATCGGATCAAAGCATAACCGTGAGAGACGACACCCGCCGAATATTTTGTTGTCAGTCCCTTCGAACCTCTCCATCAATGTGTCCGACTTGGCTTGTCGACGCTACAGGACTACCTGTAGGGCGACCGTCAGGAACGGCAGATACGGATTTTGATATGCAGGAGTATCTAGACGGTGTTGCTAGCTTGCAAGAGACGTTACGATATGGCGGTCGGGTTGTATGTCACGATAATTACACACTTCCAGCTCCACTATCTATATCGATGGCGGAAAGTCACTGAAGCGTCGCAGACATTTGATAACGCGTCGCTGACAGAAAATTAGCTCCTTTGTCTACATTCTCCATCTGGAGCTAAGCAACCATCGAGTAGTATCCCCACAATCATATCAATCCGAGCAACTCCTACAAGTCATTCCCTCCATATACCTCTAGCCTTTGCGACATTTGGTGGCAAGCATTTCCGTTGATGCTAGATACAACGAGAATTCCTTTCTCGAAGGAAGGAGATCTCACCACGCAATATTCTTAGTTCTATCACGACTTGACATTGCCGCTGAGAGGTCCTCGTTGGTTGAATATCTTTCCCAGATTCTGACAGAAGGACTCCATGACATACATCTGGCGAAATTAGGGATTGGATATCCATACTGGCCCTCAAAGACGTAGAGAATGCAAACTGCGTTTGGAAGAGTTCTACGCTCAGAATTCTGGGGATGCCTCTGGGATAAGGTCGGACTGACCTTCACGACTCTGTCTGGTCATATTCGAAGCTTAGGATCTGATGCGCAAAATAATCTACGTTGGGTAAGCGGCTACATACTACACTTCCTGTGATGTTTCCGATCTGGAGTTGGTGGAGTCTTCTGGAAACTTTGGTATGATCTACGAATGCCAGCCTAGATTCGAGAAGGTTGAAAACCACGTTTGCTGCCAGCCATGACTCGAAAGTCAGTGGTCTGACATCTATCCCGTGCAGGATGCGGACAGCTCAAGCTCCAAATTCTGCAAGTGCGGTTCAGATCCTTGATTTATCCTATTCTTTTTCCTGCCAGGACGTTCTTTACACCGAACTGCTACTTTGCACAGATCAAGTATGCATTTGTCTCATGGATACTTACGGAAGCAAGTAAGAGATGCTTTTATTTCGTTCCAGTCAACGTCATCTCGTGTATTGAATTATAGAAATCCTCATTTAATTTATATCCCGTGTCTCGAATGGGCTACGGGAAGACATGATACTTGGCAAGTATGGAGCCGGAATCTATATTGAGCATGGAACCTGAGACAAACTTGGTCCGATGTCACCCTTTCAGATGCTTAGTAGTGCAATTGATGAAGCTCTTCGGAAAACTTTGCTGGCAGGTTCTTTTCATTTAGACTTTCTCAATCGATTTGTGACGAAGCCATCCCCACACACTTTTCACAGACCACCAAACCTCTCCAGTGCGCATCCCAAAGATTTTCACCGGGATTATATGCTTGTATTCTTGAAGTCTTATTAGCGAAGCCGGATAAACGTTACGCCCTGCGAATGTTGAAGGCATATGCGTTTCTCAAGCTCGAAATGTAACAGATCTTAACCGCTTAAAAGATCGATCGGTACGCATAAAGAGACATCTCTAGCGAGCTTAAATATCATTGCATCTGCGTCATCGCCACCTTTTTATAGGTTGGTTCAAAGGCCCTGTGTTTTCCACCCTTGGCCTCCCGCAAGTCAAGCATTCTCACACACAGACCGTCTTGGAGAAATGAAAGTCGGATGTAATATGCCGGTATTTGGACGACGCTACCTGGAGGGCAGAGTATATCATGAGGCTTCTGGTAGCTTGATTCAACAAATTTTCGCTCGTTTTTTGTATTTTCGCCACCATGTTGTTTTCTATTGTTCTTTTGATACCCTCGGTGCTAGCAGCATCGCCTCTGGCAGTAAGTAGCTTGTCCAGTCAATTACCTAGCTAAACTTCCTAGGGCGTCAATATCGCAGGTTTCGATTTTGGTGTAGATATTCAGGTAAGATATGTGATATTACATAGTCTGTTATCTAACTCGAATAGGGCACAGCCATCCTTGCAAATGCAAATCCTCCTATCGCAGCGCTCGGTGGCAGTGACGGAATTGCTCAGATGCAGCATTTTGCTAAAGATGATGGTCTGAATATGTTTCGGCTGCGTAGGTCTCGCAGAGCATCGATTTGAGACAGAACCTGCTGATCTTTTCAGCTGTCAGCTGGCAATTCTTGATTAATAGCGTCACATTGACCGGAAATGGTACAGCAAATGGCACAAGGAGTAATGCTGCCAGTGGAAGTCTCGACACAACCAACCTGAACAAATACGATACCCTTGTGAAGGGATGCCTAGCAACTGGAGCGAAGTGTGTCATTGATGTTCATAATTACGCTCGTTTCGAAGGCAAGATTATTGGTCAAGGTGGTCCATCAAATGCCGAATTCGCCAATTTGTGGGGACAAGTAGCCAAGAAGGTGTGTATTTTGTGCTGAATGAGGAACTTTGCTGACTGCATAGTACGCAAATGAGACGAACGTTGTCTTTGGTTTGATGAATGAACCTCACAATATACCGGACATGAAACTTTGGGCTGAAAGTTGCCAAGCTGCAGTTACTGCTATTCGTCAAGCCGGAGCTACGACGCAAATGATTTTGCTTCCAGGAAACGACTTTTCAGGTGCTCAAACCTTTGTCAGCAATGGATCGGCTGGAAATCTGAGTACCGTTCACAACCCAGACGGTACCAATACTAGTTTGATATTTGATGTGCACAAGTATCTGGATTCGGATGGAAGTGGACAGCATCTGGAATGTGTTACCAATCACATTGCCGACACATTTATGCCATTGGCGAATTTCTTGGTTGCAAACAAGAGAATGGCAATTCTGAGTGAGACGGGAGGAGGAAATACTCCTTCGGTAAGTACTTCCCTTTGTCACTGCTTGTGATATGAAGCTGACTTGATAGTGTTTGACGGATTTCTGCCAGCTGATGATGTTTATCAACGCCAACACAAATGCATACTTGGGATATACAGGCTGGTCTGCAGGAGGTTTCTCAACAACATATAATTTGACAATGACTCCGATAGGATCTGCTGGTAATTTCACAGATCAACCGATGGTTACTCAATGTATTGTGGGCACAAGAAATGGAGCTGGTATCGCGAGTAAGAAGCAAAGACGAGTCAGGAGAAGTCTGTAACTATGAAGATATTGATGATGGTAGATAGGGGCACATTACATAGAATTGTATACGTTGGTTATTTGGGTTTATTATTTTGCAGCTACGACTACTACCTTATATGGAAAGTTTTGTGATTGTGTAGGTTTATCTTGGCGTTGCCGTCGATCGCTCCCTGATTGGTCAATCCCAGCCACTCACCAAAATGCGGGGTAGCGGGGTAAAGTCTCCTGACACCTGACAACTCTCGTGTCACCACATCAGCTCAGCTTCGAGAACCGCAAGTCTAAACTTCTTCTTCTCCAATTCTCACTTTACAATCCTACCTCAATACAATTCATCAAGATACAATGGCACCACCCAAGGTCACATACGTTACCTATAACAAGGGCATTGATTCCAAGCACTTTTACCTTGGAAATCTAGTCCATGACTATCAACACCCAAAGGATTTCGAACCTTACGTCGAGAAGAGCTATACTGAGTATGTGGTATCTCTCTCTGTAAAGCCTCAAAACTAACAACATTAGTATCACTGAACCTGCTCCTGCATGGGCAAGATCTGCCGTCCTCGAGAACTTTGCCTTGACTCTTGGAGAGGACGATGATGACTCTGAAGCTTCAGAGGATGAAGAAGGGCAACGATATCGTGTAGTTGCGGCAGCAAAGTCTGTTAAGGTCGAGATTAAGGAGTATGTTGGCTTTTTTTGATCAAGAAACTAGCTGATATCCGTAGCCCAAAGAAGTTCTTTACAGAAGTTACCCTCAAATCCGAGGCTGGCAAGAAATGGCTTGCTTCTCATCTCTCTGTCGCCGAGTCCCTCCTCCCTCACCCAAAACCACCTATCTGGATGATGACCGGTTTGGTTCTGATGACACATGCAACATGGACTAGTTTGTCTAGCCCACAGACATTCACACCTGGTCTGCCAGCTCCCTTTGATCCCACTGGAGTTACTGCTATTCGTCGATCGTCTGTTAGCGAGCATGTCAAGCCGACTGTTGGATTTAAGGAGACGGATACAAAGCATATTCCCGGTGCCGTTATTCACGAGACTGGAAAATATCCAGGTACACGCGGGTGGGCTGCACAATGGGAGAGAATTGAGGTCAGCGAGGGCAAAGGTGAAAACCAGATTGAGTTGAAGGGTGGAAAGACGGTTGTTTTGGAGCTAAAAGAGAAGGCTTTTGCTATTAACAGGGACTCCGATGATGTGTATGATGATGATGAGTATTGGGACAAGTTCGTGGATGCTCTAGAGGACTGAGATAGATACGGAAAAGCAGACAGCTTCGGATAGACAGATAGGATTTATTGACGTCAATTCCTCTCTATTGATCTGCGGACGGGCTGTCAATCGTTCTTTGCTGTAGCGTTGCAGATAACACAGACAAGGCAAACATTACATACTTGAAGATCCAAAGCTATTGCTCTCGGAGTCAGATAAGTTGTGCCCTAAGCTCCTTCCTCACGATTTGGTGATCCGTGAACTGGAGTTCTACTCATCTTATCACTGGCCATTTTGGGATAATTGTCCCTTTCAATCCAGATCTTTCAATAACAGCACGACCCGCTGCAATTCCGTCACTCATTACTTGAGCCTCGTCCATTGTTTTCAAAACACCATCCTCTACCAATACCTTTCCGTCAACTACGACCAAGGAGACGTCCCCAGCATTCGTTGCATACACGACCGTTGCGACAGGGTCATAGTTAGGAACTTGATGGGCTCTCTTCAACTGGATGCCGACAAAGTCCGCCTTCTTACCAATCTCCAGACTTCCAATTCCTCCAGGTCCATCAAGACCAACGGCTTTTGCACCATTGATAGTTGCCATCTCTAAAGCTTCTTCTGCCGAAACTACTTTTGGATCTCGAGTGTTTCCTTTGTGTATTATGGCCGACAATCTCATTTCTTGGAACAGATCGAGCATGTTATTACATGGCGCTCCGTCGCAACCAATCCCAACATTGACGCCCCCCTTGAGTAGTTCTGGTACCGGACAGAAGCCTGAGCCAAGTTTCATATTCGATGCAGGACAATGTGCGATATGAGTTCCTGTTCTGCTCAACAGACCAATATCCTCACCCTCTACCCAGCACATATGGATCAACACTGTTCGATCAGATAGTAGCCCAATTGAGTCACAGTACTCCATTGGAGATTTCTTGAACTCTTGGAAGACTTCCTTGTCCATCTCCTCTTCGAGACAATGCATGGTAATGTGGATGTTTCTCGCCTTTGCTTCTTCGCACATCTTTGTCAGGAAAGGTGTGCTCACCCCCCCTGGAGTTCGTGCTCCAAACCAAACTTTTACTCTTCCATCAGCGGTATCATCATATTTGTCCCACATTTTGATAGCATTCTCTAGTGACTCGCCGCCTTCTACCAAGCCTTTGTGCATCCGATTCCTAAATGCAGGCTGCTCTGGATTGACATCCATCACCACCTTGCCTAAGCAGCCACGAATTCCAGATTCTTCGACTGCCTTCACAAGTTGATCAAAACCGTATCTCTCAGCCCAGAGGCTTTCCAAGAAGGTGGTGGTTCCTCCCAGGAGCATCTCGGCGATTGAGAGACGTGCACCGGCATAGGCTTCATGTGGTAGAACATTTCCTTGCATGACCCATATTCTATCACACATCCACTAGTTCACGGTGAGTTATTGTCTCACGATTTGAATGGACTCACTTACAGTGATGAGGTCACAATCATCTGCAGTACCTCTGAACAATGACTGAACCATATGCATATGTGTTGACACAAGGCCAGGAATCACGATATGATTGGTCAAGTCATAGACCTCTGCATCTGGATACTTTCCCAGCAGTTGTTTTGATGTTCCGACATCTTTGATAATGTTGTCGGTTACAAAGATTGCGCCATCTTCATAGATATCACGGTTGCTATTGACTGTAATCACGATCGCGTGAATGTACAATACGGCGGAGGTCATTTTGGCTCTCTCTTTTGAGCTATATATTAAGAAGTGATCAGTTCTTCTTATGATTCATAGGCATATGAAGTTGGTGGGAAAGTTTCTGAAAACTCGATTCTTGCCAATGTCGATCAAAACATGGTATGTCGTCTTGCTCTCTTGCAAATGAGAGCAAACGCTAACAGTACTAGCCAGATGATGGGGGTCTATCGAATTGCACCTCCTGTCTCTCTGCAGCAGTACTTTTGTGCTAAGATCTCCTAGGCATAGAGTTATCGCCACAATCCTCTCCTGGAACGAGCTTGCTCCAAAAGTGGGGTGCTGTCAAAATGTGGATCGGTCGGTATGAAGCAGCACCGACCGGAAAGATAAGATCGATGTTTGAGCCTCGCTCGGTGATTTGACCGTTCTAATGAATGCTGCGTTTGTGAAAGTGGGATATCTTATCTAACCTGGTCAGGCTATAAAGGTATGTGCCAGATAGAGGTGGATCCCGAAATGGTGAGCTACTGTGAAATCAGGGGCTTCAGCATCAAGCGAAGATAGGGAGAGACAGCCTATCCCACTTTACACCAGATAGAGAGATCGATGACTATTCTCGAGGGTGCAATTATGATGTTTACAGAATTGGTTTGGGATAATATAAAGACTTGCAGCTCTCGTTCCTGCAGATCTTACAACTTCTTCCCCCTATCTGGTCTGAAATATTGGGAGGAACTAATTTGGGTATGTTGACAAGAGTTTGGCGAAGGGATTGCTTGCTGATGTTATTTATAGAATCATCATCCAAATATTCAATATGGATTCCAAATTTTTGAACACCAAGGAAGGGCCTTCGGGTATAGACATTGAAGCATCACCAGCAATCGAAGCCAGTAGAAGTTATATCAGCAGCAACCCACAGAAAGGAATACAATATGCCGAAATCTCAGAAGATGCACAACAAAAGTACGGGAAGACGGTCCGTGGACTCACAAATCGCCATGTACAGCTAATTACGATTGGGTCATCAATTGGAACTGGAATGTTCGTCGGAATTGGGTCAGCTCTGGCAAGATCAGGGCCCCTCAGTGTCTTTCTTGGATTCACATTCTTCGCCGTGTTCATCTTGTGGCCATTATTCATGGCTGCAGCCGAGATGTGTTCCTGGTTACCAGTTCGTGGTTCTATCTTTCAATTTGCTGAGAGATATGTAGATCCTGCACTTGGGTTTGCTGGAGGATATGTTTACTGGTATGGTGCTTTGATGTTGGTAATATCCGACTTTACTGGATGTGTCTCTGTTATTGCTTTCTGGGATGACAAAACAAATCCAGGTTATTACATCTTACTTACTCTCGGATTGTCCCTGCTCTTGAATCTTGTGGCAGTCAAATACTACGGAGAAGTGGAGTTTGTCACTGCGTCGTTCAAAATTATGCTCATGCTTAGTCTACTCGCTGCAACCTTCATCACCATGCTCGGTGGGAATCCAAATCACGACCGCTACGGTTTTCGCTACTGGGAGCAACCCATGAAAGAATACCTTGAAGCTGGATCTCTCGGTCGCTTTCTGGGATTTTGGCGTGTTTTCATCTACGCTGCATTTGCTTGCGGTGGACCAGATGTTGTTATGATGACAAGCGCCGAGGTTCAGAATCCCAGAGTTGTTATTCCAAGGGCAACCAAGAAGATTTATTTCCGCTTGGGACTTTTCTATATCGTGGGAACACTGGCACTCGGTATCATCTGCCCAGCTGATGACCCAACTCTTCTACGCTCATTGCAAGACGGCTCAACCGGATCTGCGACTTCACCTTGGGTCATTGGACTCCAGCGACACGGAGTTAATGGGGTGGCAAATTTGGTAAACGCCGTTGTTTTGAGTTCTGCCTGGAGTTGCGGAAACGCATACGTCTACTCTTCCTCTCGGACTCTCTACGCATTAGCAATCAACGGCAAGGCGCCGGCCATCTTTAAGAAATGTCTCAGCAACGGAGTCCCAATCTACGCCCTTGCGGCCGTTGCAGCAGTCTCGTGCCTTAGCTTTCTCAATGCGACAACCTCCACCAATACGGTCTTGGGATGGTTCATCAATCTTTCCAGTGTCTCATTCATGATCACATATATGATAATTCTGGTGACCTACATCAAATTCCGAGCGGCAGTGGTGGAGCAAATTGGACTCGACTCGCTGTATTTCAGAACTCCATTTGGACTACAACCTTATGCTTCATACTTTTCGCTCGCATTTGCCTTCATTATTGTATTTTTCAATGGCTTCTACATATTTTGGCCGGGCGCCTTTGATGCATCAGGATTCATCTCATGTTATTTTGGAGTTTTCTTCTTCATTATCATGTTCGTTTTCTGGAAAGTGTACAAGAAAACCAAGTTTGTAAACAGTGGAGAGGCCGATATTTTCAGTGGCAAGCAAGCAATAGACGATGAGGAGGATGAGTTTGTAAGGGCAAAAAGTGAGATTCATGTGCCGAGATATCAAAGATGGTTAGATCGATTCCTGTTCTGAGGAGCTTCTATTAGATCTTAGCAGAGTTTGGTGCGATCATGGGGTATGTGATACATGGATGTACTGTAATTACTGTTTGCGGAAAGGCCGTATGGATGTACTTGATTATTGTTGACGGGGAAAGGGCGTTCCAATAAGCGATAACAGAAATTCCAGGCAACATCACCTTTGGTAGGGAATTATAACTTTTGCGATATGCATGGCAACAAGTACAGATTTCCATGTATGCGGCGCAGCTCGCTTTCGTTCTGTTTTCGCACTCACGAGCAGTCATCAGGGTTTTCACTTTGCCTTCAGAGGCTACAGAACCTTCCTACATACCTAGGTGCCTCACAGGGGTTATGTCGGTCGTGATCTCGAAGCTCTATTGATTTCAAAGCTCTGTGGATTCCAAAGCTCTATTGATTCCAAAGCTCTGTTGATTCTAAAGCTCTGTTGATTCTAAAGCTCTATTGATTCCAAAGCTTTCATGATTCCAAAGCTTTCATGATTCCACAGCTCTCGTTGCACTATATGATAAGGCAAGCCGATCCCATCCAGCAAGCTCTTTACCCACAAGTCTTTCACTATCTAAATCGAGGAACACTTGCTTCTGCCTATC
Source organism: Filosporella fistucella (assembly GCA_030077755.1). Classification (NCBI taxonomy): domain Eukaryota; kingdom Fungi; phylum Ascomycota; class Leotiomycetes; order Helotiales; genus Filosporella; species Filosporella fistucella. The sequence goes on from JAQJZZ010000004.1 coordinate 2,202,770, forward strand.
CCGGCTGTGACCATGGCTCTTATCAAATTCATCTGGATTGTTCAAGTGCTAATAGCCTCTTACGCATGCCCGTCCCTCGGCTTCCAGCATGTACTTCCTCGCCATATCAACCAGAAGCCAACCCGTGTCCTCGGAGGTGTCACGGTCATTGATACCCCTCTGTAAGCCAAGTTATGCAATATAATTCTCTTCGAAAAATATTCCAAAATACTATGTAAAGTCACTGATTCCGTAATCACCAGCGTACGTGCCGCCCAATCCATGGCCCGCAAATACAGTGAGGATTACCTTTTCAACCATATTATGCGCACATGGCTTTTCGGCGCACTCGTAATCAACCACAACACCACGCTGCAACAAACCGTTGACCTCGAAGTGCATGCTGTCGGCTCCATCCTGCATGACCTCGGTCTCGTGCTCAATGCGTCCTGGATTAGCGAAGACCTCCGTTTTGAAGTCGATAGTGCGCTCGCCGCTACCAACTTTGTTGAAGGCCAAATTGCTCACGAACATAAAGAGTCGGCTTGGGACGCTCACCGGTTACAGCTGCTGTTTGACTCAGTTTTGTTGAGCTCGGAGCCAAAATTCGCCATGTATAAAGAGGCGACAGTTGCGGCGGTGGTATATGGTGTCTTGATTGATTTAAATCCGACAGATTCACGTGTTACAACTGCAGAGGTTAATGAAGTTTTTGCGGCATTTCCAAAGGGCAACTTCTTGTCGGGAGTTAATCAAACACTCATTACACTCTGCGAACGAAAGACTAATTCAACCTATGGTCAGTAGATATCCTCGTTATGATTGTATATGCAAGATTTTAGATTCATGCTAACCTGTACGGTCTGGTGGTAGATTCTTGGCAGCAAGCTTTTGGAGATGCCTATGTGCCAGGCTATTCTGCAGTTGGATTTCGTATCTTCGACTTCTTTGCATGATATACCTCTATGAAATGAGAAATAGTATAAGTGGAATGAAGTAAAAGCATTTAGATATATCTCCCTGATAGAATAGTTTTATACATCTCGACACTTCTGTCTGTAATTTTGTCATTCGAATATATGACTGGGAAGATCTTCGACTGGGTCAGTGCTATTCTCGTCAAACAAGGGACTTTTCACTCAGACTCCTCTTCTATCTAGTCTTGGGCAGACTATTGGTTCAGTATAACCGCCCCCTTTGCCTCTCCTTCTACCTACCAAATCTATTTCGGACGTGATCTGGAAGGCCGTCACGGCACAGGGTACCTCCATTTTTACTGCTTCCCTCACACCCATACTCTCCCACGTACCTGACTTCCAACACGTCGATATCAAATCTCCGAGATCAAATCGAAAGAACAAGAGCCGGTTAAACATAATTGTTGATTCGAATCGAGTTGATAATTTATAGCTTTGAGACCAACTTTGAGCTCCTTGCACATTCTGACGCCATTTGCAAAACCGCTTCAGCAATCCCCCAGGACATCTCCACTCCACGCCCACCAGCTCCATAAGCATGTATGATATTCTTATCACCTCCCAATCTCTGAACCTCGAGTCTCATTCCGTTCTTCCGCGAAGGTCTCCGCCCGACGATGTCTCTGATGACTCGAAATTGCCCGTCTGCATCTAAAAGTTCCGGAAAAGACTTGGCAGCAGCTTCAAGCAGCTGACGTCGCGTCTCAGGACGAGGAGACTCTTCATAATCTCGTTCTTCTTTCGTTCCTCCAATAATGGTACCTCCATGGAAGGGACGAGGAATGATGAACGTCCATGTGCCATTTGCATTTTGACGAGTGATGGTCTCCTTGGCCAAATTTGCAACAAGGCATGTCTGACCTAAAGGAATTCAGCTAGTTGTCTCAACACAATTTGGAGATTATACCTCGCGTGATGAAAGATGCAGGGTCATTAAAGCCAGTGCCAGAACAATTGATGGCAATCTTCACATTTCCAGCTATGTCGAAAGCCTCATTTGGAGAATTTAAAACTGTCCTGATAGTATTTCCCCCGTTTAAGACGAATCTGCGCATTAGGTGTCTAAGATACATTGGCGTGTTCATGCACCACGTCTTGTATTCAGCTCCCCATCTCACTCCATTCGGGAGCTCTTTTGGAGAAAGGACTCGAAAATCATCAATATCCGAGTACCTGGTTCTCGCTGAAATATAATCCTCTGAAAGTGACTCTAGCCAATCTGTTCCCTTCATGAAAGAAATTCCTGCGTCAGGGTTATCTTTGGTGTAGGTTTTGAAGTGGTCGTAGGTGGCTCTTGCTAGTGAAGCTTCAAGAACCCCTTGAGGGGTGATATCCGGTATTGGACGGTAATGAGCTCCAGACCATGGAGTTGCATAGTCTATAGACTCAGAGCCGGGGAAGTCACGAGCGGCGATTATTATGTTACATTTTGGATACTTTTGCTGGCAAATCACAGCTGATGAAAGCCCCAAAACTCCAGCTCTATCAAATGCATGAGTATAGACTTAAAAAGTGAAGTATTGCTTACCCAATGACAACAATGGTTCCTTCATCCATCAGTAATATTAGCCGTTTTCTGAATTAGTTATAGAATCGATAGCATAGAATGTCCCACACTCATTGAAATTGGGAGGAGTCTGGTATCTTGATGCAGAGTCGAATATTCGACTGTCAGGGATGATGCGGGGAAGTGGCGTCGTCCGAGGTGCTGTACTTCGGGACAATCAGATCAAGCCGATCATCGTGGCAGATATTTCGCCGCAGAAAGGCACGTTATGATGTTGAGTTGATCAATGAAGACTACTTCCCCAATCATCTAATAGAGATATACTCAGTTAATCTCTTACTTCCACTATCAAATTGGCAATTGCCATGTCGAAAATTCCCATTAATCTCGCATTTTCGAAAGGAGCTGGGGCTCTTCATAATCAGGCAATTATCGCTAATGGAATGGTGTTTTGTTCAGGACAGCTCCCCGCTGATCTCGAGTCGGGTGAGCTGGTAAAGGGGGACATCAAGGAGAACACGGTAAGCATATGTTCATCAAGACTTTATTTTCCACCTTACACTCTAGGGGGAGACTGATGGAAAATCATGCAGACAAGGTGTATTGAGAATTTGGAAGCCGTTCTCCAAGCTGCAGGCTCGAGGCTGGAAAATGCTGTGAAAGTAAACATTTTTCTCACAGATATCAAGAATGTACCTCAAGTGAACGAAGTGTATGTCAGATATTGGGGGCACGTCAAGCCGGTTAGAACGTATGAACTTCGCATTTCCTTAGTCAATTGACATTTCAAACTTCATACACTAAACCAAATTTAGTTGTGTTGCCGTGAAGGATTTGCCACGAGGTGCTGATATTGAGATCGAATGTACGGCTGTATTAGATATAAAATCACGATTATAGAATCAGAAATGTTATATGCCTTTTTGATATAATTATTCCAAGCAAGGACGCAGTTTAAGATTTGTGAGCAGAGCTGTTGTGCGGTGTAATGCTGGAAAGCGAGCCTAGAACTTGGAAAGGAGCCTGCCTTTCAGCAAAGTTATGGAGCTGCTTGACTCCCCAGGCTTTCGCCGCAGGCACCTCAGGATTTTTAGGGACTGCAATCTCAGACTTTGCTTGTGTTTGACTATCGTTTGGAGGTATATATTTTCCCAGGGGCCTTCTTTACCTTGTTACTCCCGGCGTCCGGCTCAAGCACGATAAGCTATCATCTCCTTACGAGTTACTAATCCCACGAATTGTTGGAGTCAGGGACATCCGAATCTATGCTCAAGAAGGACTCGGCAACTTCCCTATCTCTCCCACCCTAGGGAGACATCTACTGAGCTCGTTCGTTTGTAGCATCGGTAACGACGATCAACGCCGGCCATCCTCCCCACTTTTGAACAACTTCTTTCGCCCGCAAGAGCTTGACTCAACTTCCCGCTAGAGCAGTGAAGCAACGCGCGGATGGCCTGAAATCATAACTTGCTCGTCTCAGAAACCAATTCAAGTTTCAAAATGGCGACGAGAAGAAGGAAAACTTCTGCTACCGAAGGCTCACCGTCCCTGCTCAGGACCAGCGCATTTGTTTTTTTTATACTAGCCGCCATCACAGCAATAGCAACCTCGAAGTTTGGGGATGCAATCACTGCTTGGAGAATTGATACCCAAAATTATGAAGCAAGAGTGAACCATATCCTCGCTACTACCCCACTCATTGACGGTCACAATGATTTGCCATATCTGCTCAGGATTGAATTGCAGAACAAAATCTACGATTCAACCGATTTCCAATTCTGGGATGGTAAGTTTGATGCTTTGACTTATACTATGTATACTTAGGCTTTCATCGCAGGGCTAGCAAGTCATACAGATTTGAAAAGATTACAAGAAGGACGTGTTGGTGGACAATTTTGGTCCGTCTTTGTAGAGGTTGATAGTCCCAGACCAGTTCCTTGATTCCATTTCCTTAATTGACCAAACACAGTGTCCAAGTACAGATCATATAGATGATCCAGATGTAAGATATCATACTGTATAACCTTCAGAATGTCACTCAACCGTGGTAGCACGCAGTGAGAGATACACTGGAGCAAATCGATGTCGCCAAGCGACTTTTCGAACATCACGCGACAAACTTGACATATTGTACTACCTCGGAATGTGCCTTGAAAGCATTCAAATCTGGAACCATTGGATCCATGCTTGGAGCTGAAGGTATGCATCAAACAGGATCAGCACTTGCATCTGTTCGACAATTCTTCACCTTGGGTGTACGATATATTACGTTGACACATAATTGTGATAACGCCTATGCTACAGCTGCCTCCACAGTGACGGCGGGGAGCCAGGACGTGGGACTGAAGGATTTTGGATACGCAGCCATCAGAGAAATGAACCGCCTGGGTATGATGGTTGACTTGAGTCATGTGAGCCATAATACAATGCGGGATGTCCTTCGTGTTGCTCGAAGTCCAGTCATGTTCAGCCATTCTTCCTGTTATACGCTTGCAAGAAATTATCGAAATGTCCCTGATGATGTACTAAGAGGCCTTCGAACAAACGGTGGAGTGGTCATGGTTATGTTCGTCAAGAGGTTTTTAAATGCTGAAAATCCAGATGAAGCAAACCTGGAAACAGCAGTCGACCATATATTCCATGTTGCGAACACTGCTGGGTGGAAACATGTTGGAATTGGTATGTGATCCTTCCATTCCTCAATACGAAGGAAGCTAACAGTAGTGTAGGTGCGGATTTTGACGGGACCGTAACTCTCGCTGATGGAATTGACGATGTGAGGGCCTACCCAAAATTGATCACAGCCGTGATGAGAAGGGGTGCAACAAATGCACAGATTCGTGGTTTGGTAGGAGAAAACATTTTGAGAATGTGGCGGGAGAATGAAATAAATGCAGATAAGTTCAAGGCAGCTGGAGAATTGCCAGTGGAAGATGTATGGAGCGAGAGGCGGTGGTCGAGATGGGACAATCCTTTGCCGCTTATGTTACCAGGAAACAAAAAGAGAGTAAAGGCAGAAAACTACGCCTGAAGAAATGTAATATTTCCTCCACTTAATGCAAGGGAGAGATCAGGGACGCCAGAGGATATTGATGAGCTACGGAATAATATTTCCATGTAACATGTAGCCCTTTCGATGACCAAACAGACCTAGGGGATTCCGGAGAAAAGAGTGTTCTTTACTTCGTACCATCCTCTCGTGGCATTGAAAGACGAGGGAGACATAAAATCCAGACATCAATGACTCTGTGAAATAATCTCTCAAGTTTCATGCGCTGTTCGTGTTCCAATATGGTGCCATTTTTCAACTTCTCAACACTATTTACGCCTGCGGCCCCATCTTCAGCACACTCGACCCCTGGTCATAGTGCACCTCAGGCTCCCACTCCTGAAGATATAGCGATTGGGCCACTGCTCAGGTACCTCTGCGACCAAGATCTGCCCCTAAACCACTTGCGGCATCACCCCGTAATGGCGTTCTGGTACCAGATAAGGGTAAAGTGGGATACGGTACAACGTCAACCTCCATCGCCTACCTGTATAACGGACCGGAGATGCATCATGAATTACTCAAGAATAGTCAACCCGTTGTGCTCTCTAGTGCTTCATTTCATGCGTCATGTCACAGTCTGGCTCTCCAGACCCGTCGTGCACTGAACCAACTACGATAAACAACCAGAGAGATGAGACTGCACGGAGCCGAAGGATTGTACGAAACTATATTGCATGTAGGAGATGCCATACACAAAAGGTCAAATGCAGTGGTGAAACTCCCTGTAGAAACTGTAAAGGTTCGAAAAACCCGGTGGAATGTGTGTATCCTGTCAGGGATAGAAAAGTTGCGGTATCAGAAAGGTAACATGGGTGCAATTGACCACGACGTATATCATGCAGTGCTAAGATATGCAGTTATTTGAAAAAGCTCGAAGCTGAAGTCCAGACACTTAAACGCAAATCCCCACCCCAAGAACAGGAAGCTTCCCCTGAAGCTGAACCTTCTGTCACTGAGCATAATGTATCGAGAAAACGAGCGAAGACCGCAGAACCACCGACAATCCCTCAGCCAGACGCATCAACTCCCCACGAGCAAGCTGTTGAAATAGAGGCGGATGGGAATAGCTGCACAGATGGAACGAATATTGAGCCATATGTGGGTGAGGCAGCATGCACAACATTTGGTACGAAGCTGCGCCAGTTCCTTCAAGGGGGCGATGCTCCACCGACATCATCAAGGCCGAAATACTATCAGAACCAGAGAATGCTTCGAGCTTCATGCACCGAGTGTCAATTACCAAATAAAAGCGATGCGCAGCTCCTAGTAAGGGTCGTCTTACGATTTATAGGCCCTGATTATCATCTGCTACGCAGAACATCATTTTTGGAACGACTGGAAGAGACGTATAAATTGGAGGTCTTGAATGATCCGATATGGTTGTGCAGATTGTTTACAGTTTTCGCTCTTGGCGAGATATACACTGTGCGGTCTCACAAGCCAAAAGACAATGGTGTTCCTGGTGTTTCGTTCTTCTTGAAAGCCTTGGACTTCTTCCAAGATCTTTATGAGGAGCCAACCGTTGAGTATATCGAGACGCTCCTTCTTCTGGTAAGGATTTTATCATCCAAATCGTTCCCAATGTCCCTTTAACACTTCAGGCATTTTATTCTACAACACTAAATCGAAGAAACACAGCATATACATACATTGGGCTGGCCATGCGACTATCAATGATGATGGGACTTCACCGCAAGATCCCTCCGAACACACCAATCCCTCCTCCGGAGAGGGAACACCGGATCCGTGTATGGTGGACTGTCTATGTGATGGATCGCATGATGAGTTCCAAGATTGGACATCCTGCTATGATACAGGACACAGATATTGATGTCCAATTACCGTCTCTCAATGGTCTCTCATCCCAAGACGCCAACGATTTCTATGACCCAGCTTATCTGCTGGCACAGATCGCACTTGCGAGGATTACAGGAAATGTGCTAGGTAACATTTATCATATTCCGAATCCTGGGCAAAGGAATTCTTTCGTGCACGGAGTTCATACAATTTTAGCCAGGCTGAAGAGTTTTCATAGTGGCTTGCCTCCACTGTTGAGGTTGGAGCCACAGAACTCGCCAATGTATGCAAATAGAACTGTCGCATCATTGCACCTCCATCTCAATCAGGTAAGTGCCAGTATCGTATTCTCATGTGGCGATGTTAATGGTCGCTAGTGTGTTATTCTTACAACTCGCCCGATATTGTTTTACGTCTTTCGGCAGAAATTCGGTCAACAATTAGATACAAATACAGGGAATTCACGCCCGCAAAGTCAGATGGTGTCTGTTCTATCAGATGCATGTATCCAGACTGCACGAGCATCCAACAAGATATTGTCACAGTTGTGGGTAGACGGTTGTTTGGCAATGTATGGATTCTATGATGCACTTTCGATCTTTTCTTCTACACTGATTTTGATGCTGGCATCTGCAATCAATGAGCTTGATGGAACTCCAAGCGCAGACGAGGATAACATCGGGGTAGCCTGGAGTCTTCTGCGGTCAATGAAGGACGATGGGAGTGTGCCAGCAACTGATTATTATGAGCAGCTGGTAGATTTGAAAGATGCTCTTCAGGAGGCTTGTACCAAGAAGATGAAGGAACGACTGGAGTCTAAAGTCCATGCCTCAAACGAGAAAGGGGCCTCGGCGCCGATGAATCTAACTGATACTTTGAGTCTCACGCAGAGCAGGCAAGATAATATAAATATCCCAACAGACGTCGGAGATGCTCCTGGAATGGTGGGCAGTCAACAAATGATAAGCATTGGGGAAGGGTTTATTGACCCTAGTTTCAATGGATTGTTCTCGCAGTCGACAACTATTAAGGCTCCCCAGAATCAACCATGGGCTCCTGCAGCGTTGGAATCAATGTTTTCAGCAAATACATCGGATCAACTGCTTTGGGATTTTGATTGGGAGAGTGTTGGAATACTTCACTAGGAAATACCAAATGATCACAGTTGCACGATAGGTGGATATGAAGACAGAATATCTTGACAATATAATTCTGTTGCTTAAGAATGAAACCATCACATACCCTGATTCGAAAATGGGGTTCATTTTCATCGCATCCAATCATAACTTGCATGATGCTAGTTCAAAATGATCCTGCCCCCAAGATATCACCACTCGAAAAATGACCCACTATCCTAAATCTTCTCGTCCAGAAATGGAGACCACAATTCCTTACTAATGACCCATACAAACCTATCTCGGAGGAGCTCCGCACAACCGAGAGCTCTCTTATCGGTCTTTCTGGTGGCAAGCCGACGGATAACAAAGTCCGTCTACTTTTGTCAGCACCATGATTCCAAGTTCCCACGGGCAATGGATAACAGGTGGCCGGTCAATCACGATACGGCTTCGATGCTAACAGGTTCCTGCAGTGGCGCATTCAACTGCAGCTCTGTGGTGATGGCTTAGAGTAGCAAGGGTCAACTGGGCGCCAGAGTTGAAAGGTGGGGATGAGGGAGCAAGCAGCTTCCAGGAGGCAACTCCAAGCCAATTCATAAGCCATCGTATCAATCACTACCGCAATTTCTGAGCGTACTATTCTTTCTTTTTACAGTCTATCTCTCTAATTCTTCAAGATGTCTTTTTCAACTAGCAAAGGTATTCGGATCGCAATTGATCGAGGTGGAACTTTTACAGATTTGTGGGTTGCATCCTGACTATCCCAACATTTACTCACTTATGGCTGACATTTTGTAGTTGGGCTAGCATTCCGGGACGAAAAGATGATGTTGTTTTCAAACTTTTGTCCGTGTGCCCAGATCGGTATCCTGACGCACCTACGGAAGGTGTGAGAAAGATCCTAGAAGAGGCGACGGGAACATCTATACCAATGGGAGTTCCGCTTGATCTTGCTCCAGTAGAATCTATCCGTATGGGGACAACAGTAGCCACCAAGTAACCACTCCATCATGTGTGAAATTTATCACGTGCTGACTTCTGTCCCAGCGCACTTTTGGAACGCAGAGGAGAACCAGTCGCCTTACTTATTACCAAAGGATTCATAGATCTCTTGGTAATTGGAAATCAAGCTCGGCCTAACATTTTTGACCTCACCGTCAAGAAGTTGGACAGGTTGTACGAGACAGTCGTCGAAGTGGACGAAAGAGTTACAGTTGAAGGTTTCTCAGAAGACCCAGAGCCACAGCATATCGACGCTACTACTGATGAAGATCTTGTTGTTGGCATTTCTGGAGAAGTTATGAGAATCCTGAAGAAACCAGACTATGAGGCTGTCCGCAAAGACCTTCAAATACTCTGGGAGAATGGCATTCGAAATCTTGCCATTGCGCTGATGCATTCATATTCTTACCCAGAACATGAGCTAAAAATTGCTGATATTGCGAGAGAAATGGGCTTTACCATATCCGTCTCGAGCCAGCTTCAACCAATGATCAAAATTGTTCCACGTGCACAGTCTGCAACAGCTGATGCGTACCTTTCACCAGTCATTCACAAGTACCTCGAAGGTTTTGGCAAAGGATTTCTGGGGGAATTCAAGGATGAAACAACCTCTAAGAAGCTGTTATTGTCCCAATCAGATGGGAGTTTGACGACATTTAACACATTCACCGGGTTAAGAGCTATTCTTTCAGGCCCTGCAGGCGGTGTTGTTGGAATGGCCAAGACATGTTACGATGAGAATGCGAAAGTTCCCGTTTTGGGATTTGATATGGGTGGGACTTCGACTGATGTCTCTAGATTTGGAGGGGAATACGAACATGTTTTTGAAAGCGTTATTGCAGAGGTCACTATTCAGAGTCCTCAACTCGACATCAATACCGTAGCGGCTGGAGGTGGTTCCATGCTATTTTGGCGCAATGGTCTGTTCGTTGTCGGACCAGAATCTGCAGGTGCTTTTCCAGGACCAGCTTGTTATGGCAAAGGAGGCCCGTTGACGATCACGGATGCGAATCTCATGCTTGGCCGTCTCCTTCCAGATTTTTTCCCTGCCACGCTCGATTATGATGCGACGAAGTCCAAATTCTCAGAACTGACAGACGCGATCAACAGTGAGAGGGTGGGGGAACCGCAACTAAGTATCGAGGAAGTTGCTCATGGATTCGTAATTGTTGCGAACGCTGCAATGACTCGTCCGATTCGAAATATTAGTGAAGGCCGTGGATTTGAAACTTCGGCACACAATCTTGCTTGTTTCGGCGGCGCAGGAGGTCAACATGCTACCGCAATTGCCCGAGATCTTGGTATTAAAAGAGTCATTGTTCATCGGCTGTCCAGTATTCTCTCTGCGTATGGAATGGCTCTGGCCGATATTGAGGTTGATTTGCAGGAACCAGAGTCTGCAACATACAACGAAGAGTCAAAACCGAGACTCGAAGAAAGATTGGAGTCCCTCAAAAGGAAAGCTGCAGCGAAGCTTGCTTCTCAGGGTTTCAATGACGACCAAATTTTCCACAATAGTATGCTAAATATGAGGTATATGGGGAGCGATACAACTTTGATGGTCCAAAAATCGATAGACGAAGAAGATTTTGGTGCTGCATTTACTAAACGACATCTACGTGAGTTTGGGTTCGTACAGAACCGCAGCATCTTGGTAGATGATATACGCGTACGGAGTATCGGTAAAAGCGTCGGGATTGAAACTTCCAATCCTTTCCGAGAGCTTGATGAGCTTGATGCAGTCTCCTATCTCGGTGTCAATGAGGCGGTGAACACAAGAAAAGTCTATTTTGAGAAGACAGGCTGGACAGATACTCTCATCTTCCATCTAGACAATCTCCCAGTTAACAAGAAGGTTCCAGGACCAGCTATTATTATCGATTCGACTCAGACTATTGTCATTGATCCTGCAAGTGAAGCTACAATCCTTCAGCAACATGTCATCGTGGACCTGTTGGACACCGTGCGAAAAGAAATCAGCTCTACGGTGGTTGACCCTATCCACCTGTCCATTTTTGGACATCGATTCATGAGTATTGCTGAGCAGATGGGAACCACTTTCCAGAAGACATCGATTTCCACAAATATCAAAGAGCGTCTGGATTTCTCATGTGCTGTATTCTCCCAGGATGGAGGATTAGTGGCAAATGCCCCTCATATTCCTGGTCATCTTGGTTCTATGGCATATGCCATCGCATACCAGGCAAAATTGTACCCCAAGGGCGGATTCAAACCTGGCGATGTTCTGCTCTCTAATCATCCCATATCTGGTGGTACGCATCTACCAGACTTGACAGTTACAACCCCTGTCTTTGATGACGATGAGAATCCGCAGGAGATTTTGTTTTTCGTGGCGAACCGTGGCCATCACGCAGATATTGGAGGTATCGCTGCAGGGTCAATGCCACCGAATTCGACAGAGCTTTGGCAGGAAGGTGCTGCTGTTGAAACCTTCAAAATGGTGAAAGAAGGCATTTTTGATGAAGCTGGTGTTGTCAATATATTATATGACGAGCCTAGCAAATACCCTGGCTGCAGTGGGACTCGTACATTGAAAGATAACATAGCGGACCTGAAGGCAGCCATAGCGGCGAACAAGCGTGGCATTGCTTTACTTTCAGCCATGATTAAGGAGTATACTTGGCCTGTTGTCAAGCTTTACATGTCAGGTATTCAAGATAATGCAGAGACGAGTGTGAGAGAACTTTTGAAGAAGTTCTCGGCTCGTTTTGAAGGTCAACCTTTGGAAGCAGTCGACTACCTTGATGATGGAACACCTTTGGCCGTAAATATCACCATTGACGGTCAGACTGGGTCAGCAAAATTCGATTTTACTGGTACTGGACCCGAGACTTTCAACAACTTGAATGCACCTCCTGCTGTCATGTATAGTGGAATTATGTACTGTCTACGGTCCATGATCTCTTCTGATATCCCCCTTAATCAAGGATGCCTTGCACCGATTGAGGTTTTCTGTCCACCAAATACAATTTTATCTCCTTCATCGAAAGCTGCAACTGTTGGTTCTAATGTCGAAACGTCTCAGCGAATTATTGATCTTATCTTCAAAGCGTTTCAAGCTGCAGCTGCAAGTCAAGGGTCCATGAATAACCTCACCTTTGGTTACGGAGGGACAGATAAAGAGGGAAAGGTTACTAAGGGATTTGGGTACTACGAAACTATTGCTGGTGGAGCAGGTGCAGGTGATGACTGGCAGGGACAAGATGGAGTTCACACGAATGCGACAAACACAAGGATGACAGACCCTGAAGTATTTGAGAAGAGATATCCTGTAATCTTGAGAGAGTTTTCTATACGAAAAGGAAGTGGTGGAATTGGAAGGAATCGGGGTGGAGATGGATGCATTCGCGATATTGAGATTCGTCGCCCGATGCAAGTCAGTATCTTGAGTGAAAGGAGGGTTATTGCACCATATGGTATGGCAGGCGGTGGAGAAGGAAAGAGAGGAGTGAACCTCTGGAAGCGCATTGACCCTCTTGATGGATCTTTGAGAACAATAAGTTTGGGTGGGAAGGCTTCAGTTACGATGAACCCAGGTGATAGAATTATAGTTCAGACACCAGGTGGAGGTGCCTATGGGCTAAAGGAAGCAAATGTGAGAGGAGTCAAGGCTGAAGCTATTCGGCTTCCAGCAAAGGGAGTGCATCACGGAGTATCTGGGATACAAACACCCCCCGAAGAGAGCATATATTCTGAAATGGGGTGATGAAGTAGTGTCTTTGGCGTTTGCATGTTTCATAGATATCTCGCAAATTTAGAACTTTGTACAAACTCCTTACTTTGTATCAATCCTTGCTTCATTCAACTTGCAACCCTATTCTACTTAATGCGAGAGGCATACAGTTTCCTCCAGCAGTCTACGTTGTTCTTTTAAGCAGAGAGGGAAGCCGAGATCTAGAGGTAACTGTTTTGCATTTGTTGTTGTATAGAAAGCCGCTATATTTCCTCTACTATTCTTCATACCTTGAAAATCAACCAATACATTTCACAAAATCACCGGACGCTCAGTCTAGATGCCTATCAATTCTTATCTTTATGATTTGAGTGGATCAATGTCAGGAGATAAACCCCACTTTTGGTGTTTGCACACACTATCTCCTTGCCCGTTGATCCACCTCCTAGAAATGCCAAGGATAAACAATCCTCATTCTGACAAGGTTGATATGTATAACTTCTAGTTCACTCCGAGCAATCTTCGACGCTTTAGTATCTGCCTTTGTCTTCTGATTTGTCATCATGAGTTCAACAGATCAAGTTCACGAGAAGTCAACAAGTGAGGGCGATGGCCCTGCCAAAGAAAGCTCCGAAGGAGATGTAGAGTTATACATTGATCCTGTCAAGGAGAAGAAGATGATGAGAAAGTTTGATGTAAATCTGGATAACGTCATGATTGAGCAATAGCTGACCTAGGATTTAGATTTATTGTATTGGAATGATGGGTGTATTTTATTTGATGGCGAATTTGGATCGGTAAGAATAATATTCTCCCGTTATGCATTACTAATTTTTCAACAGAAGCAATATCGGAAATGCAAATATCGCTGGCATGCCAGCAGACATAGGCTTAACCGGGAACCAATTTGGAACAGCAGTCACATTGCTCTATGCCACCTATGTCACGATTGAGACGCCTGTCGCCATTCTTCTCAAAATCATTGGTCCGCGATATCTACTTACTTTCATCGCATTTTCATGGGGATGCGTCACTCTTGGGATGGGTTTTATTGAGAATTGGTGGGGATTGTACACCTGCCGTCTTCTACTTGGATTCTTCGAAGCAGGATTGATTCCATGCATCGACGTTTACATCGGCTTGGTGTACAAGCGAGAAGAGCGTGGTCAAAGATCTGCTATCATTTTCGCCTTCAGCGCATTGGCAAGCGCATTTGGAGGTATTTTGGCTTATGGACTGACCCAGATCAAGGGTCCCGGAGACTTTCAAGGTTGGAGATGGCTTTTCATTGTCGAAGCCATCTTGACACTTATTGTGGTGCCGATATTCTTCTTCATATTCCCGCAGGAGCCGAGAGAAGCTTGGTTTCTGAATGCCGAGGAGAAGCAGCTGATGATTGCACGATATGCTAACGACCCTCATTGGGGTATTGATGAGGAATTCAAATGGTCTTCTGTTCTTTCCATTTTCGCTGACCCGAAGTGGTATGCATTGTAAGTGAAGCCTGGCTATTATTGAAATTGTCTAATGGGATAGTGTCGTCTTTCAATTCTCGGTTGATATTTCACTGTATGGATTTACAACTTTTCTTCCAGCTATCATCAAGGGTATGGGATACACTTCAGTCAATGCAAATCTTCTCACTGTGCCAATCTATGTCTGGGGTCTATTGTGGTTTGGTTTCGTGGCATGGATGTCTGATCGTTCTAAGAGAGGTAATTGTTCTTCTGTGTCCTATGGCAAATGCTAATTGTTTTAGGTTACTGGATTGGCGGGCCTCTTATTTGCCTTGTCATAGGATATGCCATTCTTATTGGTGCAGATAATGTTGGTGCTCGATACTTTGCATGCTTCATTGTAGTTATGGGCATCTATCCTACCACGGGAATGTCTTTAATGTGGCTGAATGATAATGTCGCCCAGCATTTCAAGAGAGCGACAATGATTGGAGCGACTCTCACCTGCGCGAATACTGCTGGAGTTGCTGTTGGGCAAGTTTTTACAGCTGATAGTGGACCGAGATATATCAAAGGGCTTTCCATTTCCCTTGGACTGGCTGTGTTGGCTGGGTTGATGGTAAGTTATACTAAGAACTTGTTGGATGTGTCTGACTTTTTAGGTTATATCTCTAGTCGTTGGGATGAACATTGCCAACTCCCGTCGTGAAAAGCGAATCCAAACTGCTCTGGCGGCTGGTGCGCCACTGAAAAATGAGCCTGAGAAAGGAGACATGAATGTTTACTTCAGGTACACGACGTAAGCGGAGGAAGGAGGGAAAATGCAAGCTCGATCATCCCATGAGATGCACGTGATTCATCTTTTCTAAAGCGTATCTACAACCAATGGCTGGCAGAATCTTCAATAACTTACAACCTATGATCTAACTAATACACTATATTAGACTTAAATGTATCAGAATGAGAGCTTGAGATATGTCTCAGAGAATTGGCTTTTATGAGGTGAAACATTAAATTTGGCCCTAGAAGCTTTAAGTAGATTTCTCTAAATGAATTAAACATAAAGACTCTCTTCTATTCTTTGATAATGTTTACATGAGTCAATGGCTTTCCCTTTTCAAAATAGGCCTCAACATTGTCCCAGCATACCTTCTCAAACCCCTCCCAGCTGGTTCTCGAACATACTCCAATATGAGGCAGAACTGTTGCCATGTAGTCATCTTTCCATGCACGATTGATGCCAGGTTCATTCTCATGCACATCCAGCCCAACGCCGATCACTTTTCTCTCTTTAATAGCTTCCAGTAGCGCAGATTCGTCGATGAGTTGTCCTCGTGCTATATTTACAATTCTAATGCCCTCTTTTGCCAATGAAAACTCCCTTGCCGACAGCATGTGATGTGTAGAAGTTGTGTACGGGCATGCTAGTACGACGCAATCGGAGACCTTTAGAAGCGCTTCCAAAGAGTGACAATATGACACTTCCGAACCTATCTCTTCTTCTCTTTGAATGTTCCTCTTCCGATTGAAGTAACAGATCTTCATACCCAAACCAAGTGAGGCTTTCTTTGCAATCCTGGCACCGATATCTCCCATTCCAACAATTCCTAGTACAGTTCCTGATGGATCGACAGCTTTCATTCCTAAGCTTCGACTTGCAGCCCAGTTATCTCTCGCACAATGTTCGGCGAATGTGAAATATCGAAATGCGCTTAGAATCAGGAAAAGCGCTGTGTTTGCCACTGCTTCTGTGCATGTATCTGGAGTGTTGCAATACCAAATTCTCATTTTTGTCAAGGTGTCGATATCGGCAGCATCGTAGCCATGACCAGAGCATACGATGAGTTTCAATGATGGTGGGTAGTATTTTATACATTCGGTTGTGAAGAGGCGATGAGTGCTAAAGGGTTCGGCTTTCAACCAACCGGTTCGAACGATTGCATTGATGTTGGAGTAGATTCCACCGGGTTGCATTTTTTCACAGAAATCGGAGACATTGTCACAATTGTAAAGTAGGATGTTGTACTTCTGTTGGATTCGGGTGAATTGCTCATGAACGACACGCGTATCGGAGGTGACGAGGAGTATCGTCGGTTTCGTTTGGGTCATTTTGATACAAAATCTGAGGTGCATAAAGCTTTTACCTCGATCGTGGGTATATATGTCTTCGGGAGTGGGGGTGATCCACTATCGGTTGAAGTGAAAGATCCCGACACCTTTTGAAATCCCTCCTCGATCTTGTACTATATCATCCTACATATGCTTGGAATGTCCAGATAAAATGACAGTCTTTCAAACCAAAAACTTCTCAAACTTGACGTCAAGTCTCTTCAATCTCCTCTATCAATCTTTTTAGCTCTTTCGAAGTCGAAATCTCCTCGGTGGTAAGCTTGGCAGCCTTCTAGTCATCTAACCGTTGCGAATATGCAAGTCCAGCTAGCTTATAACCTTCGACACTTTATCCTTAGTCTTCTATAACAACTAGATATCCTCAATGTACCTGGAAGTATCCAAAATATACTTGATTCTAGTCCAACGGATCGTAATCTATATCGTGAAGTATATTCTCGGTCCTGTCGTCGAGATCATCATCCTAGTCCCCTTTTAATATAAAGAACTTTAGAGCTCGCAATTTCTTACCATATCCCAATGACGTTTAATGAGGAACTGCATAGCGCCTTAGGTGTCCACACCTGACTTTAAGATTTTTCTGCGTCTTTAATAATAGGTATAACCGCAACACTAAGGGATAATCTAAATCTATTGAACAGGTGCCAGGAGGTGCTAAGCGCAAAACCATAGGCACGAGAGAACTTGAAAGACTCTCTAAAAGGGATAAGGAGCGTTATTGAGCCTTTATTCATATACAACAGCTCAAGACAAGCAAAGAGACAGCTGAAACGACGTTTATAAAAATCATACACACGAACAATCATCAAATGAATGCCGTCGATCGAGCTTTCAAAGAAATATTACATAGTGATATATGATAAGAATACAAAACCAATGTATATCCTCGCAGAGTCTGACGCGTAAAGAAGCCAGGACATAGCCTTGCCGGTGTATGTCAGAATTACTTAGGCCCTGTAAAGCCTATTACATCGAAAAGATCAAGCCAAGTAAGCTTACACAAAGCCCGATCTCACGGCCCATCTTTCTTGCAGTATCTGCACCAGAAGCAACGACAGAGGTGGGAGCAGTCTTCGCGGTACCCGCTGCACTCGTACCTGAAGCTCCACCACCACTGCCTGCAGCGCCACTACCTCCAGCGGTGGCCTTCTTCGACGATTCTCCTCCACTCGCGGACGTTGTCACAGGTACAGCAACAACTGTCTCACTCACAGATAACACTCTTGTGGTAACTGCTCCTAGTCCCTTACAGTTATCTGCCATATTAGGGCATTCGCTCACGACGTACGAAGTGGTTTTGTACGCAGTGCTGGTAGACAGGCTTACGGGGCAGACAGTCGTGCCAACGGTCACAATCTCAGTGGTAATGCGCGAGGGGCAGTCTTTGATTTCTGGCGCGCAAGAAGCGATGTTGTAAGTTTTGGTTTCACAGATTGTGCTTGTGGAGAGGAGATATGCTGGGGCGCTCGTGTAGTATGCCGGGGCAGTCGGGTAGTGGAATGGGCCTGCTGTAGAGTAGACATTAATTGGGCCGGCGCTGGTCTTTACCGCGGTACTATTGCCCCATTTGCTAGTCGAGGAGCTGATGTTCTTAGGGGAAGTGATATTGAACGGCGCTGTAACGTTATTTGATAGATCCAGCATCTGACCTGTAGACAGTGGGAACGGAGTTGTAGTGAAAAAAGGAATAATAGGTGTTTCGAGAACACGCTGATAAGCAAGCCCTTTGTCATCAACTCCAGTAACGTAGACGAAAAAGCTTTCAGTTGGAACTGTGAGAATGCCGAAGAAATCGTTGGTTGAAGGGTAGCCTGGTTCGCCTGAGCCGGCGGTCATAGCTGCGGTCGACAGGAGAGCGAATGATGGCGCACGGAAGGAGAAAGTTGCAGTCTGGAACTCTCCAGCTATTTGTGCTATCGCTCCTATTGGCTGATTATATGGCGGTGGTCCATCCAAAGGAAACCATCCAGTATGTCCAGGACGACCATCAATACTGGCAAAATCAAATGAACTGAGCTGGATGGACGAGACGCCGTTGACGTTAAGTGTATAAGAGCCGGTCCCAGAAACGACGAGGGAGTAAAGACCATGTGATGGTACAGAGACCGTGATGGACACGCTTGTGCTGAAGATGTTCCAAGAGATACCCGGAGAAGAAGCAGTCAAAGGAGTACTATCTGGTTGAGTGACAGAGATCGTGAATCCCGTCCCCAGCAGAGAGATGATAATTCCAGTAGCGTAGGAATCGATTGGGATACTGAAAGTATCAAATCCACCTGCCAGAGAGCCCTGGGCGCGAAGAATGCTGACTGGGTTTGCTGTGATGAGGTTTTTAATAACACTCGAGATTTTCGTAACGTCAGACCGCGGCCCCGTGTGGTAGAGACCGCCGGTCACAGCACATATTTCACCATAGACTAGATTAGATTGAGAATCCACACGTTTTTCAACCGCAAACCCTGATACACCGTCATCGCAGTTGGAATCATATTTGTAGATGTCTATCTGGATATGACGTTTCGCGGCATCAGAAAATAGAGCCCCGCTCGCTCCAAAATCTTTGGGAGCAGCATCGGTGAACATAAGAAGTTTTGATCCTTCGTCCCTAATCAACGCACATTAGCATCAGGCGCTCGGAAATGAGAGGATTTGTTCTCTCTGGAAATAAGAACATTGATGTGTAGTTCGAATTCGCAGGTTCTTGACAAAACTTACATAACATCGATGGCACTTTGCATTCCAGCAATCGAGAGCTCGGGACAGTCGTCACCACCGTCTGCGAAGAGGCTGTTGATAGCCGACTGGAAGATTGCAAAATCACTTGTGACGGTGAGCGGACCAACTAAAGGATCATTGAACGGGGACACCACATAGAGACCAGGTTCATCATCGGTGCCTATGAGAGAAGATGCGATACTAATAGCTTCAGAGCGAACGCTGTTTATGATACTTCCCATGCTGCCTGTCGTATCTATGGCAAAGGCAATACTTGGCACTCCGAAAAGCAAACGAAGAGCCCTGTCAGATGCCAATGCCTCTTTGATATCATCAAAGAACTGCTCCGTTGCGGCAGTTGCTACATCTGCTGCATCCGTGTGCAAGCTCGCATGGGGAGACCAAATACAGTTGTTACTGTCCTTGTTGATGCCAGGCTTCGTGCCACGAAGGATACCAATGATTGCGCCACGGGGGTCATCTGTTGGTCCACCTATTCTATCATTAGATGTACTTAACATAGTTGTAGGACAGTTTCATCACAATCACATACCATGATGGCACTTGTATGGTGGAATGAGAGAGCCCTTTGGAGACGGAACATCCTCTCCAAAATAATAACCACTTGTCAATTTCTCGTATCCATCGGTGTTGGCTTTGCAGTCAAAGCCGCCACAAGGAAACGGAACACTATAATCCCAATCAAAAGGTGGCTCAAAATCCACGCATGCATCGCAAGTGTGATCCTCAAACGTAGCATACGACATGTCTCCATTGCGAATGAGCTCAGCATTTGGCTCTCTATGTTTCATCTCTATCCAATTGCTGTGGGCGTAAAAGTCCTGAATCGTGTGTAGCGCAGCGCCGATATTCTCTCGCGCCAGAGAGACCTGGGGGTGGTCGGCGAGTAGTGCTTGGACAGCTTCGTCCTTCAACTTCGTTATACGGATTTGTGCATCTCCGAAGCTCTCACCATCGCAGTGCCAATGCGCCGCGACTTGGTTCTTGTCGACCTTCGCATTTGCTTTGGTGATCTCGTCCCGAGCCTTTCTCATGTGCTTGGTGACCTTTGTGAGACTTGGAAAATAGGCCTTTGCACGCGACTCGAAGGCAGTCTCAGTCATTTTTATATGAGATGTTCCATCACTTCCGAATACAACTTCTCTAAAAGTAGTGGGGAAAAAACCTCTGAATGTCAGTTAGAAATAAAATCAAGAATGAAGCGGGGACAAATCTCAATAGAGGAGTGGCAAGGTTAGGGTAGAGATTCTACATACTGAACCGGTATCGACAGTAAAGACAGTGATAATATCAGAAATAAGCCAAAAGAGTGGTATCGCAACATATTGAACGAGTGTAAGTGCTTCTCCCTTGTCTTCTCAACTACTCATGACAAGCAGACTCAGTCGTCTGGGATGATATCTGAGTTTCCAAATATGCCAGGGCATCGCAGGTGTATATGCATATGCCAAGTGACTAAATAATACTTCATTTCCACTGAATACCGGCTCCCTTGCCCAGAAAGAAAATATTTGATGGTTTTAAGCTCTAGGAATCCTGTGACAACTCGCCCCCTTATTGACTGGGAATAAGAAATTCTGAGCGTATTAATTCAGCCCGAGACCTCCGGCGACTAACTAAGAAACTGACAAAAGTTATTCACGCTCCTAAAAGGGTCAACGAAAAGGAGTACCAAGGAATACGCAATAAGAAAAGAAATGCTAGTCTTGCGTATAGGCTACTGGTAATCCGAACTGTGGGTAGACAATAGATGGGTGCGGGGTTGAAACATTGTGTAACACAGCCGCTTTTTCAACTCAACATCACACCAGTGGCAGTGCTACATGATTCACCCTCGGCAGTCGACTAAGGGTGAAAGAATGCGATGGGCCAAGTTTCACAAATCTCGTTCTGACCACATAAGACTCCGTTATTGGGTTGGATTACTCTGAGTCAAGTCTGGTCAAAACAGGTATGCATATGCATCAATACCCAGTCAATGTGCTCCATTGCATGAAGTATGATATCTAGATGCGGACAGAACCTAAGTAATTTGCGGTGGAGTGTGCATACCTTCTGATCACCAGAGCTTGTCGACTTCAGTCAGATGTAGAGAATATTGATACTTCGTTCTGGAAATTGGTGCCAAAACTCTGTGAAGAAAGGGACCGGAAGAGGATCAGCCTGAAGACAGTTTCATTTGACCGTTGGCTGATCGTTCGCTATTCATGAAACAATGCCCGCCTGCAATACCGCGGATACCTAGGCATAATTCATTTTGGACAATCTCGAGTTCTTATTAGGGTAAGACTACACTAAATGTGCAAGATAGTGAGTATAATAAGACGTCGGAAAATTTGCTTTTAGAAAGTAATTAGAATATAGCTTAATTATCTACTTAATAGTATTTCTGCTCATTTAGTCTATTAAATGGGTGTTTTGATATGAGACTAAGTCAATAGCAATATGGGCCGTGTTCCAAATTCATTTGCTAATCAAGTCAAAAAAAATGGGCTATAGGGTTACGTCTTTTTTATTATAATTCTGATTCTTAAATCACTTTAATAATAGCTATATAGTTAGGACAATTATTATTACCACTGCCCGAAGCCGAATCAAATAACGCTATCCAGAAGCTCTTAACTCCAAATATCAAGGAAGAGGATGAGGTGAAGAGAGAACTTCCCGCTGTCTAAGTTGATGCAGAGGAAGAACGTCAATCTACAAGACACTCGTCGATTGTCTTGGAAGATCCTAATTTTGAAGAGTAGCCATTGCAAAGAATATAGGACGGAGAGGAATTGAAGGGAATTGCCAATTATTTCCAGTAAAATACCCCTCTTCAGTTTGGTGAAACTCCTGGTTGAGCCAACAGGAAGGGCAGACTCGACAATGCCAGAAAACTCTATAAAGAAGTCAGCATCTATATAAGCAGAAGTTTTTACAGAGCCAAAAACGTCGTTAGAGGCAGGAACTCCCGTGGAACTGATGCTAGGTGTCACTTCTGTGGTGGCATCACGTTCAAGTTTCAGTAGCGATTCTCTCACTGAAACTTCGCAAGACCCTCATAGTTCAGATCCTGCAACGGCTCTTACACAACCATCCAGACAAGAATCAAAAGCAGGTCATTATATTCAGCCATCTGTCGTGCAAGAAATTCTAACAGGAGAAACGGCATATGATCATTCAGTCGCTCATTCAGGTCCTTTCTGGAAGATTGGACTTCAGAGAGTCGACGAACATGATGTGGAGAATAACCCTGGTCAGAAATCAAGCGAGAGGAAGCTATTCACGACCAGAAAGCTTTCCATTGGTAAGGGTGGTAGACATGATAAGTTTGCGAGGGAGGTATTTCATGAGACACATAAATATCGTCTGGATAAAGCATGGAATGAAGGCAAAATAGCTAACAAGTAGCTATTGTAAGGTGGGATGGAAAGGCAGCTTAATAAATACAATTTATCCTTATATTATGAACTGATAATGCCAATCGTTGAGTATCCTGTGACCAGTAATTCTTAGCCTTGCCATTTCCAACGCAAAAATCAAACATTGAAATTTACCTGCCGTCGATTTGTGTCGAAGTCAACAACATCACAATTATCACATTCTTCCTATTATCACAATGCATTGACATTTTTCTTACTTTGAATTTTTGGGCTCTATTGAGATATTAACCTCGCACGTACGCCTATCTAAGGAACTGAGGAATCGGGCTCGAATCCAGTTGCAAACGAAAATGACCATGAAATATCCACACGCCATTTTCACTAAACCTAAGCCACTCGCAACATTGAGAACTGTTCTAGGAGAGCTATGGAGTTTGGAATGGCCCTTACACTATAGACCTCCAGATAGGCTCTTCAACGAGGAAGATGCCAAATCAATCTTGCATCCGAATCTTATTGTGAATATTTCCAACTCCATCTTCACCAGAATCAGCTACGCGTTTTCGAATGAAAAGGATGCTAAAGATATTGTGACCTTATTAACATGTCTACCATGAGCGGACAGTGTTAGTTAGCTGGCCTCAAAAGCGAAAGATGCCAAAGGTATCGGGACTGTGCGGGTTATAGTTGTGTGATATTGTAAACAGAACCACAAATAATACAATAATAAAAGGAGGGTAAGCAACTGGTGGTCTTTAATAATTATGGCATTATTATCTAAGTCTCTAAGTATAAAAGGTCGAGCCCTGGAATAATATGAACAAACACTAGAAAATAGCCGAGCACGTGCCACACGTGACTAGCATAATAAACACTGATTTCAGAGCCCTTTTACAATATGATGGCAATTAAAGCAATGTCAAGTAATAGCTCGTGAAAAAATATGCCTATCAAGGTTTCCAACCTCGTATTGGGTATAAATAGGTGCCGAATTATGTAAGCTAAGCATTGTATAGAACATGAGACGTCATTTAGAAGTAATTGTATAGTCTAAAAAGATATTTACGTCCTAATAAAGCATAAAAACGGATGCTAGGAAAAATCGAGGGAAAAAATCAAGGTGAAACATGAGACACGAGAATGCGAGCATTCCACAAAGAGGAACACGGCTAGTGATTTACAGGAAAGATATCTCTTGTTCCAAATAGCCTAGAGGGATGAAGAAGTTGAAATACTCCTCGGGAACGGGGGATTGGAAAGGCCACTGCTCCGACCTACAATGCTATAATAGTTTTCCTACACGAACAGGATGTAACTTGATGCGAAGGCATCGTACAAGTCTCCCACCAAACCTTGAGGTACTGCCAGTTCTAAGATACTCAACGCAGAGGTTCGATATCGGGTATCAAGCGTACTGGTGGTGGAACGATTCCGCATGGCTTGTGATGCAAGACATCCCTTCTGTGACTCTTTGATTAGACACGCTAACCGTTATTGCTCATTATGAAGTGAAAGTTGCTTATTTCTGGGTTGTGGTCGGAATTGTTGGGCATAATTATGCGGCGGATGTCATGACAGGGCAGCAGAATGATTCGGGTTTCGAATGATCACGGTATGTCCTCGACATCATGGAGGAGATTGCTTAAAAGCTAAACGAAACATTAGTGACTGTCTAAGATATCATAGAAGGAGGCGTGGAAATGGAGAGAGTATCAGACTCACAACACTCGAGGCAGTGCATGCCATACCTCCCAGGTGGCGTAAAGATCGATCGTATATTAGATACACGGCGCGATGGAGATTGTCAATTGCATTCGAGTTCGTCCCCGCGGCGAAAGTTGCTTGAAAAGGTTGTGGTGACATTGTCGACAACATGGGGACGCGACGCAATGCTTTTGGCATCCCAAGCGCGACTGCCAGCTTCTCGGGTTTTCAATCATCACAAGATGCATTTTCTTGACAGAACAATTACCAGAAACGGTTGCAGAGCAGCATCCTACGCGCAAGTACTTTACACATGTAGACACATGTGCGATTATATGATCAAAATGTGACGATCTCCGATGATGGTGTTACAGCCAGAACGTGTTCCTGTCGGGCCGGAAAGATCCAGCCATGCCGCCAGTCGACTTTCTTATACAACATGTATAGTAGTGGACACTCTGCCACATTGACAACGTTCCAGTTCTGATACGATATGACGATAAAAGCCATTCAACCCGTGGACATTTGACTCTCCGTCTTCAAGCTTATTGCAGTCTTCTTCTCGAATCGTCTGTTCCTCATCGCCCTCTGGAGGAAGAACGATACTTCCAAATTCCTCCGGATAGTCTCCAGACAAGCAATGCAATACAACGTTCTTGTAAGTCTCACCCATCCATAATGATATGTCTCTCAGAACATAACTGACAACTCTCTCCCGGAAGGCTTCCGCAGGCAAGTTCGACTTCAGGAATTCATCGAGCCGTCTCCACAGGCCTACCTCGAAAAGTATCATGCCTAGGCTGTACACGTCGAATTCTTTCTTGAACACCTGTGATTGATCCGTTGAAGCCGTAATCCTGCGAGCTTCTGGATGGCGGTATATATCCAGAACAGAAGACCGCATGGTAAGAGACTTTCCTCCTGGCTTGTCCGGCCTCGAAAAATCGAACCCAATGATGTGTGGCTCTGAAAATTGCACTCCCCCATTTTCGTCTTTGAAAAAGAGTATGTTGTATGCATTCAGACTCTTATGGACCCAATCAACGTTATGAAACTCAAGCAAAGAGGTCGCAAGCAAGGCTGCAATTTCAAAACGGCTCTCAAGTGAAGGTGTTTGAGTTGGTTGTTTGGGGTCTTTCCTTGGTGCTAGCAGATCAAAGAGTGAAATCGGCTCATTCTTTTGTGATGCATTCGATGGAAGTCGGTATAACAACGCTCTATCCTGCTTGGTTGGATGGCAAATATAGCCAATGCAGTCAAGCACTCTCAGAGACCTCGGCTTATTGGTAACTGAGAGCTGCTGTGCGAGTTGTTCGACCCGCGTATGAGCCAGGAGAACCTGTTCTGGTTTCCACTTCTCATCGTAAAAGTACCACTCGACTAGAACCCATTGAGCGGGTTGAAAGCTTAAATTGGAGTCTCTGCCTACAGCGTGTTAACCAAGACTTTCAATGTCTCTTTGGGACTTACACTTTGTGGTGTACGTTGTCAAAAATCTTCGACTTCTCAACATTTTGCTGTCGATTCTAACATCATTGTACTCTTTCCTTAAGGGGTCACCCAACAGCTCGACACCCTTGGCCTTCTTCGTATGGGCACTACTGCTGACGGACTCGTACTGGCTTTCGGCTGCCGCGGCTTCGATGTTATCAAGATCTTCTGTTTGTGTACTTCTCCCAACGATATCTGAGGATAGTTTGACTGCCAAAAGCTTTTTACTTTGACGCGGGGCCATCATCGCTAACGCATCATTCCAATATTTGAAACGAGTTATCATATCTTTGAGACTCTGCTTGTCGGATTCATTCCAGGTCACGATACCATACTTAACACGCCTCAAGAACTTGGTTTTGGATTGCAGATTGTCCCTGAGACCACGATACTTGTGAGAAGCTGCCGCAATATCGGCCTGCGATCCTTCAATTCCGGGGACAGGAACAGATGAAAGTCCATCGATCAGCGAAGGTTCGCTCTGGTCTCTGGACTCAAACGCTCTGTTATATTTAGATAGTAACTTGTCAATATTTTCAAGAATCTCGACCACTTGCCAAATGGCATCGTGTAGCGCTTGACGGATAGTGGTCGCTGGTGAAGTCCACGTTGCCGTTGATATTATACCAACTGTCACCGGGTCTTTGCTGGCGGATTTAATTATTGCTTGTAGGTTCTCATTCCCAGTCGCCCATTCGACGTAACGAAAGGTTTCGAATCGGAGCATCATTACTACCTGCGCAGCCTCAGAGCCAAAGTTGCGAGCTGCGGCTATAGCTCGCCAGACGGCAAGAGACCTCTCGATGAGGCTCATTGAGCTCGTCACTATCCCTAATTGCGACATCTTGATGCAGGAAATCGCAAGTAAATCAAGATACCTCAAACATGTTTTTGCAACAAAACATCATGAGAATCTTCCAGGTTCCGACTTCGAGGGACTAAGGCGGGGAATCAGAGCAGTCGTGACCAATGGATTGTGCATGGGCTGACGATGGTGTTGTGTTACCACACCTCCACTCACGCGGAATTCGATCAGGCCAGCACAGCCAGTAAGGATGGTCTATTCATTCAATAGGCTGCGAAGCCGAAGTTCGTAAACGACTTCTCTGCAGTTGAAGCACGACTTTGGCTCAATAATTCACACTTTCTGAAAATGGAGATTTCTCCCATTCCCCGCCGATACACCAGCAGCCGCACAAAAATAGCCAGCAATGTATCTGGCCCTCTGGCATTCATCAAACTCGCGCTTGAAGAACTCCAGGTGCCGTTCGTGTACTTCAAGCGAGGCTTGAAAGTCAAGGCTAGCACAGGAGCTTCCTTTCGTGTCCAATACTTTGATATCAATGACACAAATATGATCAACCACCTGCATGCTGTTCACCGAGCCGATTACTTTCCTTTAGAAAAGCATCACCCAAAGGAACATGCTGCTGATAGCAACGAGACCTACTTCCAAATTCTCCCTTCCAATTTCACGAAGGGTCAATGGCTAGTAGCCAAACACATTGCCCCAATCGACGAGCAGGAACGAGAGATGATAGAGTTTGATGAGACACAATCCGGCGCTATCCGTCTCGCAGCGATGTCTCTCGAGTTGAGGATCCTCGCCCATGAGCCAATCAGGAAACACCCGAATATTATAAATATCCTTGCTTTCGCCTGGGAGAAGGAGCTTGACGATTACGACCGAAGATGGCCAATATTAGTGATGGAGAACGCGGACTGTGGAACTTTGGCTGATATGAACGAACTTGGTCAATCGCCCCTTGAACATCTTCAGAATGGATTAAGAATTGCTTGTGATGTGGCTTGTGGACTTGCCGCAATTCACGCCTGTGGTATTGTCCATTCCGATCTGAAATTTGAGAATGTGTTGATCTTCGAGCAGCCGGACGGCTCCCTTCTCGCAAAAATATCAGACTTCGGATTGTCTCTTGTGGTTCCTGATATAGTGGCTTCTGGGGTAGATTTTTCTACGAAAGTCGAGCTTTTGGGCTTCACGAGGCCATGGGAAGCACCAGAGTCATACCAATCAATAGCGCTTGCAGACATATTGAAGGTTGACACCTATGCATTCGGCTTGCTTTTCAGTCGATTGGTAGCGAAAGGCCAGAACATATTCGAGGCTTTTCGTGTGAAAGACGAGGCAGAATTTGACAATGCGGACGATGGCTATGATTTTGAAGGAATCTCCCAACTGAAGGAGGGAGGCAGGTCAATGATTGATCACGCACATCGATTCGTCAAATCTCACAATTTTCTTTCAGAAGCAGATCTTCAACCATTGCTTAAGATAGCAGATCTTTCACTTCACACGAGTCCTGAATCTCGAAGTCCGATGGAAGATTTAGCCAAGATGGTCTGTATCACTGCTGAGAGGGGGTTTGGCACAATTGATGAGTTGGTTCTCCAAGTTCACGCGATACGTTATGCTGATCTTCGCAAGGAAACCTCTGCCTTTGCTGTTTGGCGGGGATTCGGCTGCTAATGAGCTTCCTGAGGTACAATCTCCTTAATTTCATTCCAATTGTAGGCCTCTTCTGACGTTTTTACTTCAAGGCGATGTATAAATGGAATAGAGACCTCATGATTGCAGCTGGGCCTGACATCATAAATGATCTCCTCATGAGGTCACGAGCCGACATAAATAGCACTGATCCAGCGTCAAACAGTGAAGGAGCCTACAGATTATTCAATCTTGCCAAGTGGACATTATCAGGAGATCTTGGACCGTTCCCCAAAGAAACATGCCTAGAGTGGTTTCTGGAGGCAGCGGAAAGTGGTAACGTTGAAGCACGCTCCACCGTCTTCAATGTCCACACCGCTCTCGGATATCCTTTTCCGAAAGAGATGCTAGAGCCATTGGAAGAGTGGCTTGTGGACGCATGCGTAAAGGATGAGAATCCAGGCCAATCTACTCTAATGGAGCTGTTCCCACATCTAGTCGAATCATGTCTTAAGACACTTCGAGATACATATTGTGGGTATGGCCAAGATTGCTTCGGAGAAGAATGGAGGCAAGAATTCCCCTTAGATTCTCCAGATGCATTTCTCGAGTTGGTTCTACTCAGCGAAACTGACATTAACGAACTTCATGACCGACCTGATTTGGCATGTAGAATGACCTGGCTTCATTACGCCGCTAGCTGCGGTCGGGATGATATTGTCAAGCTTCTGATAGAGCATGGTAGTGATCCTAATATCTTGAACGATTATGGAGAGACACCGCTATTCATGGCATGTCAGGCTGGCCGGTTCGAAGTGGCGCGCTTCTTGTGCCCGCTCACCCAGCCACGCACCGATGGTGAGAATGGTACCACGGAACTACACTCTCTAGATCGATTTGAATGTAATGTGATGCTGGAAATTGCTCGCATGCTCGTTGATTGGGGTTGTAATATCAACGCGATCGATAATGATCTTGGACTGACCCCATTGTCATTTATCCTCAATCGCGATGGTCTAAATGCCTACGCAGCCGCGGGGACTTTGCTAGAACTCGGAGCAGATCCGCTAGTCAAGGATCAAAAAGGCGTTGATTCAGTTGTTCAAGCAACTTGCAACTTTTCTCTCGAGCAAGTTAAAGCTGTTATCCATTATGTCCCAGAGGAATGTGTCCTCGCGGCGAAGGCGGAGGCCTTGTGGTTTCTGCTAGAGCTTGAATACTGCGAGTGCTTGATTCGCGGTGGGCAGAACTTCATTCCCGGGGCCACAGAAGTTTTGGGGTATCTCTGTAATAGTCCGGTGCTTGTCGAATTGGAAAGGAAAACACATCATCCGGTTCTCACTGTAGCTTGTGCCAGCTCTCCACTTGAGTTTATCCGGATACTGCTTCAACTGCGTCCGAGCATCAACATCAATGAAGTAACACACTCCGGCAACAAATATGACACTGCGCTCATGGCAGCTGTACTCAAGAATCGATCTCAGGTTGTCGACTTTCTTTTGGAATCTGGCGCTGACCCTACTTTGAAGCGACTGGAAAATGACTGGACACCACTCTTCTACGCGGTCACGGTTTCGCCAGATATAGTCCGTTCAATTGTGAAATCCATGGAATCTACAATATCCTATGAGGCAGCTGTTCAATACGTCAACACCCGAGATAGTGCTGGAGTGACAGCCTTTGATACCGCCGTCATGGGTGAATTCTATGGTTCGGCAGACGTGCTGTCAGAATACAAGCCCGACTTCCTCTTGTTCACCTCCAGATACAGTGAAGAGAGAACGACGATGATGAATTTCCTCGGTCATGTCTTCTATATGGCCAATCAGCTAGAATACTTACTCAAGTTGCTCAAAGATCCATCGGAGTGTCTAGTTATTGATAATGAAGGTGTGACATTGTTGCATGCTGTAGTTGGAGCAACGATAGGTAAGTACCAAGCTTGAACCCTACATAATCCCATCCTAACTTCAAAACTAGAACGAACTACGGAAGATGAAGTCGAAAGTATCCTTGATACCGTCCTAAAACTTTTCAACAGGCCCGAATTTGCTAATATTCGTACACACGAACAAAGCACGCCAATCCACTATGCGTCCCGTTCTGGCAATATGATTGCACTAAGGAAACTCGAGGAAGTTTTTGGTGATGCAATTGATTGGCATGCGACGAGCTCGCAAGGATGGACGGCATTGGACGAAGTTGAATCAAGACAATTTCGAGACTACTCGGAATTAGGCCGCCTCGCAAGAGCCCGCAATGATCGGCGAACTGAAGCTACATTGGACTTCCTTCTTCAAAAGGGCGTTGGGCGTAGTGGGAAAGGACTGAGTGGTGGCGAATGATCTTTCATCCATACTGCAACTCTTGCCTAGACGAGGAACAAATGTTAAATGTTTGTATGAGGAATCTATAGAGCATAAGGTTAGAAAGATATAGTATTACTTGTCTATGAGATCTTAACATTTATAAACCCCTTTATTATAAATAGATTTATATTATCCAGGTTGCGGGCGGCCGAGGCGGCCACGCTTTGCCCTCGCGATTCTTAATAGTAACCATAGTATAGATTAATTAATTTAGGACCAAATTATATGCTAATCAAATGCAAATAGGCTAGGAATTAGTCGCGTATTGCATATACCTTGCTCCTTACCTTTATTTTAATTATGGCACGCCCGGAACTGGTTCCTATCATAGCTTGACCAGAGTCAGCTTTGCGTTCTCAAATGAGACGGATGCAACGACCTCGCCAAGGGGAGATTGACGTTGTTCTCGCAGCGTTCATCGGACTCTCTCTCTCATCGAGTGATTTGGGAAGCAATTGACATCGTCTCAGGTTGGATACCAGGAGTCAAGTACGTGTCTTCCAGCGAGTTGAATGCGAAAGATACTGTCCTAGGCTAGGGTGCTAGGTAACATATCTCTGTTTTCAAGCGATACAATACAGGGAATCTTATGGCAAGAATGAACACGATAATCCATGTAAGCTGTGCCCCAATGCTTTTAGAACAGAATGGGCTTCTCAAGGGAGTCAAGTCCTCACAGACAAAGAAAGGCAAAGAATCGCATCATAGAGCTAAACAAAACTATCCATGAAGGCTGTGTATCCACTGCCATCTTTCCAGCCACCATGAAACACTCGCCAATATGCTAGAAGTAATCAAGCCAAATCCAAGTGTCTCTCATACAAGCTCAGAGTTCTTCTCGGAACCGTGGAGGCTCTTCAATCTCGCAATGGATTAGCGGCCCACGAGTTGAAATATGTGTAAGTGAAGACAGGAGTCATTTGTTCAAGATCTAGGAGGCACACGAGATTAGATGTATACAACTTGAAATGTCCGATGTCTTGTGGAAAGTTCAGGAAAACGGCAGGAGATGTCGATGTACGTTGACTTACAATGGAAAGATTAAGTGAGAGCTTTGAATCGGGTAGTCTGGCCGTGATGTGATTTTGTATTTTAGATTTTCGCGAGTCGGTGAATGAGTAACCAGGTGGCAGGTGCTTGGGTAATGAGGGACATCGGAGGTTGTTGCTTGTAAGGCAGGCACGATGTTTTAGTCTATGTCACATCTTCCGAAGTCAAACGTCGAGCCGAAGCTCACCTGATGTACAATGACCTGAAATGGTATTTGAAGAAGCTGGAGCTCGGTCTCATCTGTACACAGTGGAATTATATCATTCCCATCGAAAAATTATCGCATTTTGAAAGTTGCAGAAAATTGACCTCAATCAGCTGATACTAATCAAACGACGCTAGTCCTCGGTTAATCCTAGGTGTATAGATGCTAAGTCTAGTTCCCAACTGCTCTAGATAATTAGAGTTGAGATAGTTACGTCGGCTTCATCGTTAGGGCGAGTTTGAAAATTCAGCTTTCCTAGCTTCTTGGCGGGCCTGCTCGCTGTGATGCGCTACTGCATAGAGTATGCTCATCCGAAATAGCTGGCAGATATAGCTAGTTGGCTTCGTAGATTACTGCCACGTTAGCGGTAAATAAGATATTGGGTCATTGTAATCGGCTCATCAAGATTTGTTTGGCTGAACTGGTATCATTTTATCGCGAGTCTTCGATCGAATGCGCTTATATCAAAGAATACCTATCCCAAAAGTGATGTAAATGACTTGTTCCTTGATGCTAACGAAAAGGTATCAACGTTCCGCTGATGTAGTTTTTTTTATCGTTAAGATGGCTCGTATCCGGGCTTGAAAATGATGCCTATAGTATTTCTTCGCGATCTTTCGAGCCGGAGCGCTTTCTACCAGGGCGCGTACTGTCCAAAGCGATGGAAAATGACTCGAAGTAATAAAGTCTTGTTTCTTCAACATTTCGCATTCCTTGCTATTATGATCGCTTTATTGGTATCGTCAGACCAATTAAATCTGCCGCTTCAAATTTTCCGCGCAAGACATCGCTCCAAATTCGCTGTTCCGCGATGTCCATTCTTTCAATTGTATGGGAGGAATCCGAAAAGCATACAAGAATCAATCCAGCCCCCGATCAAATACTGCCTAGACCACTGGAAAATTCAAACCGTATACTTTCTTCGCCCTCCATCGCAGCTTTCCGCTATGAGGTGGCTTAGGGTTAGGGTTAGGGTTAGGGTTAGGGTTAGGGTTAGGGTTAGGGTTAGGGTTAGGGTTAGGGTTAGGGTTAGGGTTAGGGCCCTTCATATTCCCTTTCTGGATCCCACTTCCGATTGAGGGGATCAAGAGCATCTGCTAATTCTTCTTCTGTGAACCCGTCCCCTGGAATCGCCGGATCAGGCTCAACAGCAGATTTATCAGTGGGGATTTCACGTTGGTAGAAAGACTGAACAGAGGGATATTCGTGAGCATTTCTGATTTTACT